>BCNH02000008.1:15264032-15299383 GCA_001662345.2 Metrosideros polymorpha var. glaberrima | reverse complement strand
TGAACTAGAGGTCCGACGTTTGTGGGGCTCGAACCGAAGAACATCTGAACCAGTCGCTTCGGGCACGCTACGAGAGGTAATTCAATTAACCCCGTTCGTAATTTCGATTTTTTGATTGAGACGCACGAACGACGCCTCTGGAGATACGTGTATAGTTTTTATTTCCACTGCGTATATGTATATTTCGCCTATGCACGTTACGTGAAAAGCCTACACAAATACCTTACTTGTTATGTGCACATGACGTGTGTTACAGAGTTGCAGGGTGGGATACTGTTGCAGGATGACTTATATTGGAGGTTTCAGCGTAAAATTGGACAATAGCAATTGAAGCCTTATTCAAAGTTTCAACTAAGTGGTGTTTGCTGTATGAATATATTTATAACATGACTATCATTTAATATTAAGCTTTCTAGGATCAAATGCTTCAAACATTTTCTTATCATCTCTTTCCTCATCTTTTTGGGTCTTCCTTCGTACACACACTTCATAAAGAACAACATTGTGCCCAATAGAAGATGGTTCACTTTGTTGCCAATCTTTCATGGGGCAGCCATCTTTGATTTTTTACCAAGGGAATAATGCCTGTAGAAAATAGATTTCTTCTTGTTAGATACTCGTAATGCAATAGTTGTATTGTCCTGACATAAGTAAAACTGATGCTAACCTGACATAGTATACTAACTTGTTCCAGGATGCCAACGACTGTGATATAGTGGACTTTACCTGATCAAATGCTGTCAATGCTTGTTCCATCTGTGGTTAAATGAATAAATTTTAATGTTTTAACTGCACCCTGTAGTTGTCCTTTTTTTATATATTATTCATTGGTGCGATCTTGTTACCCAGTATGTGGCACTCAATAAATGTGCTCATTGGTAGCTGTTGACAGTATTTAGCCGATTGGGGCATATTTGTCTATTTCCTTCAATATTTTACGTATATAGGCAATAAAGGTAATATTATAATTATAGCCTTTTGGCTTTTTTATAAATAGATAGTTTGGGGTCGCATTGACCTAACCAAGCATTCAATTCAGTTCTTTCTTTCTCAACATGGTATCAAAGCTAGGGCTGAACTGAAACCCTAACCCCAACCTTTTTTCTGCCCTAACATCCGCAACCTTTTGTCTGTCGCCCTCTCCCACCACAGTTCTTTCTCACCTTCTCATTTGCTCCCTTTCATAGTGTAGGGCAACACTAATGAGGTGATTCTTTGAATCTAGTGTTTGCTCTAAATCTCACCATTATGAGATAAAACAAAAACTTTTCTGTAGTTTGCGATAGGTGGTTCAACTTATTGCGATTTTTTGGATCTTCTTGTTTGAGATTGTTTTTGTCTTGCCGCTGGCCTACAATTCTCTCATGTGTGAAGACCAAAGTACTGAAATTCGTGGATTACCATATTTTTTCAGATTCTTTGGGAAAATTCAGAATTATCAATTTTATAGGGTTTCACAACCTAAAAAAATCGATTTTTGCTTTCCCTTGATCTAATTTGGCTGATTTTTGGAGGACAACTTCAGCCTACTACTAGAGGATTTCTGTCCAATTTTTGGCCTTTTCTGGCAAGTTTTGGTGGTTCGATTGCTCCATCCACACTTTTTGAGTCGATTTTTGAGACAATGTTTGGAGGTTCAGTTGAGAATCCTCCAACTACAGGAGATGGCCGCACATATTATATTACTTTGCTACAATCTCTGTAAAGCTTGACGGCACAAATTATTTGATATGGTCTCGATCTACATTCTTGACCATTGCAAGTCGTGGGCTTACAGGATATATCAACGGCACTTCTGTGAAGCCGAAGACATCAGGTACAACTCAAGACAAGTGGATCTCGAATGACTCTTTGGTATTGTCTTTTTTGCTTAACTCGATGCAGCTACATATTGCAAAAGGATATTTGCTTCTTGATACTGCGGCACAAATTTGGTTGGCTGCAAGGGATACTTATGGTCAACTTGGGAATGATGCACGAGTATATGAACTTTGAAAAAGGTTCATGACACCGCTCAGAAGGAGATGACTATATCTCAATATTATGCTGAGCTTCGGAGTTTGTGGTAAGAGCTAGATCATTATGTGATTATCATCCAACAAATGCTGCAGATATTGCTGCCTACAAGAGGCATGTGGACAAGATCAGAGTTTATGATTTTTTTGCAGGATTAAACGTTGAATATGATCAAATACGTGTTCAAGTTCTTAGCTGGTGTCCATTCCCTACTCTGGAACAGTCCTATGCTCTAGTTCACTCTAAAGAAAGCCCTAGGACGGCAATGCTCCATCCCTCTACTATTGATCGATCGGCTCTACAAATCAGTTTATGCACTATTGCAAAATCTGATTTGTTCTTTCGATCTAATGATACCTCCAAGGAGGTTGTGAAGTATGGACATTGTCAAAAACTATATCATACTAAGGCCAATTGCTGGAAGTTACATGGAAAACCTGTAGATTTTGAAGCAAAAAAGGCACAAAGAAAGGTAAAAACCAAGGCGAACCATGTTGAAACTGTTCATGCTATACCTAATACTAATAGCAGTTTATCCCAGGAAGAACTTCAAGCATTTCGACGTCTATTAAAAGCTTCTACAGCTGCTGCCTCCTCCACGATTGCCAATTCATCTTCCTTTTTTGCTTCAAACTTAGCCACTTCAGGTATTTTCTTTGGGGGGTTTAATACATCTGTTGTTTCCAGCCCATGGATCATTGATACGAGGGTTACAAATCACATGACAGGTTCTTCTAGTCTCTTTCATCAATATACCCCTACTTCCGGTAGAGACAAAGTTTGCATAGCTGATGGAACCCTCTCTTCTGTTGCTGAAAAAGGGTCTATTAGTTGGTCCTCGACTCTTCCTTTGTCTTTTGTTTTACATATTCCATCATTCTCTACAAATCTTCTTTCTATCAGTAGTTTGACTCGAGACTTGAACTGTAAAAAAACCTTTTTTCCTTATTGTGTTTTTCAGGATTTGGTAATGGAGAAGGAGATTGGATGTGGTAAATTGGATGGTGGTCTTCATCTGCTCAAGGGTAGTGGGGCTTCCACTTCTACTTTGTCTTCTACGCCTCATCAAGTTAATTCTATATTGACAGATCTCCATCAATGGCACTGTAGATTAGGTCATCCCCCTTTAGGAACCTTAGAAAAGGTTTTTCCTAGTCTCGTTTCAGCTTGTAATAAAGATGAGTTTTTTGTGAAACCTGTGTTTTGGCTAAACAAACTCGTTCCACATATCCATCTTCAAATAATAAAAGTCGTTTCCCTTTTCATGTGATTCATACTAATGTGTGAGGTCATTCTCGGTATACTTCTATTTCCAGTCATCGATGGTTTGTCACTTTTATCGATTGTCATTCACACATAACTTGGCTGTATTTGTTGAAACATAAGAGTGACGTTTTTCATTGTTTTCAAATCTTTCACAAAATGATTCAGACTCAGTTCAATGCCACTATGAAAATTCTCTGTAGTGACAACGGCACTGAGTACATTGAGGGTAAGTTCCAACGGTATCTTTTTTATCATGGCATTATTCATCAAACTAGTTGTGTTGATACCCCAGCACAAAACAGTGTTGCCAAAAGGAAGAACCGACATTTGTTAGAGGTCGCTAGGTCTCTTATGTTTGCCCGTCATGTCCCAGCACAGTATTAGAGTGATGCTTTCTTAACTGCTGCCTATTTAATCAATCGGATGCCGACTAGAATTCTTGATTTTCGCACACCTATTGATGTTTTATAGGGATCGTCGACTTTTATTCTTCCCCCTAAAATTTTTGGTTGTGTTTGTTATGCTCGTAACACCACCTCTAAGAGTAAGTTGTAACCACGTGGTCTCCGATGCATTTTTCTTGGGTATTCAGCTACTCAAAAGGGTTATAAGTGTTACCATCCTCCTTCTAGGTGCACCATTGTTTCTATGGATGTGGTTTTTCACGAGTCTAATTCCTATTATTCTGTGCCACCTCTTCATGGGGAGTGTCCTAGTGTAGAGGTATTACCCATTCTGGATGTTCCTGAGGATATTACTTAGCATCCTCTTCTGATAGTATTTGATGGTTCTCCTTCTTCCCAAGAGGAGAACAATGCAACACAAAAAGAGGATAGTATAGTATCTTAGGGGGAGATAACAAAGCAACAAGTTCAAGGGGAGATCACTCACACACCTATTAAGCTAGCTATTGATAGTAGTAAGATATTGAAGACATATTATCGTAGGGGTAAGGATCCCACTACCAACACGCAGGTTAAGATCACTAATACATTGCCTGTTTAGTCATCATCTCCGAATTCGGATTCTATGGCTCCTTCTGGTGAGGTTTCGCCTTCTGATCTTCCTATTGCACTTCGAAAAGGTACCAAAACTTGTACTCAACACCTTATGTCCCATTTTGTCTCATATGAGTCTTTGTCTAGCTCTTATCATACTTTTATGTGTTCTCTATTTTATGTTTCTATTCCACAAAATTGGCGGGAAGCTTTTGCAGATGAGAAGTGGAAGGTAGCAATGGTGGAGGAGATGCATGCTTTGAAGAAAAATGGCTCATGGGATCTTGTTGTTCTACCTCCTAGAAAAAAATCGGTAGGATGTAAGTGGGTGTTTGTAGTCAAACAAAAGATAGATGGTACTGTGGACAGATATGAAGCACGGTTGGTGGCAAAAGGATTTACTCAAACTTATGGGATTGACTATCAAGAAACTTTTGCTCCTGTTGCCTAGTTGAATACTGTTTGAGTGCTACTTTCCTGTGTTGTTAACCATGGTTGGGATCTTCAGCAATTAGATGTGAAGAATGCCTTTCTTCATGGAGAGTTAAAAGAAGAGGTGTATATGGAGATTCCTCCAGGTTTTTCTTGTGACAAAACTCAAGGTAAAGTGTGCAAGCTGAAACGTGCACTTTATGATTTAAAGCAGTCACCTCAAGCCTGGTTTGGTAGGTTTCAAAGAGCTATGGTCTCTATTAGGTATAAACAAAGCAATGCTAATCATACTTTGTTTGTGAAGAAATCATGTGCTAAAATCATTATTCTCATTGTCTATGTAGATGACATTATTGTCATAGGGAATAATAGTGATGAGATCAGCCGGTTGAAGGAGTTTATTGGACAAGAGTTCAAGATAAAGGATCTTGAAAAGCTTCACTACTCTCTTGGGATTGAAGTTGCTAGATCTTCAAAAGGTATTTTTCTATCCCAAAGGAAGTATGTTCTTGATCTTTTGACAGAAGTTGGGTTATTAAGATGTCATCCCTTTGATACACCTATTGAGGCCAATACTTGTCTTCGAGAAAAGGATGGTGATCCAGTGGATAAGGGTCATTATCAGCAATTAGTGGGCAAGTTGATTTATTTGTACCACACTCGACTTGATATTATTTTTGCTGTGAGCCTGGTGAGTCAGTTTATGCATAATCCATACTCTACTCATATGAATGCCGTTCTTCAGATCCTTCGGTATTCGAAGTCTGCTCCTTAGAAAGGAATTCTTTTGCCCCTTCATGATTTCTTGAAAGTTGAAGCCTATACAGATGCTGATTGGGCTAGATCTCCTGACCAGAAGTCTATTTCTGGATATTGTACTTTCTTAGGAGGGAATCTTGTGACTTGGCGTAGCAAAAGCAGAATGTGGTTGCTCGGTCTAGTGCTAAAGCAGAGTTTCATACGATGGCACAGGGGGTTTGTGAGCTATTATGGCTTAAAGGATTACTTGAAGATCTTCGTGTATCTATTTCCGTTCATATGATGCTATATTGTGATAATAAGGTCGCGATTAGTATTGCTCACAATCCTATACAGCTTGACCGTACAAAACATAAGGAGATTGATTGGCACTTTATTAAGGAGAAGTTAAAGAGTGGTTTAATTTGTATGCTCTTTGTTCAGTCTGGTGATCAACTTACTGATGTGTTCACTACAGGGTTAAGGGATAAATCATTTCATCCTGTTTTAGTCAAGTTAGGCATGTGTGATATATATGCTCCAACTTGAAGGGGAGTGTTGAGAGTATTTAGTCGATGGGGGCATATTTGTCTATTTTCTTTAATATTTTACATTTGTATGTAATAAGGGTAATATTGTAATTATAGCTAGGCTTTATTATAAATAGATAGCTTGGGGTCACATTGACCTAACCAAGTATTAAGTTCAGTTCTTTCTCTCTCAACAGTAGCACATACTTGAAGCAATAATCCTAGCCTCATTGGAGCGCTGTCTACTTTGAGAGTATGTGAGGATCTACTCTGTCAATGGATGGCTACCTTGTTGGATAAATCTGCAAAAACGTGGATTGTCTTATTTGTCGTGTGTAGTGTTTAATATTCGCTTGTTTTAAATCCAATTTGCACTTTTCTAATCTTTTCTATTGTTAGAAATTCTTCACTAAGAGCATTGAACTGGCGACTGGGCATATTGCACTTCTAATGGAAGGGACTTCCTGAGTCATTCAGGTCTTAAGCGCCCACAATGGTGACCCCTTCTTTGTGCTTCATTTTTTTTTTTTATTCTTTTTCCCAATTTCTACTCCGGAAGGTGGTGTCACCTATGCAGAATTTTTTCAGGGGCATGATACTTTTGCATCAATAGGTGGATGTTCAGATTGGCTGGACTTGGAAGTATATTATGCTTTTAAGTAGATTGGCAGCATGGTTATCAGAAATGCCATTAGATCTGGAAGTATTTATTTACATCCAATTTCAGAACCGTCGGCTATGAAATAGAGCAAGATGATGTGCTCTTGATGCTCTTGTGGGACTGAGGTCTGTGATGACGAGCCTCAATTGAATGAAGGGGTGAGACCTCAGATACCTTGTCTATGGCGATTGGCGTCAGCAAGAAGGCTTGAGCGATGACTCTCGAACCTCGTGGACTTGTAGACAGTAAAACAGAGTACGGCATAGAAAGTAAAATAGAGTATGGCAAGGGACCTTCTTAATGCCAGTGGAGAAATGATCAAGGACAACTTCTTGACAACAGGACGGAATTGAATAGAGTACACTTCCGTTGTGCAGCTGGTGATGATAGCGGCGTGCTGCGAAGGTAGAATTCGTGATCTATTACGTTTTTCTCGAAGGCTGAGTTGATGATTGTTGGAAATTGGATAAGCTGCCACTTCTTGATTGAAATATATTTGCCATTTCTATTATTTTCCTATTAAGGTGGAACGATCTTCTCATTCCCTTGTAGGTCAGAGTTTGGTGATGCAATACTTTACCTTGTAAGGGTCAATGTAGAGTGTCTATGATCTGTGATGGTTCTTCCTACATAAGGGGTTCATGTCAACAGGTCACACAATCCAATGCAAACATTGGTTCAAATTATTAGTACTGAAAATCTAGAGCTGGTGTCTCCTTGTGTCCTCATCTTTCAGTCTTCGTAGAAACACACTCTTGTTCCTTCTCTTCTTTTTGTTTCTTGATCTATTGTTAAATAGGTCTGATTCTATTTATGCTATGCTATTTTCTGAAGGTTATGGCTTGCCTCTCTTGGACTCTGCAGTGTTGTGGGCATCATTAGGGTTTGCGCTCCTCCGATTGTTGATTGATTCATCATTGATTGATCTTTCCAGTTAATTGTAGTATGAGTTGGTTCTAGTATTCACTATTCCGTGAATTGGCGGTGGCTTCTTTCTTCTTGGAGCGATCATTTTGTCTAAGGACAATGAATATAATGCAAATGGTCAATTGGTTACATAGAATTTGACATTTGGGCTTTTTAGAGGACTCATGATCTGTCTTGCACTGTTTGGTTGAGCTAGTGATCTGGAAGTCTTTGTTGTCAGAACAAGCGATGGACTGAAATTTTGACAACCTTCTTGGCTTCTTTTACAGGTTGAAAGTTTTACTGGATTTGACAGCTGGTGATCTGTTGCATTTTTTGTGGGGCTGGGTTGATAATATTTTAAAATTGGACGAGCTCTTGCTTCTCGAATTTTGGGCTATTGTTATTGGTTTGAATGAAACTTCTCCTTTACTTCTGTTATTTTCTAGTTAATTCGAAAGATCATATCTAGTTCTCTTCCCTTCGCAAATCAGTTTTTGGTCGAGGCAATACTTTACCTAGCCAAGTTGGATATGTAGTGTCTGTATTTAGTGATATTCTTTCTTGCTAAATAACCATCAATTCCTGATTTGTCTTCCACTTCTATTATCTTATAGTTAAAGTTGAATGATCGGATGATCTCTTCTTTTGCAGGTCAGAGTTTGGTTGAGGCAATACTTTACCTCGTCAATTTTAATATGGGGTGTCTTTGGTCAATAATGGTTCTATCTTGCTGCATAAGTGTCAGTTGATAGGACAAGCTCTTCTTTCAGGGTTGTTTCTTGTCTGGAAAGGTCCACACAAGTTCTAGCTTGTTTCTCTTCATCCTTATATGTGTGCTATGATCACTAATTGGATCTGTGGTAAATCATGGAGATAGAATATGTATGATTTATATGTCGTGCTCTTTTTCCCTATCCTGAAACTGGCTCTAGGCATTACCAAGTTTGCTTCACCTTTCTTTTTACATGACTTCTGTGTTTTCTTTTGGTATAGAACAAGAGGTGATTTCGTATTCTTTAGCTGTTAGAGGTTGTTTGAGTTGGTTGGACTCTGTTAATGGCCATGTAAATGTCTACGTTGTAGATTTTCTTTTGTTATTGGGATTGTGAAGGCTTACTGCTGACAGAGTCGGTTTTACTTCAGTGCATATTGGTAGCATCTTATTTTGAAATGATGTACTTCAGATATCTATCACAATTCACATTCTTAATCTTTCTTATTTTGTTTCTATTTCATAACGGTTGATGAGCATTATTTTCTCGGTCTATTTTCAGAAGCATCTGGCTTGTTGCAGAAGCTTTAATTTCTTTAGTTCCCGTTGGCCCTTTGGGACTTTGCCTTCGCAGTATAATGTTGGGTTTTAGAAGTGGTGATCTATTGTGTTCTTTTGTGGGGCTGAGTTAATGATAGTTTGAAATTGACAAGCAACCGCTTCGTGGATTCTAGGCAGTTATTAGTTTGAATTAAGTTTATTCTCTGCTTCTGCTTTTTTCCGATTATGGTGAGATGATTAGGGCCAAGTTCACTTTCCTCAAATGCAAACCTCTTCTGGTCCGATGTGGACTGTCTTCAATATGTGATGGTTTAATCTTTATTTCATCTAATAAGCTCTTCTTTTCTTGGCTTCTGTTGGCTTTTGTTTGTATTTGGAAGATGAATAATCTTTGACTATCTCCTTTTGAGGTATTGTTTATGAGTGGAAAGCTTTAGGTCCACTAAGTTATGGCTTGTTTCTCTTCGTTCTTGTAATGCCTGCTGCAATCACGCACGAGTGAAGAAAGAAAAGATGCTACATCAATTGGCGTTCTTTTTGTTCATGTGTTGTATCACTATATTGGTCGTATGTAATGTGAAACTTGGTGGGAAGTTTCTAAGTCTTCTATAGTACCTTGTTTGTAAGTTTGTAAGAATGGTTGTGGGTAATTGATATGAATTTATACATTTGTGAATGTTGTCAAGTTCTCCAACTTGTGGTCTCAAACTAACCTTTGTAAGAAAATGGTAAAAGAGTACCTCAAGTATATCGTGCAGCTAACAACCATGTCCAGCAAATGTTGAGCAAATAATGGCAATATAGATCATGTTCAACAAATAATAACAACCAAGTTCAAGAAATAATTTGCCACCATGTTCCGCAATAGTTTGTGCAACTAAATCTAGCAACCGTGGTGGAAACGCCAACAATGATAATAGAAACTAAAAAAATAACAACTACAGATCCGCTACATATTCCAAAAGCTGTCTACCAAGTTCCTTAACAACATTAACTCATGTATTAGGAAGCTTATTCCAAGCATTTCAAACATTGTCAAAATCGAGACTCCTGTCAAAATGATTCCCTAAAAGTCAATCTACTTAGCTCCATTTTAGAATACAACGTTAACTCCACCATCAGATAAATAAACATCACAAAGGTACATAAGTCTTAACATTAATGGAAACCCAAACTCTCAATTAAATTTGACCACTAAGCAAACAAAGCTACATATTTGTCTCATACAAAAAACCTACTCATAATTGACATTAATTCACATAAAAACAACCATTTTCAGCAAATATATCAATTCAAGTCTATGGTCCAAGGTTGTGCACTGGCTTCGAGACGTGCCTTTGCCATTGAAGCTCCTAAAACTCCCCCTTTGTCTAGTAGGTTCAATAATCTTGCACCAATTGTACCAAGCTACATAAGAATGGACATGGTTTTAGCTCGAGGAGACAGTTAGTTGCTGTTATAAGATGTTAAAATATCACTATTTGAATATTTGTCCTAAGATTTGTGTAAACATCCAACCCTACCATTTTTCGTCTTCTTCGATTGTGATTGTCCTTGCATTATTTCATTATCAATTGTAAGTCTTTTAAACTGATAAAGAAAATCATTAGACATGAGAATGTAGTCATAACACATGTATGCATGGGGATTAAGGTATTACTCACTAGAATTTTTTTATGTCTATCCTGAGCTATTACACTGGCTTGAGAACAATAAATACCATGTTCTTGATCGACACTGGCTTTAGCAAAAGCATTGATCTGGCCACTACATCCTCTTCCATCAATAGTAGCCCTGTATCATATTATATCTACAATGGCACTACATCCTCTTACATCTGCAACAGCACTATGACACGGATCAAAAGAATGCATGGTTCTCCCATGCTTGTATGCCCTTGTGAGTAGAGCTAGTGGTGTCATCGAGTAGAGTTTGAGATGCTGAGGTGATGAATGCAATTGGTCCGTGAGAGTGGCGTTAGGGAGGTTTATGCTAGGAGTTCTAGGTTAGAAAGAATATACCCTTAAAAGCTTTGAAGGCAAGGTTGGCCTCCCATGCACAAACTGATTGGGAGCTAATGTCGCTCTCCTGATGAGACCATGGCAAGCCGAAAACCAGTTGTCGTGTCTAAAGTAAACTAGGTATCTTGCTTGATGGACTTGATGCCCGGGCTTAGCCGGGCGTGGTACAACCGATACGAAGAAGTTGTTCACTGTATTGTTCTTAGAATCAACCGTAGAAAGAAGGCTGGCTTGGTGTGTCTCATCCCACCAGGGGCTGCATGGGCTAATCCATGGCCATGGATCCATCAGCTCGTGAAAAATGGTATCAAAGCAAAATCCCTCCAGTACGTGAGTTAGTGTCAGTGAAAACCTGTGGTTTACCTAGTCCTATAAGGGCGGAGAGTGAATCGCCAGGGCAAACATGCTCGAGCAAAGCGCGGCTCTCGACCAACTTCTAGGATGACAATAGGGGCATAGGAAGAGCTGAGTTCCTCACTGAATGGGGATAACGTTTCTAGATCAATAGGTGAATCTCAAGATAGGTCTACTACCACGTTTTCAATCAGGAAAAACCTCCATTGGTCAGCTAAGATCATGAGAAACTGAGTAGGAGAGAGAAGGTGCTACCAAAAGGTGCAGTTGGCCCAAATGCCACACTTGCCCAAGAAAAGAGCCCCAAGTGACCAACCCGAAAGACTCTGATCAGAAGAACCTATCAGTGGAGAATAGTTGTTATGTTGGGTGAGCATCCGCCATCCATGTATGTCCCGAAAAAGCGGCATTGATGGTGCCGAAGTGACGCAAGGAAGCAAATAAACAGCTCACAACAAGAAAATTGCGAAATTGAGTGGAGGAGAATGACACGAGCCGAAAGAATGCTTGGTTCTCTCTTGTGAGTGGAGCTAGTGGTGTCATCGAGTAGAGTTTGAGATGTTGAGGGGATGAATGCAACTAGTCCGTGGGAGTGGCGTAAGGGCAATTTGTGTTAAGAGTTCTAGGTTAGAAAGAATATACTCTTAAGAATTCTAAAGTTGGGGTTGGCCTCCCGTGTACAAACTAGTCGGGAGCTGATACAGCTCTCCTGATGAGACCATGGCAGGTCAAAACCACTTGTCGTGTCTAAAGTAAACTAGGTGTCTCACTCAATGAACTTGATGCCCGGGCTTAACTAGGCATGGTACAACCGATACGAAGAAGTTGTTTGTCATATTGTTCTTAGGATCAACTATACAATGAAAGCTGGCCTGGCGTGTCTCAACTCACCAGGCGCCGTACGGGCTAATCTGTGGCCAAGGATCCGTCAGCCCATGCCAACTACATCCTCCTACATTTGCACTCGCCTGAGTGAAAGTATTGACCTATCCACTATTGTCTCATCCAAGTGATACGGCCTCTACAGAAGCATTGGCCTAGCCTTTGGATCCTCCTTCAATTGCACTTGTTGTTGCTTTCACTTTAGCCTAAATACATACTCATATTCATTAAATTGGAACCTTGACATATAAAATTTACAATAGTGAATCAATACTAAGAGGTTTCTACCACAAATGTATGATTGCTTCGTACAAATCTAAATTGACAAAAAAGCATAAGAAAGAGTTAATCAAGTGAATCTGACTTGTTCATGCAATTAAAAAGAATTATTTATATTGTATAAAGCATAATAATATTTTCAATCCATCACTTAAATAAATTTTGTTGGAAGATGATAACAAAGAACTTTATTATCCCTGAGTAAAACCATTTGATACAAAATACTGTCTGCATATTTAATTTTCCTCAAACATAAAAAACCTCCAATGGTTTTGCAATTAAGAAATAAATGCCAGACCACTTTCCAAAATGCTATGATTCTATGGTTTCTCAGTTGCTTCTGCATCTAATTATGAATATCGAGTAAAAATCATTGTGAACTAGACTACATCATTAGATTGGTTTCCATTGATGGATTAATTAACATGTAGAAGTAATACGGGGAGTAAATTTCAATATAGCAGTAATAAGGTAATCATAATAAATTCCAGTCAAGCTCAAACTGAGATAGTAACGCGTAGCGATGCAGTTGCGTTGAACAATTCTAAAGGCCACATATTCAAAGTTATACATTAAGGTCGCATTGAGAGCTCAAAAAGCTTCAATCGAACAACACAAGTGCAAAGAGAGAGAGCGATACCTGCACGAGGAGGAGAGAGGCTTGGAGATAGTCATAGTCACCGTCGCCGATGCGGCTCGATTTGCCGGCAAGACTCTCACAGGACAAGTCTTCGCACAAACTCGGGATCAACGAAGAAGAGAACTCCAACTTGCGAAGGGCATCCAACTCCAATTCGCGGGGGAACTCCAAATTGTCGAACTTGATTTGGGGCTTTAGAGTTCAGACAAAGACTGGTGTTGATTTCATTCAAAGGAAAAGAGAAGATACGGCTTAAGGTTCAAAACGAAAACGATGAGGAGAGGAGACATGAAGTAAAACGACGTCATTTTGGATAAGCAAACCCAAAACGACGTCATTTTGCATACGTGGAGAAGTTGGACGGAATATATTTTTTATGTAGGAGAGAGAAATTATTAAAATAAGCCACGTCAGTGTAAGTTGGACAAAGTTAATAGAATAACTCGATTGCACCATTTGACAAGTTTTAAGACTTAATTATACTTTTTACAAGTTTTAGGACTCAATTACATTTTCGTGACAAGTTTTAGGACTTATAGTGTACTGAATGATAGAAGGGGAAAAATAAATAAATAGAGAAAAGAATTTTAAAAAAAGAGAGAAAAATAATAATAATAATAAAGAAAATAAAAATGAAGTAGGCAAGAGTGTCATGAGAGATTCTTATCATGTTCATTTGTGCAATTTTTAGCTTTAGAATGTAATATATCCGATTGATTAATGTGATTCACCAAATAGTAAATAAGATATAATAAAATTTTTAAATTTTATATTCTATTCTAGTTGGTCATATCCTTGCTGGAAATCTAGACCACTTAACCTTTTAAAATTTTGTCTTTTTGTCAGACAATCCTTTAGGATTAGCACAGCAGGAATGAGTCATCTCTAGCCTCAGTGGTCCCCTCTCTGCAGTCCAACTGTATGTGGCCAAACAATAGCCTCCCAACCTCCCACGTTTTAGCGACCACCTGTCTGTCTCTTTTCATGTCGTGAAACCACCTGTGTCTCTTCTCAGACCAATAGCTGACGAAGAGCTAAAAACAACATATAGTATTATCAAATCTAGTTCATTTTCCTAAGTACGAAAAAAAAAATTATCATACGCTATCGCTAGCACCATCCCATAACGAAAGAAAATTTTAACTAGCCCTTTATTATGTGCAATATATTACACTTATGACATTTAATTACAATAGAGCTCGTTATTAATTGCACTATCAGATGCCTTATGTCGAAATACATGGTTAATTTGGTCAGGGTCCATTTTTCAAAAGCTGCATACCTTTTACATATAGACTTTATCATCAAGCAAGTTGAAATGGGTCCGAACATATAATTTTGGATTATCATATTTGCTCAATTCATATCCAAACCCTCACATGATTAAAATGACTTTTTCACATTTTACCCCGATAGAATAGGCCTTCTTCCCAGCATGGAAGGATTTTATCTATTATTTGCCCTTAGGACCAAAAATAGAAAATCCATGCATTAATTGTGATGCATTCGTGTTTAAATTTAATTTTTCATGATGCACATCACAGCAAGTTGGAGGATGGAAAACTTGCACGCCTTCCCTATGATTAGAAAGATAGTGATATTAAGCAATGAAAAGTTTACAGAATGGAGGAGAAAAGTACACCCATTTGAGAAAGTGACACCTCCAAAAAGAATAGCAAAGAATGCAATTAATTATGGTTCGAAAGGATCATTAACGGGGAAAAACATATTACTATCTTCTTTTCTTTTATTACAAGTATAAGTAAAGACAACCTCCTACTACTTTAGCCGCTTTTTGTGAAGGCATAAGAGTTGGGTAAAGAATGATGAGTGAAAGGAAAGTGGGGGAGAAGTTCAAATACCCTATTTGGAAGGACTATAGGAAAGGTAGGTGAAGATTTGGAGGGTGAAAAGAAACCAATGGTCCCACCAGAAAGGCATCACTCTCAATTAGGACTCGCAATTCGTATTTGCATGTCGTGTTGGTGTTGATCATTCGTATCATCTTGTGTTGTTACCAAAGAAATATTTCAATGTAATTATAATTAAGATCCTTAAAATTGGATAGCTACAATCTTATCAACCAAAGATGAAACGAAAATTCACATCATAAAAGTTGAGTGGCCAATTTTTCATTGAAGCATTGAGATTGTAACTATCATTAAATAAGAAAGAACTAATTACTTAAAAGAAATAAATAGATAATAACCTGAGGGGATTGCAACAGACTCAGCAATGGTCACTCAATTGGATTGCGAACAAAATTTATAGTTAAGAAAACTTCCATATGCTAACTCACAATATTATCAATCTGGTTAGCAAAATCACACTCAAGCTTCTGTACAAGTCAATCTTAAATTAGCCTATGAATAAATCATCCTATTTTAGGCTCTATTTATTTCGCAATAAATGAATGATTTAAAAAATATTTTTCTGAAAATAATCGTTTGTGCGCATGAAATAATTAGTTACTAAAAAAAGTTTTCATTGTCAACAACAAGTTTATGTCGAAATATTTTTATAGACGATGAAAATATTTCTTATTAACTCATTTTTTTTCAAATGATATAAACAATAAATTTTAGAAAAATATTTTTCAAATTACTTTTTTTTTTGCGAAAAAAACGAGCCTATAACTAAAATTTTCTTGCAATTAGAGAGTCAATATTCAATTTTGCTATTGGTCCTCTCTCTCTCTGTCTCTCTCTGTCTCTCTCTCCCGAATACGTGGATTGATAAGGAAGCGTATCAGTATTCTTGGCTTTAAACCAGGTATAAATATCCCACGTGCTCCTCGTCTTGTTCACTGTTCGCGTAATTCGAAACACGAAGAAAGTTACCACCTTCTTCTCTTCCTTCTTTCCTCCTGCGTTCCAGCTCAAGACCAACAGTTATCACTCTCGGCGATGAAGCTCTCCCTCTCCACTTCCCGCTCGTCCTTCTCCTTCTTCTTCCTACTCGTTCTCAGGTGAAGCTCGAATCTCGCGCCGCGAATTCCATTTGGGTTTTGACCCTTTTCTTGATGCGCGACTAGAGGAGAGGCGGTTCTGAATTTACGGTGACGAGGGTCGTTGTGTTTTTTCGTTCGGTAATGCGAGTTACCCACTTACCCAATAAGCTCTGGTAGCTCCTCTTTGCTGATTTATATGCTCTGTAATGATGGAGATATGATAGGACGTGGTCAACGCTTCGTTGGGGAGTTCCGTGTGAAAGTTTTGGGAGAAACGATCGCGATGATTTTCGGGAAAAGGATTCGTTCACGTCTTTGTTGGTTTCTGATGAATTGGGTCGGTCTCGGATTTTGCATTTGGAGTCCAGTGAGGGTACTGGTGAGGGAGAGGAGGGGCTAAATTAGAGGATTGTCATAGTCAACATACACCTTTTTTGGTAAATTCTTGGTTGTGAGTTGCTTTATTGAGATTGCTCTGTGTCAATTTTTGTGCTTTTTATGCTGTTGTTGCTATTTTGCTTGAATGACTGTGGCACTAGCAAAAATGGGCTTAGATATTCCCAGCAAAAATGGAGCTTCGATGTATTTTGACAACATTGTAAAAAGTTCTTGTGTAAAAGCACTAACTTATACAATAATGTGGGTTGGAATCTTTGTATGTATATGGCAATGTATTTCAGGCTTGGATGTTAGTTCATTGGGTCGCAAATTTCGACCACGACATCTGAAGTATTCAGTAGTGTTAATTAGGTGAAGCGTGTGGTAAGACTAACTTCAATTTTTCAGTCTCTCATCTGAAGCGTCACATCGAAAGGATGAAGAGCGTGCTAGCACCCCGCCAAGAGGTTGGAATTCTTATGATTCCTTTTGCTGGACCGTCTCCGAAGAAGAGTTTCTGAAGAATGCGGAGATCCTTTCCCAGAAGCTACATGCTCAGGGATATGAGGTCATATCCATAATATTGTGACACTTTATTGATAGATTGTCAGTTTTTATCTAGAATAGCAAACAATTCTTAGTGAAACTAAAGCATTTCTTCTCATCCTCACTTTTGTCTCTTCCCTCCAAACTACACAGTATGTAGTTGTCGACTACCTTTGGTACCGAAGAAAAGTGCCGGGCGCTTACGTTGATTCTCTGGGATTCGATGTGATTGATGAATGGGGAAGGATGATCCCTGACCCAGTTCGATGGCCTTCGTCTAGAGGTGGGAAAGGATTCACCGAAGTCGCAAATAAAGTCCATAGTATGGGTCTAAAGTTCGGGATACACATCATGAGAGGAATAAGCACTCAAGCTGTCAATGCCAAGACTCCTATCTTGGATATGACCACGGTTTGTTCATTTTACTCGTAGGCTTTCATCTGCTGATATTTCCATGTTACACAAAGCCTTTTTTTACAAGATTGATGGGAAATTTTTTCATTGGCGTTAAAGTTACTCGTGAGAGTGAGTTCCTTCAAACTGTTTATGTTTGCTTTTATCAAAATATCTAAAAGACTGATCTGCTGCCATAGTCTTAGAAAAAGTACTAAGCGCGACCCTTGATTTTCTCTGAAATAACTTTTTTACTTCTACTCTGTTTCCATACTAGGGAAGTGCATATCAAGAATCCGGTCGGGTTTGGCATGCACAAGATATAGGGCTGAAGGAAAAGGCTTGTGCTTGGATGCAACATGGATTCATGAGTGTAAATACTGACTTAGGAGCTGGAAAAGCCTTCTTGAGGTCACTTTATCTGCAATATGCATCATGGGGCGTTGATTTCAGTGAGTTGATGAGGACTTTTGTAAATTTTTGGCGCTGCCGATCACCTCTTAAATTCAACTGATTTAATTAGTTTCAAACAATGATTTAACTATGACTGTAGATGAAATTAATTTTGAATCACTTTTTTTTGTCTCTAATTTTGAATCACTTCAATCACTATCTTTAACACCACTTGTTTATCGTTTTGATGCAGTAAAAAATGACTGTGTATTTGGTGACGATCTGAATATAAATGAGATCACGTACATCTCCGAGGTGCGATATGATGGTTCTTTATCTTTTATTCACCTACTCACCACTGTCCTTTCTGTTAAGGAGACCCTGGAAATGAAAACTGAGGCAGGTACAATATCTGATGTGGCCTTGCACAGGTTCTGAAGGAGCTTGACCGTCCCATCCTGTATTCTCTGTCTCCTGGAACTAGTGTGACACCAGAGATGGCAAAGGCTGTGACTGGATTGACCAACATGTACAGAATTACTGCTGATGATTGGGATTCA
Organism: Metrosideros polymorpha var. glaberrima; assembly: GCA_001662345.2. Taxonomy (NCBI): domain Eukaryota; kingdom Viridiplantae; phylum Streptophyta; class Magnoliopsida; order Myrtales; family Myrtaceae; genus Metrosideros; species Metrosideros polymorpha. Next base: position 15,281,164 of record BCNH02000008.1, on the reverse strand, counting down.
TGGGGAGATGTTGCGGCACATTTTGATGTTGCGAGGTGATTTAACATGTGACAGTCAAGCTTAAAAGTCATGGACTTAGATCACCCATAATAATCTGATAATTTATTGTTCATCAGGGACTTCTCTGCTGCTAAAATGATTGGCTCCAGTGGCTTGTTGGGGATATCATGGCCTGACCTTGATATGCTACCACTGGGATATCTTACTGATCCAGGTAACAACACTGGACTTGTCTTATTCTGTGATAAACTTGAAGGTCTGTTGCTCTATCTTACCCGTAAGGGATTGGCTGGACTAATAAGTGGGTATAGAGCTGTTTTAACGGCCTTAGCACTCCATCGAGTTAATATTGCTTGCAAATGGATCAGATTGCTGTTACACAAGGAGCCGAGAGATTACACCCAGTAGTGCAGGCCCCAGCAGATTGCTTTTGATTTTCAGAATAAAGTAATTAACATGCTAATCATGTGATGTTGTAAAACCTATGTTCATTGTGGAAGTGCTCCTTTGGGGTTTCGACCATGTGGACTCTGTCCGGGTTGTTACACAGAGAGTGAATTCTTGCTGTAGCTTGTGCAAGCTAATTTCCATGTGCACTAGCATAAAATTACTGCTCATGATAAAGCTTTGCCTGCAATTTCGGAATGTGGCAGATGGATAGTTTGATACTTCACAGTCGTGGTTATATGGCAGACGTCAGTGGACAGTGGCTGTCAGGGCTCCTTCCTTATGTAATTTTTGCAGTTTGCAAATTATCTTGCATTCATGAACTCCTTGTCACTGTCTTTGGAAAAGTAGATGAAGTGATGTATTGCTAAAGTGAAAACTCTCTCAACAATTAGGTTCAAATGAAGGCCCTCATAGGAGATGTAAGCTTAACCTAAAGGAGCAAAGAACTCAGGTATGCGTTTAATGAGGATTTTTTGTGACTTCACTATTTGTGCCAATCAGAAAATCATATTTCATGCTAATGGATTGTAGCTGTAGGTGACTTTGTGGTCAATCGCCAAGTCCCCCCTCATGTTTGGTGGAGATTTGAGGAACATTGATGATACGACTTTCAGTCTTATCACCAATCCTACTCTGCTTGAGATTAATTCCTACAGCTCAAACAATGTGGAGGCATGTACTCTCTCTTAACATCTGATTAAAAAAACATTTCAAAGCCCTTTTAGGCTACTTATGTGGATAAATTTACAGTTCCCATATATCCGTGGGTCATCAAGTCCAAGAGGTAGAAAACAGGGGCGGTTTAGAATGTACCCAACAATTATGGAAGAGTCAGACTTAGAGGTTTTGGGTCTGACTAGTTGCAAAGATCCAAAAGCAAGCGGATGGTTGGTCGAAGAGCTGGACCAAGATTTGGAACGGATCTGCTGGAAAGAGAACATGCAGGGTAGACCTGGAGAACCTTTTTGCCTACACAAGAGAAATTCTTTAGTCGAATCGTAAAAAAGCTCTCTCCTACTTCTACTCTTTTCCATTTGCTGTTCTCTCTACTGTCATTGTTCATAGCACAAGTGTTGATATATGCTTGCGCTGTGTAACAGAGACGAAGAGATAACATATGGGAGCCAATATAAGGGAACACTACACTTATTAGCTTCTGAAAATGCGGAGTTCTGCTTAAATGCTTCTCCAAGACGCAAAATCATGTCTAGTGAGTTTACAAGAGGCTCATTTTCGCGTTGCACATGGAATGCTAATCAGGTACGTGTTATTATTAGTTGAACATCAGTACAGAAGACAAACTTGGGACCCAATTAGAAAACTCCTATACTTTGTTGCATTTCTGGCACCTTTTGATATTATCAAGTAAATGATATTATTGTGACATTTCATACCACTAATTTTTGTCTTCGAACTAGAATTCATCATTTGGCTTAGATTCATGTGGAAGATGACATATGGAATGTTTAATTTTGACAGATGTGGGATTTTCACAGTAACGGGACGCTGAGAAGCAGCTATTCTGGACTATGCGCTATGATGAAAAAAGTCAAAGGTTATGAGAAGAGATCCTGATCTCAAACACCAGAAATCTAATGTTTTGTACGACTTACTTACGACCACATTGTTTGTGCAGCTAATGCAGGTGCTGCAGGAGCTCGCTCCTGGATCGCAACTGGAAGATCTGGTTTGAGTTTTACCCTCCTCCTCCTCTTGCATAATTTGGATGTAGACACTTTTTAAGGCAGAACAAAATGCAATATAATCCAGTTTCAAACAAATGGTCAAAGGCCTAATCAGCAGATCTTGATAGCTTTGCTAAACAATCTACCTGAGCAAGCATGAGCATTCTTAGACCTTTTTTTGGCTCAGCTAGTTTCGTTCTCACGTCAATGCAGGAGAAATATATCTGGCCTTTTTCAACCTGAATCCAGACGACATGGTGATAGCCGCAGAAGTCTCCGACCTGGCCAAGGCGCTTCCCAGTCGGAGCGTCACTTCTTGTGTAGGTAAAGAAATATGGAGCGGCACTGACCTTGGCCACCTGACGAATGACACAATAGCAACAATGGTGGGATCACACGATTGCGCCCTGTATGTCCTCAACTGTAATTGATTAGGACAAACAGGTGCCGATAGATTTTGGTTTCAAATTCCTTTTAACACTATTTCTGTTTACCATCTTACCTTCATTGGCACCGTTGCGAAGAACAAATTTTGCTGATTCTGAGAATTATAAAGACCTGCCCTGCTGCAAATTTAGAGGAGCCAGTTTTAGAAATTGTGGATTCAAATTATTCATATTGTCAATGAAGTCGGGCCTCATTCGGCTCAGAATGAGAATCTTAGTACTGGACTTTTCGTGCTCAGATAGAAACTTGTGTCTTTGAATTCAATCTTAGTAATATGCCTTGAGACAAGAAGAAGCATGAAGTCAGTTTGTCTTGATCTGGTTTCAGCTGCTTCGTTCTTGCCGGTTGCCGTTGGTTCCTTTCCTTGCGTCGTAGAAGCGTTACATCTTGATGGTAATGTATCATTTCTATACATAATGGCAACGATCATTTACATATTATATAGTTATATTGTCCAAAGAGAGCAAGTAACATGATCATTACACAGTTAATATGGTAAGAGAGTGAGGAGAGTTTGGTTACCTTTTTGTTATTGAAGTATCTAGAACTAGGCAATAGTTATTCCCTCTGTTAAATTAAACAATATAATTGCTTGTACAGTCGCATGTTTGGGCCTCCATCTTTAAGTTTTAATTTGTTTCTTGTTCGGTCTATATGATTAGTGGGCATTTCGCGCGCGCGAGAGACAGAGAGATGAAAAATGAAGGAATTTATAACACTAAATTTCAACCGGCGACATCTTGAAATCTATCTTTCGTACGTTGGACCATCCTATCTTTTAACTTACATATATTGGCAAATGTATATGGGGAAAATTGTCCAAAAAGTCATAAACCTATTGTACGACGGCTAATTTAGTCCTAAACTTTTCAATTGTGCCAATTTAATCCTAAACCTTTTAAAGATTTGTCAATTTAATCTTAAACTCTTTAATTGTGCCAATATAGTCCTAAATCTTTTAATGATTTTCCATTTTGGTTTTAAACCCTAGTACAATTTATAATATAGTCCTTTCGATCAATTATCCAAATAATAGGTTTATGACTAAAATGGCACAATTTTAAAAGGTTTAAGACTAAATTGACAAAATTTCAAAAGGTTTAGGACTAAATTGACACAATTGAAAAGTTTAGGATTAGTTGGCAAATTGTGAAAATATTTACAACTGAATTGGCACAATTGAAAGATTTAAGACTAAATTAACTGTCATGCAATAGGTTTAGGACTTTTTGGACAATTATCTCAATTTATATGACTCGTGTTTTTGCACTTACATGTGTTGTGCAAATCCGTGCAATCCTCGTCGTTGCATTACAACAGGTGGTCATTCCCTGATCATTCCCTGAAATTCGCATTCTTTGTGTGATAGGCTAATCATCCACTAAAATGTCAACAATGCAAGAGTGTCTGCAAGTGCTTATCTTGCATTTGCTAAGACAAACAACGCTGAGGAATTCTCATTTTCTTGTGGACGATTGAGGTGATGGATGATGGGTGGATGCAGAAGGGGAAGAGAGGCAACTCCAATGGCGCACGTCGGCTACTGGTAGTTTTCCGCCATGCGACTTTCATCTAACCAATCTGATGGTTTGCCAAGCGTTGGAAGCTTACTTTGCAAATCGAATTTCGCAAGTTCGATTCCTAAATCTATTCTTTGGTCTCGATTAGTCAGCAAAAAGACCGGCCTGGGCTTACGTGTGATATTCTAGCTCAATGGGCGGTTGCTATTTCGTCGACGCCTTAACCTGAACACTTCAGCAGCGGGATAAGGTAGGTCTTAATCTCGTCCAAGCTCCTTTTCTTTTTTTGGGAAAAGGACTATCATCTAGAGTAGCCGTAGGGGTAATTTAGTACTAAAAGTTTGGCCTACCATGGAGGTCACTTTGAAGAAACATGGACAATATTACTTGAATCATAAGTGCTTTTACAAAAAGGTTAATACCACAAAAAAAACATTAAGTACACCCATATCACATTTACTCCAAATTAATTTTCGTGCCATAAAAAATCTCGAACCGGTATTCATATGTCGCATATACCTCAAACAAATTTTCATGTCACAAAAAATCTCAAACCGACATGTGTCACATTTACATACAAATTTTCTTGTTAAAAAAATTTTCAAATTACCAAAATCTTAGATCAGGAAATATGCTAAAGTCTATGAATTTGCCCTAAGAACTCCCTCACGTTTTGAAAATCTGCTAATGTCCCTAATTTTGCCCCAATTTTGCCCTAAGATTTTGACAAGAAAAATAGGTTAGGGTAAATATGGCATAGATGTACCAGTTTGGGACTTAGGTTGGGATTTTTTTTCGACACGAAGAATGGTTTGTGGTAAATATGGCGTGGGAATACCAGTTTTTTCAGATTTTTTGGGAAACGAAAATCAATTTGGGATAATTATAATATGATTGTTTCGACTTGGAATTTTTTTATGGTATTAACCTTTTAGAAAAATAGGAATATGAAAACAGAGTCATTTTCATTCATTTTCAGCAGTAGGAAAGAAAACTGAAAAACAGTTGTTCAAAGCCATGCGCAAACGATTGCTTTGCCTTCTTGTTTGAGTCATTGGACTACAAATTCGGACAAAAGTAGACATCCCCATCCATGGGTGGATGACGAGTAACCTTCCCTTTGCTTTGCTCCTTAATAAATTCGACTTCTGGAAGGGTTAATGATAATCCTTTATAGTGTTTTCCCCAATAGTGGCCGAGGCGGCGAAATTATTGGACATCTTAAATGGGGTCATTATAATGTTGTCCTCCGAAGATGTGGACACAAATCAAAGCCAAAAGATAGGAGAGAAATTAAAAACAACAACAACAAAAAATTAAAATATGCACAATCTCGTAAAGATTACACAACGTTGAAATTACCATTATTTTCTTAACTACCCTTTTTTAAAAAGCAATTTGAGAGTTTAATTTTTAGAGTTTTCGGGTTTGTTTATTTTATGGAAAATGAATGGTTTGAAAAATACTTTTCTGAAAATGATCATTTGTATCACTTGAAATAATTTGTTAATGAAAAATTATTTCATTATCGACAATAATTTATGTCTAAATACTTTCATGGAGGATGAGAATATTTTTCGTTCATTTAATTTTATAGGTGATACCAGCGTTCATTTTTCAAAAAATGTTTTTGAAATTATTCATTTTTCGTAATTTCTTAGGTCCCGAAATGAACAAGCGCTCAAACAATCATGGCTACCTAGTAATATACTCATGGTGGATATAAAAAAGGGAACAAGCCACCAAAAATCCTAAACTATGCCCATTGTGATATATTTACCCTAAATTTTTTTTTGTGAAGTCAAAAATCTCAAACTTGTACGTATGTGACACATTTACCCTAAACTTTTATAGTGTAAAGCATTTACCCCAAACTTCTTCTTGTGACACCAAAAATCTCAAACTTATACTCGTGTGACACATTTACCCCAAAAAATTAATGTCACAAATTTTTTTTGGGGTTTTTAGTGTCACAATAATAAAAATTTGAGATTTTTTGTGTCACAATAATAAAGTTTGGGGTAAATGTGTCACATAGGTATAAATTTGGGGTTTTTTGTGTCATTGAAAAAAGTTTGAGGTAAATGTGAAGTTTGGGGTTTTTTATGTCACAAAAAATAGTTTAAAGTAACTGTATCACCATTGATAAAGTTTCGACTTTTTGTGACTAATGTATAATTACACATCTTTATTTTTTTTTTGCCTTTTGTGGTCTGGAGTGATGCAACAAATAAATGCAATATAAAAAACCCCCCCAAAAAAAAAACATCATCATCATATCTTGCCCACACACAAAAGCAAGGATATGGAGAGAAGTTCTTCTTGGATTTGGTCTTAAGTCAAGACCAAAAATATGCTTTAGAAAGTGGTTAGACCACTTTGCAGTTGCACTCCCCCAGTCATGCATCAATATAGTATATTCCATCTTGTGCGTGGAAGCAAGGTCCATTATTTGTTGGCTTTTTCTTTTAATAGAATAAGCAGTAATCTAGGAAAGGAACTTTTTATTTATATTTGAGGTTAAATCAATTCTTATGTGAGTGAAAATAATACCCGCTAGACATTCATGCCCTTGAATATCTTCGTTGTCCCAAAAAGGGACCTAAAGAACGGAGAAACAAAAGGTTGTATTTTGCATAAAAACTTAAATTATCAGAAAAAACAGCCCGATAATTTTATTTCTTAACACTCTCTCGCATGTAGATCAGTCCCTCGCACGCGCACAACTTGAGTATATATTGTGAAATGGGCACGGGATTAATTTCATTTGAGTTGTTTATGTATCCAATAAATAGAAATAATCTACTGGAAAGTGAAAGTGAAACAATATTTAATGGGTGGTGCTTTTTCCACTCCCTCTTTGGCTAACACACTTCATGAAATAGTGTTTTGACTATAATATCCCTTGTGGATCCCACCTTTTTAGCACATAGTACGTATTGACTATTATTGAATTCAAATGCGAGCCCCATTTTGTGTTTACTTTATTCTTCTTTTTTTTCTTTCCTATCTCTCTTCTCTCTCTTTGCATGTTCGTGCCTTCTTCCTTTCTTCACCCACGTTCACCATCGCGCCTCTAACCCTAAAGGCTCCGTTGACCGTGCCATTCGTTTGTTTTTCCGCATTGCCGCCCATCAAGGAGAGCAACGAGAAGCAATTGGTGGCAATGCGGCCACAACCGCTGTAATTGTGTAAACAACAACAACAACAACAGTAGAAGCAACTTTGACGATGGGCAACGGTCGACGCCATGAGGGGCGACGATGCGGAGAAGTGAGCAAATGGCGTCGCCAATGGAGCCTTCAGGGTCGGAGGCCTAGTGAAAAATGTGGGTGAAGAAGGAAGTAAGGAAGAAGACGAAAACACGCGAAGAGAGAGAGAGGAGAGAGCTACGGAAGTAAAATAAAAAAAATAAACTAAACATAAAACGGGACCCACGTTTAAATTTAATAATTGTCAATATATATAATGTGCTAAAAAGGTGAGATTTACAAGAGATATTATGGTCAAAATACTATTTCAAAAAGTTTATCAGTTAAAAAAGGAGTGAAACAAGCACTACCTTAATTAATTTTAAAAAGTTGAAAGTTCGATAGACTGACCAAAAGAAAGGACAAAATTCAGCCATCACGGCTATTATTTACCATAGATTGCATCTTCCTTTTGGATTTGTGCACGTTGTGCTTGTCTGAATCCATTTAATTATTGGTGCCGGCTGGGTTCCATGTTCCTCGGACGCCCTTCTTTTTGTTTTTTTTAATCAAAAGGGGAGATAACAACAATATTAGGTTCAAATAAAATAATTCCAATCATGATTCTTGTCTTTTATCTTCAAAAGATTGGCACTTTTTTGCATTGAATCCCTTGACTACATATATAATTACAGATATATGGGTTGAGATTCTATCCATTTAAAGGATAAATTAGATATGTCAATATATTTATTTATTTACCTCCTTATCTGTCGACAATCGGAGATTGGGGAAAGCAAAGAGAGGTGGAGATAAAGAAAAGCAACAAATGTAGAACTTAGTTTTAATATAACATCGGAATGTAAAATTTAAAGGTTTAAATTATTAGGTGAATAGAGACTACATATATATGAAGATCTATTGAAATTCTATGTTGAATTGATTTGGGATTTCTCACTTTAATAAACCAAATCAAAAGGCTCTATGATCTTAAACCCAATGAAATGCTTTCTTATGTTGGAAACTTTTGAGTGAGACTTTAAAGATCGATGTTTATGTACTTTTAAATATATGAATGTTTTCAGTCATGAATATTAATCTGATTTTACACTCCAAATATTGAAGAAAAATCTTAAGAACAAAGGGAAAAAAAAATGGCAAACACCTTGAGTAAATTGTGTTAGCATCTAATCACATATCATTAAGCTCATGGGATCGTGAAAAATTGTGCTAGCGTATATAATCATGGATCCTTATTAATATTAGATTCAGTGTAAATATATATTTACATGTGTACTTGATAATATTTAGGATTAATATCATGAAAAACTCCAAACTAGTACACATGTGATAAATTTACCACAAACTAATTTTTTTACTACAAAAAATCTCAAACCGGTATACATGTGACAAATTTACCCAAAACTAATTTTTTTACCACGAAAAATCTCAAACTAGTACATCCGTGACAAATTAACCCTTCATTAGTTTACATTAAATTGGGTTAACGCAATGAAAAATCTCAAACTGATAAATCTATAATAACTGGAGGACAAAACCACAAATTGGTACACTCGTCAACGATCACATGTCATCCAATGCAGCAATTTAAATGTAAAATTTAACAGAAACCAACGGATGGTACATTTATCATAAATGTACAAGTTTTGGATTTTTCATGGTATTAACCGTAATATTCTAGACTAAACTTCGTTATCGCCGTAAGCTAAGTGCTTATTTAAGCGAATTATTTATTCTAAGCATCGGAGGATGACCTTTCTTTCCACGTATCCACACAATATCTTAGTAGTACGGTGGTACCTATGTTATTCTATATTTCATATCCGTCGCCATTCCATTATTATGTTTTTCCCTTTTTGCCCTCATCTTGGATATGTATAGATCAACCGCTTCCCTAGCTGCCATTTTATATGGTGTAATCGCTTACATCATTTTGGACCGTTGCGTTCGATGTTATTAATTAAACAATTAAAGATACAAGAATCGTTCATTATACAACTAAACTTGTTTTTTAAAGAGATTTTCTGGATTCAACTTGTTAATAAAAAAATTTATTTTGATTTGGGGTCGTTGGCGGGTTATTTCGTGGTAATGATCAGTTTACTTTTCAGGCTCCTTTCCCTACCAAAATCGAATATCAAACTACAAAGACTAGCAAGGTTAATTGTAGTTTAAATTTGATTTACCAACTAACACGCTAAACTATAAGTAAGAATTTATATAAATTGGTTCACACTTGTATGCGAATATCTAGATCGATCTTAATAAACGTGACATAGTATTACACTAAAATTGATTCATTAATTTTTTATACATTAATTCCATTGAAATCCCAATTTGGTACTCGTCAACATAGTTTCCCGGACTAATGTTTTCCTCACAATAAATCTCAAATTGGTACCCATGACATATTTACCTCAAATTAATTTTCGTCTCACAAAAAATCCTAAATTAGTACCCTAACCCAAAAAAAAATTCAAATTGGTATACTCGAACCAAATCTACCATTCTTTAACAGTTTGGGATCTTATGTAGAGGGTATGTTTGGATTAAGTTGCCAGTTTAGGATTTCTCAAGGAGCAGAAAATTTGATTTGGAGTAAATTTATTATAAGATACCAATTTAAGATTTTTTTTTTTAACGAGAATTAGTTCTTGGTAAATGTATGATGAGATTACCAGTTTAAGATTTTTAATGATATTAAACAATTTTTTATGGTATTGAGCCATTTTTTTCATGGTATTTTTAATGGTATCAAGCAATTTATAAAAAGCCCTTCCCTTCTCTTCTCGTATTCACTAGTCACTACAGAAGGAGACACTCGCGCTCTTTCGTCCATTTTGACACGCTCAAAGCTCCAACCCACTTCTTCTTTTTCTCGTCGTTTCCGAGAAAATCTCGATCCATTTTCCCTCACTTTCTCGCCGAATGCCACTTCGTTTTCTCTCCATCCAAACATGAACTTAACGTCTTCCACTCCGACCTCCGCTTCCTTCTCTCTCCGCTTCCCCTCGACTCGGCCTCCTGATCCTCGCCGGCGACCTGCGCGAGCTGCGCCACCATCGAGTAGCGAGAACATCAGATCCAGGCTCGTGACGAACTCTCTCCGCCTCGACAGCGACGCCTCCGGATCCCCTCATCACTCGAGGCTGCTCTCTGGCACCGCGGTGGCCGCGGCTCGGGATCGGCTCCAGCGCCTGGCCTCGGAGTTCCAGTCCCTGGCAGAACCTATCGACAGGGTGAAGCGGCTGCTGCACTACGCAGCGATCCTGCCTCCCTTCGATGAGTCGGCTCGGCTCGACGCGAACCGAGTCGCCGGCTGCGCGACCCGGGTGTGGCTCGAGGTCGGGACGTATGGCGAGCCACGCTGCGGCAGCAGCGGGAGGAGGATGAGGTTCAGGGCAGACAGCGACTCGGAGATCTCGAAGGGGTTCTGCTCGTGCCTGATCTGGGCGCTGGACGAGGCGGAGCCGGAGGAGGTGATCGCCGTGAGGGCGGAGGATCTGGCGGCGATCAACGTGGGCGTGGTGGCGCACTCCAGGGCGAACACGTGGCAGAACGTGCTGACGAGTATGCAGAAGAGGACCGAAGCTCTGATCAAGGAGGAGAGATCGGCGGAGTCTGATGGGCTAGCGGAAGCCGCACGTCGGTTAGTTAGAAATCTCTCTCTCTCTCTCTCTCTCTTCTTCCATTCATTTGCTTCTCTACTCAGAAAGCTTGGCGCTAAACATAAATAAATAAACAAATTTTCTTCTTGTTTGAGATTATTCGATTGTAAGATATAAATTTTTTCCTTTTTGTTGAATTAAGAAAATTAAATATTTTATGAGAGTTGGTGCATTATTTACAAGCTATTAAAAAAATTTATTTTTTTAAATTAAAGAATTCAAAATGCGTATAGAGCGCTCTCTCCCTGACGTTATATCAAATGTTTTGATCTAGATTTTCATCGGACAAATTCTCTCTTTTCTTAAACATAGCTTTAACGCGGACTTTTCGGACTTGGCTTAGGATGGGATGGGATGGGATGTAGTCAATGATTGATGAGATGCGGGCCACCTGTTGGTTTCAATTGTCGCATGAAGCGCAATTTTGACGTCATAAAAAGAGAAGTTCTTCTGGATGAAAAGATATCGGGAGGTTGGATAGAACGGTCGCGCACAAAGTTTTGCGCAGCTCATTCAACATGGCGCGAAGACTTATTTAAGTGTGCCTGCTTTTTTCCATGAGGAAATTGACACATTAGGAACAATGACATGGGAGTGGCTTGTTTTTTCTACTTTGAACTGCTGGAAAGAAGCTCCCCAGTCCGTTCATGTCCAATTTTTGTTCTTCTTTTCTTGTTGGTAGGTGCAGTAGCCCCGATGGTACCAGGTGCCCATGCCAACAAGAAGCTTGAGAGCCTCACCAGGTGTAGATACAGTGGATGTAATTCGAACCAGGTCGTTGTCAACAATGCTTATCGTCTGTGCCCGGCTTAGGCTCGACTGTTATATGTAGCTCGAGACTCGGCCCGTGTTGGGTCCGATCTCATAAGGGAAGAACTTGTACTAATATCTCCATTTCAATTCAAACGTGGGTTTGATTGAATGAAGCTGCAGGAGCTCGACTAGATTAAATTCTCATATCCAATTTAAGTCGGTCCCGATCAGATTCGATTTGTAAATGAATAATTATTTCGATCCTAGTTGGGTTCTACATCGAACTCAAATTTCGCAGGACAAATGCTGGACTTATTAAGATTAATTCACAAATCCAATTATGATAGTGAACGATTCGTTTCTATTGGTTCTCACCAACCAGGCTTTTTCTTCTCTTTGAAGTTAGTTATTTAATTCGAGGGTTTTGAATTTCTAGGTAATTGCACAGTCCACGTCACCCCAACTGAGGGTGGCAAGTGGATGGTCAATTTGTTTGTTTATGTTGACCGCAGGTTTTTAGGTTCACCATACAAAATCTCCAATGCATGCCAACGGGATGTGATAAGAAATTGTAGATCAACTGACAGATTGAGGCTGCGTTTGGGAAGTATTTTGAGGAAAGTCTTTTGAAAAAATGCAAATATCTTTGGGTTAAAGGGATTTTTCGAAATGCAAATAGTGTTTGGTAAAATCACACTTTGAATACAACTTTGGTTAAATGGTGTTTGGAAAAATTATATTTTGCAAAGCCCTTTTGAGAAGATTTTTTTTTAAGTCAAAAATTGCCACTAGAGAGGCTCGTCGACGAGCGGCCGGCAAGCCATCGCCAACCTCGCTTGAGGTCCGGCAACGGCCGGCGATGCTGGCGGCGACTTGCCGGCCCGTCGGTGGCCCCTCGCACAGCGCCTGCAATAATGAAGATGGAGAAGACGATGAACAATAATAAGCAAGGGCAGGATTGGAAAAGCAAAAAATAAGTAAGGATATTTTGAGAAGAAAAAAAATCCACTTTACCTCCCTTTGAGCATTTCGAAAATGCTTAAATGCCCAAGGCAGCCTCCAACCTGCCTTGGGCATTTAGCATTTGGAGCCCTTGGCATTTAGTCAAGGTGAATGAAACTTTTTTCCCAAACACTCAATATTTTTCCCAAGTAGCTTTGGACACTCAAAGCTATTTGGGAAAGCTGTTCCCAAACGCAGCCAGAATTCTCTTGACTTTTGGGGTCCATGACCCCTCTTTTTCCATTCATATGTTATTTTTTTAATTCGCAAGAAAGAATGTGAAAAAATGACACAAATAGTCTTTAAACTTTAATTCAGTATGCGATATTGTCCTTGAACTTTTAACTTGTTTAATGTGGTCCCTGAACTTTGGTCTAATATTCAATGTAGTTCCTAAATTTTTAGATCTTTTTATATAGTTTAAAGATTACTTGAATATTTACCAATAATTCAAGGATAATTTTAAATAAATTAAAAGTCTAGGGAAGACATTGTGCATTTGGCCAAAATTCAAGAACCACATTGAATAAATTAAAAGTTCGAGGATGATAATGTACATAGATACCATTTGTGCTATCATCCCATGGTAAAAGTATAGTGAATGTTTTGTTAGTAAGGGAGTGGAGCCCCTTCGTTAAATCAAGTCCTTGACGCGACCCTCCCGATTGAGTGTTGGAGAAATGACGTATTTAGAGGTAATGTCAAGTTAGAGGACCAACAGTCCTCAATCGGTGCTTGTTCTCCCAAACCCTTACCTTGCGCAACGTTGGGATTTTCAGTTTAGCTCGATTAACCCTGTGAGAACTCTTTATGAGAAGTCGCCACTAGTCTATTGAAGTCAACTAGAAACCAAGTGAAAAATTAGAGTATAACACACTTCCTACACAAATAGAGAATCTAGGATCGAGGACTTAATTACACCAATTGTCTAATTAGTGCCATTTTAGTACATAAACTTAATCATTTGTCAATTAAGGTGTGACCTTCTACTCAAATTCTTTCTTTTTGATAGGAATCAATAATAAGAAATATTGAAAACCAATTGGATTTCATCCAAATAAAATATTCTATTTCATACAAATTGAGTAGTATATTAATGAATAATGCATTCTTTTTATCACATTATGAATCATAAAGTTATTATCCGCTAAGTGTCCATGCAATACTCTTGTGTTTATTATGGTTCTAAAGTGTAGCCTAAGCATTTAACTCAGAAAATGAATCACAACACAAAAATGATATAAAAGCAATCACGACTAACACATCAAAGATAGTAACAAAGAGCGAGTAAAAATGTAAAGTACAGTAAAGTAACACGATACAAGTTGGGCAAAAAATATAACATGATTTTTTATAGCCTTGTTATTAAGCTGCAGGACAATAACCCCATGAGCTAAGTTCAAATCGAACCAAATCTCTTATCCAAAAGATCAGTCTACTAAAGCTAATCTATATAAAAGGTAACCACTAAAACCTCTAAACTAAAGGTATGTTATCCAATTGAAACTGAGCCAAAATTTAGCAGTCCTAATACCCCAAAAAACCTCCAACTTTAGCTTTTGTCCAAATTTTACTTTTTATCTCATAAAAAATCTACAACTTTATGTCCAATCTCAATTCTATCCTAAACTTTTTTTGTCCCATAGAATACCCTCAACTTTAGGTACAATCTCAATTATAACCTAAACTTTTTTATTGTCTCATATACACAAGGCATGTGCACATCTCTTGTACTTTAAGTGGATTGGAAAAAGCAGGCCATCTCATGAAGTTAGATTATGAAGAAATAATCCTATACAAACCCCACCACACTAATGTTAGAGATCCGCTCTTAGATTGGTAGATGAAGTCATGAATGCTGAACATGGATTCGAATCCTACTTAACTATGATACCAAAATTAAAAACGAATACATAAAAAAATCAAATTATGTTGGGTATATTTATTTCTAAATTGTCTCATCATACTATAATACTAGTCATCGTTATGGGGCTCTTTCTATCCCAAATAGATCTCTCTGTAAAAGTAATTCTCAAAATAGATCTCTTAACACTATTTCCGAAATTAGACTTCTAATTGCCACATCATGCCTAAAAGTTGCTTCGCCAGTCTACTCCTCATCCCGGTCACATTTACCTTTCTCCTAAAATTAACAATATTGTTTTAACATTTTTCACAACCCTTTATTTCTTTTGAATTTATTGTTATAAATAATTCAAATCGCAAATGAAATTGCATAAATTCAATCACTAAGTCTTATTTTCTTAACTGTTTACTAATCATTTAGAATAAAATCAAAATCTAAGGCTCCATTTGTGTTGCGGTAAATGAATAATAAATATTAGTCGATGAAACATGTTGTATCTGGAAATCAGCTTGTATCATTGGAAATAATTAGTCAATTATAAATGTTTTCATTCCCAACAATAATTTATATCTAAGCATTTCCGTAGACGATGAAAATATTTGTGGTTCATTCATTTTTATTAATGATATGAGCGATCATTTATAGGAAAATATTTTTTAAATTATTTATTTTTTACGAAGCAAACGGAGCCTAAAAGCTCACAAAATTAATAAAAGCAGCACAGATGATCCCCTCGTGAGATGGCATGGTATTACTTCAAGCACAGGCTCTCCAAAATCCTACCAATCACAACTTGATTACTTAAGTAATTATTCATTTTGGTTGTGCTTTATGAGTCACCGCTAACATTTTATGATCCGATATCTTTATGATTAGAATGAGCCTATCTTATATCTGCAAACCAGAGACTCGTTTATTATGTTAGATTTGTTTAACGCCATTTGACCTTTTTTTCTCCTTTTATGAAAAGGATTATTCATGTGATCTTTTCTATTTTATTTTCCCTTATTTTATCATCTTAGACATGCAAAACAGGTGATCACGCGAATATGTGTGTGTGCATATGCTATGCAAAAAACATACCTAAATAAATAACTTTCCTAAAATGATCTTCAAACAAATACGGAAATTTAACGCAACATAATAGAATGCAATCATAAAAGAATAAATAAAATATAAAGTATATATGCAAATTTCCCTAAATGCACCCCTAGACATAGTTTTGTGCTATCTTTTAGTGAAGATGGAAATAAAAGTGCAAAATATACATGCGATCACCTGTTTAGAGATGGAAATAAAAGTGCACAATTACTAATAATGGAAGATGTGATTTCTTATATTTTTATTTATTAAATGCGATCAATGGAAATAAAAGTGCAAGATATAGCAATTATATAACAATGCAATCAAAAGTCCTAAATATGCATCAAAACATCTATTCACGAAAATGCTAATTTCTCTAACATGGCAATTATCATGGTGCAAATAACTAAGATTTCTGAGCCACGTTGTAGTTCTCCGCTCGTTACTTTTTCCAATGATTTCAGTAATAACTAAGATTCTGCACATGTGGAAATAACTTGCTGATTCCTTGGGACTTTAGTCATCCCCAATCTGTCACAGTAGTAAATTCCTATTTGGATTCTGACCTCTGTACACTTGTGCTATCTTGATGTTTATCAGAATCTTAATACGAATCTCACAAATTTTTTTTAAGATGATACCGAATCTCCTATACAATGTCTAATCTATTATGCACAGTAGACATTATTCCAGCATGATCCCGCTGCTATGTTTTATGCTTTTCTCAAGAATTTGATAGTTGTGATTTGCTTCTGTTTGTTGTCACTTAATCCAAGATGTGTTTAGAGTCAGACAGCTATCCCCAGGTTATGATACCTTCCTACAGCTTCTATTGAAACAAATTGACAAGCATATCCTGGGAATTTGTGTTTGCAGCTTTAAGATAAATAGAGTAGTCATGTATTAAAAACATAGCTAGGGAATAACATTATTTTATTTGTTGATAGGAGGTATTCCAACTTTCTTTTTTTAGCTTTCCCTCTTATTTATTTCATAGATATTCTCGACCAGTTGCGGGATGTTTTTGTCTAGGTTACTCATGGTATAATTTGAATACCAGTTAGCATTACTATTGAATAAGCTTCTTTAAAGGGAACATCCCTCCTTGTTGAATTCATGCTTTTCCTGGGTTTACATGTAAGCGTAGGGACCGTTGAAGACATAATTCACAATTAAGGGAATGACGGGTCTAATGATACTATATTTATGGTTCATGGAGATAATAATGCACTTTCATTCTTTCTACACTGAATTTCATAAAGTAGTATTCCTCACGACATCACCACTTGTCTCCTCTTTCCAGGAGCTTCACAATGCTCAGTTGTCTGAGAAAGATAGGTATAAGGTTGATAAGATTCACCAAGATGATCCCCATGTCAAAGCCAATTTGCTATTCCAGGTTCTTTCGTGTTGCTTTTCCCAGCTTGACAAATTCTTTTCTGTTG
>BCNH02000008.1:15250164-15263977 GCA_001662345.2 Metrosideros polymorpha var. glaberrima | reverse complement strand
GGTGCACTGTTTAAAGAATTATCAACCTCAATGACAAAAGAAGATAGGGAGTAATGAGGAAGACAGGTTTTGTGAAACGTGTCTATCAGGTAAGAATCATATATCCATCACAACGGAGTCAAGCCGATAACAGTTAAACAACAAAGAAAGAGAACAGAACAATCTCATATTTGACTGAAGCAATTTCCAACGAGGTAAGAATCTTCTCAATCTGCAACCAACCAGTCATTTTAAGTGAAAATACCAGTAAGGGAGGGCACCAAATGCTAACCAGCCAAACTAAGGCAACTATTATCTTTACAGTAAATGGTGAAATAATTGAACCACTCATGCGATTAGCAAATCTTCTCTGTCGGAATCAAATTCTATAGCTATTGAAGACCAAAAAGAAACCATGTCCATATAAAAAGCAATTTGTTTCTGCATAGTCCTAGAACTTGAGTACTTTAACAAGTTGATCAATAAGCATCCTCACACGTCATCCTTAGTGAGATCGCTCCAAACTGGAACAAGCACCTGTCAACTATTATCCTTACAGTAACTGTGAAGTAATTGAAAGACTCTTGCGATTAGCAAATCTTCTCTGTCTGAATCAAATTGTATAGCTATTGAAGACCAAAAAGAAACCATATCCATAAGCAATTATTTCTGCATAGTCCGAGCACTTGACTACCTTAACAAGTTGATCAATAAGCATCCTCACATGTCATCCTAGTGAGATCGCTCCAAACTGGAACAAGCACCCATCCATGACTGAATAAAGATGTTTCCAAATCTGAAGGTTCCATTGGCAGACAAAAACCCAATAACAAATTCAGGTCCCTAGGAGGCAAAGGAGACACAGCAGGACCTCTTCATCGTACAAGAATATATAGGTATGACTGGTATCTCAGTTAGTTCTCAATTTTCATTCTCTCTCTTGAATGATGAGAGTGCAGACGATATAGCCTTGCAAGGTAAGCATCAACAAGAAGATGAGTAATATGAACAAATACTTAAAAATCAAAATGAGATAGCTTTCATATGGCTACATGACTCAAGGTAGGTAGCAAACTTAATCCAGAACATTCGTTTTTTAACAAGAACCAGGTTACTATAGCAAAAACACATTATTGCTCAGCATCATAACAGGTTGTCAACAGTGTCAGAAATTGGACATAAGTAAATACTTCCAGATCTAATGGTATTTCTGATAACCATGCTGTCAATCTAATTAAAAGCACAATCTACTTCCAAGTCCAGCCAATCTGAATAGGATTCCACCAATTGATGCAAAAGTATCACGCCCGAAAAAATTCTGCATAGGTGATACCACCTTCCAGAGTAGAAATTGGAAAAAAGAATATAAAAAAAAAAAAACCTTGAAGCGCAGAGAAGGGGTCACCTTTGTGGGTGCTTAAGACCTGAACGACTCAGGAAATCCCTTACAGTAGAAATGCAACATGTCCAGCCACCGGTTCAATGTTCTTAGTGAAGAATCTCTAACAATAGAATCAGAATAGTGCAAATTGGATTTGAAAGGAGTGAATTTTAAACACTAAATATGACAAATAAGACAGTCCACGTTTCTGCAATTTTATCCGACAAGGTAGCCATCCATTGACAGAGTAGATCCACATATACTTTCAAAGAAGACAGCAATCCAGATAAGACAAGGACTATTGCTTCAGGTATGTGCTACCAATGGAGCACCTTTATTGAGTGGCACATTCTGGGAAACAAGATTGCACCAGTGAATAATATATAAAAAGAGGATAACTAGAGGGTGCGGTTAAAATATTAACCGTGGACGATCTCAAGCTTTCCAGACTCGTAAACAATTCCTACAACAGAACAAAGTCTGTAGTTATTGACCTTCCAAAAATTACTGAAAACTCAGCTAGAAGTGCCAAAGAATCAAGATCTTGTCCAGCTCGAAAAACCATCGCAGATTGAAGGACACTCCCCATCAAAGTTAATGAGGTAAAGTTTTTGCGTTAAGTAAAAATTCTGACCTACAAAAGAAAGAGAACTGAATGAACATCCTCTTACTAAGATGAAAATTGAAGGAACTAAAACCAATAACATCGGAACCATTCAATGTCCAGAATCCAAGAAATGGGAACTTATCCAATTTCAAACAAGCCCAATCTCCACAATTCATCAACTCAGCCGTTCAGAAAAGGCTAATCATCACTTAAAGAAAGGTCTTAATTTTATTTCTGTTTTGCCATTTCGTCTAACCTACACCATCCACACGAATAGAACCCTAAAGATACGCTTGAAAATTTACGTAATTCAGCCAGTGTGATCTAGATCCATGGATCAAAAAGGGCATTAACTTCTAGAATTACAGTATGGCCACCGTCATGATGCCTGAATGCAGTCTATTGCTCCCTTGGCAACACATATATCACTACTTGAGCAGCAACAAGTGGATCTGGTTCTGCTCTTCTCTGGCCACACCACAATCAAGGCACAATAACTCTTATCTTCTACATGTTTTAATGACTCAACCACGACAAAAGAAAACAAAAGTGTTCAACAAGAGCAGACAATTTTAAACCACAGATGGGCTGTGCTCCACAAAAGGTTATGTTCTTTGAATCAGACAAATTGGACTCTCTCTAGCCAACCTATCAGCCATAGCACTCTAATAAATTCAATGGCCGCCCCATTGTTGAGAATAGCCTTCCTCGACGCAATTTCCCACCCATTCTGAGGTTGGCACTATAGTTGCACAATCTGCACAACTTTTCTTTGCCAGAGAATCTCCTTTCAAATATGAAAACGAAGGTGACATTGGAAGTATGATCCATAAAAAGAATCATAGCACAAAAGCTAGTACAGAGGACATGCGTCATTCTAAATCTCACCTCTACGAAGTCAAGTGAACTTGAGATTGCAACATGAACTCACTAACCTGTCCAAATCTTAGCAACATGGATATGCAGAAAGTTTGTGAACAGTTCAGTAACATTGGATTGACAATACCTTGTTGGAGCTTGCAGTTCAGCCTGGTTCCACCACCATATAGCATAAGCAAGAGCAGATTCCCTGCCTTTCCATTATCAACAATGCTCAAAATTTGTCAGAAATCATGAAAAACAAAGGAGCTGAGGAACACACATTTGATGAACCCAACTACAGATTCGAAATCAGCAAGACAACCCGGAAATGAGGGATATGCAAATAGACCGCCCCGCTTTCTTCAAATAAACAGATTCAAAACCAGCAAGACAACCCTCTTCTCCGACTTGTCATCCAAAGAAAGAGACGATCGTCAAGAGAGAAAGTCAGAACTATGTTCAGAGTTCAAATTAAAGAGAGATATTCTGAAAGAAGTCAAAGACGGACATCAAACTTCTAAAGTTAGATCCATCATTATAATCACATGTCTAAAAGATGTTCCAAATCTGAACGTGCAAGTAAATCTCAAGACAGTAGAGTAACATATGGCCAAAAAAACAGTTCACAGTCAGTCTAGATTTTATCATGCTTTGCCAACCCGTCAAGAAACATCATAGGCAGACAAAAAATCCCAATAATAGATCCAGGTCCCTTGGTGGCGAAGGAGATACACCAGGGCCTCTTCATCAGTATAAATAACTATAGGTATGACTGGCATCTCAGTTAGTTCTCAATTTTCATTACTCCTCTTGATTCAACTATGCATAGGATACAGCCTTGTAAGGTACGTAGAGATAGCTACCTATGGGATAGCTTTCGTATGGCTACATGACTCAAGGTAGGTAGCAATTGCCAGTAGTACCAGAAACTGGACATAAGTAAATACTGCCAGATCTAATATCATTTCTGATAACCATGCTTGGTAAGCATTTTCAAAGAAATGACTATAAATAGTGCTCAGCATTATAACATAGTGGCTGGCAAGTTCCTGACCACTATCTGGTGCACTGTTAGAAGGATGATCAACCTCAATGACCTAAGAAGATAGGGAGTAATGAGTAAGACAGGTTTTGTGAAACATGTCCATCAGGTAAGAATCTGCAACCAACCAGTCATTTCAAGCAAAAAATACCAGTAAGGGAGGGCATCTTATGCTAACCATCCAAACTAAGTCGACTATTATCTTTACAGTAAATGGAAATAGTTGAAAGACTCCTGCGATTAGTAAATCTTCTCTCTCTGAATCAAATTCTATAGCTATGGAAGACCAAAAAGAAACCATATCCATTTTAAAAGCAATTTATTTCTGCAAGCCCAAGTACTTGAGTACTTTAACAAGTTGATCAATAAGCATCCTCACACATCATCCTTAGTGAGGTCGCGCCAAACTGGAACAAGCACCCATTGACTCTTATCCACAGTAACTATAAAATAACTGAAAGACTCCTGTGATTAGCAAATCTTCTCTGTCTGAATCAAATTCTATAGCTATTGAAGACCAAAAAGAAACCATATCCATATAAAAAGCAAATTTATTTCGGCATAGTCCAAGAACTTGAGTGCTTTAACAAGTCAATCAATAAGCATCCCGACACGTCAACCTTAGTGAGATTGCTCCAAACTGGAACAAGCACCCGTCGATGACTGAATAAAGATGTTTCCAAATCTGAAGGTTCCATTGGCAGACAAAAACCCAATAACCAATTCAGGTCCCTAGGAGGCGAAGGAGATACAGCAGGACCTCTTCATCATACAAGAATATATAGGTATGACTGGCATCTCAGTTAGTTCTTAATTATCATTATCTCTCTTGATTGATGACAGTACAGACAATATAGGCTTGCCAGGTAAGCATCAACAAGAAGGAAAATGAGTAATACAAGCACATACTTGAAAATCAAAGTTAGAGATAGCTTTCATATGGCCACACGACTCAAGGTAGGTAGCAAACTTAATCCAGAACATTCATTTTTTTTAACAAGAACCAGGTTACTATAGCAAAAACACATTATTGCTCAGCATTATGACAGTTTGTCAACAGTACCAGAAATTGGACGTGCCAGATCTAATGGCATTTCCGATAACCATGCTATCAATCTACTTAAAAGCACAATATACTTCCAAGTCCAGCCAAATCTGAACAGGATTCCACATATTGATGCAAAAGTATCACACCCCGAAAAAATTCTGTATAGGTGACACCACCTTCCAGAGAAGAAATTGGAAAAAAAAAAAACTTGAAATGCAGAGAAGGTTTTGCCATTGTGGGTGCTTAAGACCTGAACAACTCAGGAAATCCCTTCTAGTAGAAGCGCAATATGTCCAGCCACCAGTTCAATGCTTTTAGTGAAGAATCTCTAACAATAGAAAAGATCAGAAAAGTGCAAATTGGATTTCAAACAAGCAAATATTAAACACTAAACATAACAAATAAGACAGTCCAAGATTCTGCAAATTTATCCAACAAGGTAGCCATCCATTGACAGAGTAGATCCACACATACTTTCAAAGTAGACAACAGTCTAATAAGGCTAGGACTATTGCTTCAAGTATGTGCTACCAATGGAGCACATTTATTGACTGGCACATTCTGGGTAACAAGATCGCACCAATGAATAATATATAAAAAAAGACAACTAGAGGGTGCGGTTAAAAAATTAAAATTTCTTCATTTAACCACAGACGGAACAAGCATAGACAGCATTTGATCAAGTAAAGTCCACCATATCACAGTCGTTGGCATCCTGGAACAAGTTAGGATACAATGTCAGGCTAGCATCAGTTTAACTGATGTAAGGACAATACAAGTATTGCATTACGAGTATACAACAAGAAGAAACATATTTTCTACAGGCATTATTCCCTTGGTAAAAAATCAAAGATGGCTGCCAGCATGAAAGATTGGCAACAAAGTGAACCATCTTCCATTGGGCACAATGGTTGTTCTTTATGAAGTGTGTGTACAAAGGAAGACCCAAAAAGATGAGGAAAGAGATGATAAGAAAATATTTGAAGAATTTGATCCTAGAAAGCTTGATATTAAATGATAGTCATGTTATAAACGGATTCATACAGCATACACCACCTTAGTTGAAACTCTGAATAAGGCTTCAATTGCTATTGTTGTTGCTGTATTCCAATTTTTCGCTGAAACCTCCAATATAATTCATCCTGCAACAATATCAACAATATTTTACACTCCAAGAGGACAGAAGCCACTGCCAATTAACTGAACAGTGAAATTGGGAATCATAAAACAAATAGACAGAAAGATCAATCAACGATGAAAGGAGCGCAAAACCTGACAATGCCCATAACCACGGCAGAGTACCCTAGAGGCAAGGAGATACCTTTGGAAAATTCCATAGCATAAACGAAATTAGACCAATAGACAAATCGATCATGAAACAGAAAGAAAAGAAGAAGGATCAAGAGCTCGATACAGGATGTCTCATCTGAAAAGTACTTCATAGAGGGAATCAAGCAAAGAGCACACAAGAGAGGGAATTGCATGCACAATATAGTGAGGACACGGGGAAGGGAATATTTCTAGGAAGGAGACACCGGCTTTAGATTTTCAATAACTATTTCTAGGAAGGATACACAAGTTAAATAGAAAGGACCATGACAGATCATACATTGACCAAATTCAGGCCTCCGAAAGAATGAGAATTGGTTTTCACATCAATCGGAAAACAACAAGACTAGAGAACAAACTCCATCCAAACCAATAACGCAATAGATCACGATCACCACTTCTTAAGCCCGGCAAAACTGTCACTTGCAAGAGAATTCAAACTAGACAATAATTATGGAATTTCAATCAAAACCCATAAATGCCCAGTAGGTTATCGAATTTCAGTCCATCGCCCGGTCTAAGATGTGATCAAAGACTACTACTAGTTCATTGTCTCAACCAGAAAAACACAGATCCCCAGATCCTCCAAAAAGCCCAAACCCCTTGTTTTACGAACCAAACTGACCAGTGTCACCGTTTATCATCCTTAGACAACATCCACAGACCAACAGCTCACTCCAAGGGAAAAGAACCCGCTGCGAATTCACCAAATAAACAAAAATCCCAGAATCAGGCCGTAGAACTGATGAAACCGTAAAAAAAACAAATTTAACGAAAGAATTCAGAATAAGCTGCTGGAACGATAGCCAAGATCGATGGGTCGGTCGATAAATCAATAAAAGATGGAAGGACGAGCTTGAACCGTATAATTCCGATAGAGAGGCCAAGCGAAACCCTCACGAACTCTCTCCACAACACGACGAAGAAGACAAGTTTCTGCAACAAGATGCTTCAAAAAATCAGGCCGAGAAAGCAATCGATCGAAAAACAGAAACAAAAGAAGAGAGAGATTGATGCTTTTCTGAAGAGGATTTCGCACAGGCCGTCGTGCGAGGAAGGATGAACGGGAACGGAAGCGGGAGCGGGAGAGCGAGAGCGAGAGAGAAAAGAACGCCTGAAGACTAAAGGGTACGAGGGAGACGGTTGGGTTTATATGAAGGAGACCCTCGATACTAACGGTCATCTTTCGATAATTATATTAGGAAAGTTACATCATAATTTTACTTTAAGGAAAGTAAATAAGTGACGATTATCGTGTTAAGTCTTCTTATCTTATTTAGAAAAAAAAATAGCAAAAAATTGCAAGAAAAATAACCTTTGAATTATGATAATCATCATATTAACTAAGAACCTTTTTTTTTATCATATATAACATTCAACGTCGGCTAAAAATATTTTTTTATCAAGGAGGAGACGCTCGTATATTGTTTTAGACTATAAATTCTGTATATAGTTATAGATTGTGAAATCAAATAATTAGTAATGATTTTCCTTTATTATGTTATTATGACATAAAATCCCTAGAATATGATTTTATAACGCCCAATAAATTTAAATAAGTGACAATCATCATTTTTTTTTAGAACAATCATCATATTAACTAGGAACCTTTATTATTATATATAACATTCAACATCGGCTAAAAAACATTAGTAATGATTTTGGCTCAAAAGATTTTACCAAGGAAAAAACATTCAATGTTTGATAAGACAACTTATAAGTATGAGGAGCAAAGGAAGGACGATCGAGTTATCAAGAAGGAGACGCTCGTATATTGTTATAGATTATAAATTTTGTATATTGTTATAAATTATGAAATCAAATAATTAGTTGTGATTTTTCTTTATTACGTTATTATGACATAAATTCCCTCAAATATGATTTTATAACATACAATAAATTTAATTAAGTGACAATCATCATATTAACTAGGAATTTTTCTTATCATATACAACATTCAAAGTTGCATAAAAAGATTTTTTACTGCAGAAAAAACATTCAATGCCTGACGAGACAACTTATGGGTACGAGGAGTAGAGGAAGGACTATCGGGTTATCACGTATCAAGAAGGAGACCCTCGTAACAGGCACGAACGCTACTTTCCTAATTGTCATCTTTCCAATAAGGGCCGTTTTGAGTTTGAAATGGAGCAATGTGTCACGGTCCAGAGGTTTCAATGCAACAATAGACCGTGAACCATGCAAAGACAATGGACATATCTCTAGTGTTCTCTAAAATATTATTTAGGGCGGGCGATATTGTAATTGTGCATTATTTTAGAGTGTTCTTGTTAATCTTATTGGCCAGTAGAGAGGTGCGACCTAATTGGCCATTAGAGAGGTGCGATTTCCACTGTTAAATTGAAAAGAGATTTACAATTGATATTCGTTAAGTCTTTGTATATATATAGGGGTATCATCCGTTCATTTGTATTATCTCACAAATAATACAATTCAAGGAACTTCTCTCTACAGAGTTTCTCTCTTTAAAGATTCTTGTTAGTGTGACTAAGGCTAACTTGAAAGGAAATTCCTGTAGATTGATTGAGTCCTGGAACAGCTCATGACAGATGCCTCTAGAATATTGCTAGGCTTCTCGAGAATTTTATGTATCAAGAGCTCGATACAGGAAGGATGTCTCCTCTGAAAAGTACTTCATAGAGGCGAGAAAATATTAGGTGCCCAAGCGGCACCAACTCAGCTGTGCCGAAAGCCAATCAAGACGCGACACGTGACAAGCCAGGCCCCACTCACTGTCAGACCACAATTTCAAATTCGCGCCAGCCTCTCTCTCTCTCTCTCCTTCTCTCCTCCCTTGTCGAGAAAATATTAGGTGCCTGAGCGGCACCAACTCAACCGTGCCGAAAGCCAATCAAGGCGCGACACGTGACAAGTCGGGACCCACTCACTGTCAGACCACAATCTCAAATTCGCGCCAGCCTCTCTCTCTCTCTCCTTCTCTCCTCCCTTGTCGAGAAAATATTAGGTGCTCGAGCGGCACCAACTCAGCTGTGCCGAAAGCCAATCAAGGCGCGACACGTGGCAAGCCGGGCCCCACTCACTGTCAGACCACAATTTCAAATTCGCGCCAGCCCCTCTCTCTCTCTCCTCCCTTGTCCTCTCAAGACTCTCCATCCTCACTCTTCCCGCTCACGCCACTCGCTCTCTCTCTCTCTCTCCCTCCGCGACCGAGCTCTGCCGTCCAACGAAACTGCCGCCTTCGCCTTGTCCGTCGCCTCGGCTGTCACCAAATCGGCGCCCAAGCTCTGCCATCCGACGAAACCTCCGCCTCTGCCTCCGCGACCGAGCTCTCTCTCGTCCGACGAAAGCGCCGCCTCCATCTCGTCTGTTGCCTCGGCCATCGCCAAATCGGCGCCTCCTCCGCCGACGGGCACCTAATATTTTCTCATAAATACGTCGCTGCCCAGGTCTCTCTGCATCTGCCATATCTGTCAGCTTCTCTCTCACATACTCTGTCTCACTCTCTCTGCAAGAAGAAGAAGAAGAAGAGCGACGACGTTTCTGGGCTTTCTTCCGAATACAAAACCCCACGACCCTCTTCCTCTTCTTCTTCTGTCTCGTGCGATACAGACATGGGACTCGTCACCGACCATGCGCCGTCGTTCATGCTGGACTTCCTCAAGCGGTGCGGCGGCCACGCCATCATCGACGGCGGCTTTGGGACGGAGCTCGAGCGCGATGGCGCCAATCTCAACGATCCCCTCTGGAGCGCCAAGTGCCTCATCACTTCACCTCAGCTCGTCAGAAGAGTAAGGAAAAAAAAAATCCTTCCTTTTCGTCGTGTTTCTGTCGCAATTTCGAAATTGGGCTTTGTCATCCGTATGTATTTTGTTGTTTCTTTATCGTGTTTGCGCGAGAATTCAAGGGTCAAACGAAATGGTGAGATTTGGGGAGTTTGGAAAGGAGGGAGCGATGTTTGTTTAGGCCTGCGAAGATGGTTTTGGTTTAGAGATTGAAGAAAAACATGATCTACTGGGTTTAGTTTAGAGTGAGATCATGCAAACTATGATTTTCTGTTTTAGTTTTAGTTTTTTTTTTTTCCTTGGGAGATTCTTAAAGATTGCACCTTGAAAATGTTCATAAATTTTTCCTACTTGGCATCTGACTTTGAAACTTGAGACCGAGCTATTATGTCATTAGACCAGGTGGGTACCATTTTTTAACTATGTTATTTGCTCTGCAGAAGAAATTTATTCGTTCTGACAATGACTTAAATAAGGATGTTCTACCCATCTAAATGTGTGCTCATGGTATCCTTCGGAATTTGTGGGACAGTTGTCTTTTTCTGCTGGATTTTTTGTTGTTGTTTTGATGAACCTAACAGGTTTAATAGTTGAACGTGATATAAAACCACCACTTGATTCTTTGGTGTGCTATCTTTTTTGCAACAATACTTTAATGATACGATGAGAAGTAGGAGAACAAAAAAGTATTGATTCCTCCCGCTGGGATATGCTATCTCTTGGTGCTTTAAAGATCTGGGGAAGGTGTTGTACAGGAATATAAAAGGAATACTGAGAAGGTACTGGTCTAGAAATTTATAAAATTCCCATACGGTTGTATAGGAATTTTATAAATTTCTAGGATTTTCTTCAAAAAGAGTAACCTTCTGGCAAAATAGACAATATTCTAGACTTTGTCATGCTGTGGACAAAAATGTGTAAAGCACTAGTACTCATCTCACATGTCCTGTCCAAAATCAGAACATAGTTGTCCCAATGAAGCTATGTGGATTTGAGGCCATGTATAGCCATAAGAAACTCAAGAAAGGAATTTATGCTCTCTTATTATTGTAGTTTTGGTGCTCTGACATTACAGGTTCAGTTGGACTACCTTAAAGCTAGAGTGAATATCATATTAACAGCATCTTATCAGGTACAGCTTTTATCTTCTCAATACTAACGCAAAACATTAGCCAAATCACGGATTATTGGATATTGATGCTGCATGAGTTATTTGCAAACGACAGGCCACAATTCAGGGTTTTGAGGCCAAAGGATTGTTGAGAGAAGCAGCTGAAAATTTACTTAAAAGAATTCACAAAGGATTCATTAAACTTTACGGAAAATGGAAGAATCACCACACGTCCTGTTCTGGTCGCAGCTTCTGTTCGAAGCTATGGAGCTTACTTGGCTGATGAGTCCGAATATAGGTAAAGTTTCTAATGTGATTTTTTTAATCTGAATGATCTTGTATCTCAAATTTAACTATCCCAACAGACCTGCATTCGTAGAGTATGTAGAGGTCTGAACATCTTGCTTGCATGCATTGACTGCTGATAATTGCTGTCTCTCCAAAAGAATGCATAGCATGAGCAAGCATGATAGATGTTGCAAGATACTGCCTACAATAACAACTTTTATTTCATCTCCATTCTATAGTGGCAACTATGGAGATGCAATTTCTCTTCAAACATCGAAGGAATTTCATCGGAGAAGGGTACAGATTCTAGCCAACTCAGGAGCTTCCTTGAGATCTGCCTTATTTTCCTTGTCTAACGCTTATAGTTGTAAGACAGTGCAACTTTAGAATAATGGTGTAAAGTCAGCTTTATCTGTTTAGTCCATAAACGAATCACTTCTGATAGGATGCCTTCATGCCTTTTCACTAGGCATTACTTTCTGTGATGGATCCTTTGGCAAATATTAAATATCCAACCGCGTCATTGATGCAAAACTAATTCATTAAGTAGCTTGTCCAATGTTGATAAGCAGGGTTTCCTTTTATTGACTATCAAACAGCAATTTGGTCTGATGATGTGCCCTCTTGATGCAAAACTAGATATGCTATCTAGAATTGGTGGGTTTGATTGCTTTGCACCTGTAGATGTCATGTGGTCATGTCTCATGCAGCCTTGATGTATATGTTGGGTAGATTTACTTATGTTCCTTTTGTTTATTGTAGGCTTATGCCGAGCTTCTTGAGGAAGAGAATATAACAACTCCTGTGACATCCCGAAATTTCGACGTTATGAATTAATCGAAGGATGATTGTCGATTTAATTCGGAAAAAGTGTATAATCGGATTTTTGAACGTTTTCGCACTGTCAAGGCAATAAAATGGAATTCTATAGGTTTTAAATCACGAATTCAAATTCGATGAAAAGTTTTAGACGTTCCGTTTCAAATAATTCAAAATTTATCGGTAAACCCTAAATTGTCAAAAAAGAGACAGTAAGCCGAAAATTAAGGATCGAAGAAACGTTTCGGACATGGCACGAACCAACGGGCCTATTTTTTATTATTTTCGGATTTCAAGAGGCTCGATAATAGAAAATGACCGTTTTACCCCTCGAAAGCCCATTTTGGCCCAAAATGAAGAACCCATTGGATATCAAGCTCATTGGGTTTGCAAAAATTCAAGCCAAGCCCACATGAATAGTACCACGCCCACGTGAATAGTGTTAGCTCGTATGAATAGTGCTAAGGGTAGAAATTACTATTTTACCCTTCTTGAAAGTGGGATATTTTGAATATTGCATTAATGAATGCAAGACAAGCTTAATCAAAGCTTTTGTCTTGCTTTTTCTTATCCTTCTCCCTTGCTCTTTCCTTGCTCCTTTCTTCTGGTCTTTTTCTTTCTTTGATCAATTATTGCTCTAGTTGTCTTAATTTTTCAAGAAGACAATATAAGATATTTTTGGAGTTGCATTAATGAGGATAATAATGCAAAGACTTTCAAGACAACTCTCTCTCACTTTCTCTCTTTCTCACTTTCACTCACTCACTCTCACTCTTACTTTCTCTCTTTCCTTTCCTCTCAAATTCGTAGCCCCCCCTCCCCTCTCCTTCATTTCACCATTTTTCCTTCTTGTTTCACACCCTTCGCCTTGCCGTCGTGCTACCCAAGACATGCCTTGAAGCCGTGCCCTTGCCGTCGACGTTTAGGCTGTCGTCGCCAAGCCGTACTGCCGCGCTAAGCCCATATCGAACCACCGTCCGCACGCCATGCCAAGTCAAGCCACCGTTAATATCCATTTTCCATCTACGCGCCGTCGCCGAATCACCACCATCACCATCTTCGTGCCATTGCCGCCGCCGTCATCGCCGTAGTTGCCGTCGCCGTTAAACGGTGAGTTAACTCCCTAATCTTTGATTAGATTGTTGATTGCACTTAGGGTTAGTTTAAGGTGCAAATTACACTTTTAACTATGATTAAATGGATTAACTATGGTTAGTTTAGTTAAACCATGGTTGGGTTAAGTTAACATTGGTTAGGTTAGTTAATCATAGTTGGGTTAGTTAACCATGGTTAGGTTAATTAATTATGGTTGGGTTAATTTTTCTATATATGTTTTAGTAAGTTTTTAAGTTGATGTTTGCCTTGGATATATAATGGTATCTTGAATTGAGAGTTTATAGTAGAAAAGATTGCATTTTGGCATGAAAATGGAAATTGATGTGGTGCCGTGCTTAAATGCTGAGTTTTATGCTTTGAAACCATTTATGTGACTTGAAAAGTGAGGCACGTGGAGTTTGGCATAAAAAACATATTCGTGTGATCAAGTGTGATTTATGTATTGCATTTTTCGCGGGAAAATGGCAA
>BCNH02000008.1:15217232-15249394 GCA_001662345.2 Metrosideros polymorpha var. glaberrima | reverse complement strand
ATTCTAAGGATGGAATTAATGTGGTTAGTGGTGATCCTATGGCAGATTGTGCATCCATTGTAGATTTATGCAAGCAAGTTGTTTCTGTTGGGATCAACTGTACCCCTCCTAGATACATCCATGGGCTTATAACTTCTATTACACAGGTTTAAACTGTAAATCTGATTGTGTTCTTTGTTTCCTTTTTAGCTGGCTAAAGTACACTAGAAGTGTCACAATTTGGCACAGGTGGACATTTTAGTGCCACAATTTCTAAAAGGTACACTTAAGTGCCAAAATCGAAGAAGAAATGGACATTTAAGTGCCAACGGCAAGATATTCCGGCCAAAACGCTGACGTGGCATTTTCCAACAAGAATTTTAAAAAATGTGGAATTTTTTTTTAAAAAAATGCAAGCCATGTAGATAAATATTTTAATTTTATTAATTTTTTCATTTTTTTTCATTTTTCCCTTTTATTTTTCCATCTTCTCCTTCCTCTGGCCGGCCAGAGGAAGGGCCAACGAGGCTGACCTCACCCTAATCGTCGCAGGGCGAGGTCGGCCTCACCCAAATCTGGCCTCGAGGGTATCGACTTCGGCTTGCACGCAGGAGGCGGCGACTTCGGCTTGGACGCGAGAGGTGGTACCTACGGAGGAGGACCGCAGGGGTAAGGGGGCCACGGGAAAGGGAAAGGAGGGCGCAAGTAAGGGGGAAGAGGAGGGATTATGGGGCAATGGGTGGTCGAGGAAACCATCTCCAACAATCGCTCTAGAACAACATCACATTGCTCGAGCTTGACCCGGTCAAGTCCTAGTCTTTCTCTACAAGCTCTACCATCGCAGACCTTGCTCACCGAGCACCAAACCAAAAGAGCAACGAGAAATGCAAACGCAAGGCTCTTGAGGCTCGGCTTCCCTATCGTTTTTCGACTTTTTTCCTCTTCTCTCCTTGAGGTCGGCCTCGCCCAACCATGGCAAGGCTCGAGCCTCGCCAGATCTAGGCAAGGTCGGCCTCGCGTCGCCATGACTGTGCGAGGCTGACCTTACCATCGCTGGGCGAGGTCGGCCTTGCCCAGCGACGGCGAGGCCGACCTTGCCCATGGCCGATGAGGAGCCTCGCTGATCGTCGTCGAACCTTCCTTTGGTCGGCGAGCCAAAGGAAGAAGATGAAGGAAAAAAAAGGAAATTTGAGGAAAAAAGAGAAAATTTTAAGAAAACTAGAATATAATATGAAAAATATTAAAATATTATTTTAAAAGTGCCACGTCAGCACCGGCGAGCCACATAAGCTAAAAATATTAATAAAATAATGCCACGTCGGATTTCCGGCAAGGCTCGCCGAAGTTGGCACTTAAATGTCCCTTTCTTCTTCGATTTTGGCACTAAAATGTACCTTTTAAAAATTGTGGCACTAAAGTGTCCACCTGTACCAAATTGTGGCACTTTTAGTGTACTTTAGCCCTTTTTAGCTTATTTCCCTTCATTATGCTCGGTGCTCTGTGCTACACTTTTCTCAAGGACTTGTGCAAGTGTACTTACAAATTCTTTTAGATTTCTGATTTGGCATCGATGAATCTGGCAAGTAACTAAAAAACATGTGCTCATCTACCCAAACAGTGGTGAGACATGATGCAGATCGCAAGGAGTGGGTGGTAAGTTTTTGCTTGATATACTTCTCTGCATGTACACTTTCATTGCTGTGTCTTGGTGACCAGTTCTCTAACAGTTTCTCATCTGTGATACTTCTCAGTATTACATTCTTGTGAATTAATTCTAGGACAATTATTTTTGTGTGCCAATAGTATTTGTAAAGCAGCGTACAGAAAAAAGAAACACCTCCCGTCTGCAAAACGAGAATATTCTGATTGCTTTGAAAGAAGCTTCCTTAGAATGATATTGAATTGATCCTGTTCTTAATGTGCTGTTCAAAAGTCAATTAAGTTTGGTTAGGGATTGAACCTTGGTGAAATTATTGCGTTTTCACATATCTCGCTGGAGATGATAAAAATGACACGAGATGTTTCATTTGGTTGCAGCCGTCAACAGGAGCGGTGGACGAGGATTTTGTCTCGTATGTAGGCAAGTGGCGTGAGACCGATGCTTCACTTTTCGGAGGTTGCTGTAGAACTATAAGAGCTATATCTCGAGCTCTCTCCAACAAGTCTTCTGCTTGTTCTACTCTAAGCTCCAATGTAAATAACAAGTAGCTAGTTCTTAAGCGCTTTTTCCCTGTTTTCTTCAAATGATGTTCTCTTAGCCTTTCTCCTGCAGTGTTAAGACATGAAAAATAAGAGCAATCAAGCATAAGGTATCAAGTTCTTCTCGTTTGCACGCCGGTTGACTTTGTGGGAGTAAAGATAAAAATGCACATATATTTGGTCTCGGAATCGATTGACTGTGCAATAAAGGGTCTATGAAGTCCCATTGAACTTGTCCAGGAGTTGGTTTCTATAGCCTCCGAGTTCCAAATAAAGGGCTTAGAATGCAGCACCAAGGAGATGTAACAACTGTAGTTATATAACGCATCAATCATTAGAAACTGTGAGGCAATTTATTAACAGATGTTGGGCAAAATGGGTCATTAGAGAAGGTGTGACGTCCTTTTGCAAGAGTTTCGACTCATCATGACACAATCACTTATGAGATCATAAGAAGATACAGTGAGAACTTAGGCCTTTCTAAATGCAGAACATTTCAATTGTTAGAATGTTTAAAAGAGCATGTTGAAGCTTGGAATGACATGCTCCAAATGCGTTGATAAGATGAGGAATCTTTAAATGAAATAAGGCTAGTGAGGTAGACGGATCCCTATTTGTTTGCCTTAACGAGTTGAACGTCAGAACAGCTTTTACGTCATAAGTCATTCAACAAAACTCATGAGTGGCGTATGTGAATAAGAAATTTATGACGATAT
Organism: Metrosideros polymorpha var. glaberrima; assembly: GCA_001662345.2. Classification (NCBI taxonomy): domain Eukaryota; kingdom Viridiplantae; phylum Streptophyta; class Magnoliopsida; order Myrtales; family Myrtaceae; genus Metrosideros; species Metrosideros polymorpha. Next base: position 15,246,500 of record BCNH02000008.1, on the reverse strand, counting down.
TTCAATCAAGTGGGGTTCGATGCATCCTGAAGGACCATCAATATATGTAGGCGTGGGCATGATCCATCAGCGTTTGTCCTCCATTTGAGAACACTCACTCAAATGCATCAAGAAAAGGAAATGGGACAAATAGAAAAACATGTTTGCTAACACATGTTCGGCAGCAGCCGTAGATACGTTCATAATTTCCCAAAGCAAAAATTCCAGGTTCTTGCAGAAACAATCCCAACAAAAACAGACATGACTGCTAATACTTTGGTACTTAAGATATTCACAGCCGCCACTATCAAGATCAGGGCATTCAGAAACCTAATCTTCAATGGAAACCCCCTCAAAAAGAGGAGAGAGATGAACAGAAAAGCAAAAAGGACTTGCATGAACAAATCCATCTGGTTCCACCTCCAACTCGATTATCTAAACAGAAAAGGAGCATCCACCAAAAACATCTTTACACCAGACTTTTGAAAGAGCTATAGACAAGGAAAGGAATATAGCAGTCTAGGATTATTGGGCAAGCAAAAGGGCTAGAAAAGGGGTCTGTGAGAATGAGGTTCATAGTTCTGGGAAAACAGAATCAACAAAGGTATGGTACAGCGGATCTGACTTCCAGAGCTAAGCAATGTAGTAGTGAGATGCTGTGCACCGGTGAACTTCTTCAAGAAGCCAAATCATGGCTTTGGCTTTAATGGGATGGATGATTGTGTCAAGTGGCTCATCTTCAGCCCCTGAGCCAATTCTCTCTTGGTCCCACCGCTTAAGTTGGACATTCGTCAGGTAATGCAATGATTGTCCGTAAATTTGCTTGATCGATTTGCCTAATCCCATCCAGGTAGTAAATGGAGTCACGGAGCCACGTTTGGTGGGTATTTTGATCTGGTTCATGTACTGCCGATACATTTCTGCCCTTTTGATCAAGTCACCTGCATTAGAAAGTTTTGACCTAGCGGTTCAGTTAAACTTCATAAGAACCTTTATCATCGGTTGCCCATGCCTTAGATTGGCAAGGCTACATTGATTATCATTGTATATAACCTCTATTCTATATATAAGTACCTTCAGATGTCGCGTCTTGGAAATTAAGTTATATTGGAACGCCAAATGCAGGGAATTTGCCACCAGATGCATCAGTAGCCTCCATCTCAGAATCCAAGGAAGAAGATCCATCGGATGATATCACATCCACCTGGTCACTCCATGGCTTATCCCTTTTCATTTTCTCTGGACAGAAAAAGCCACAAGAGTTAATTAGCTGTCAGCTACCAACAGAAGCCTTGATCTTAGCCACAAACTACTTGAGCAAAGTGTTGCCTTGGTAAAGGCACTCGCCTAAGCTGCGCTTACGTGAAGGTGATTCACCTCAGAGCAGGCAAGGCGACCATTCTTTGGCTCGCCTCACCTGAGCACCTGCAGCACTTTTGACAATACTGACTATGAAGCGACGTGAAGGCAAAAGCATTGCCTTTATTAGCGAATAAAAAGATCATCTACCCTGTAGAAAAGCTTTACTTATGATGAAAACTAAATGACTGCAGAAAAACAGTAAGATCTACACAAGTACTAAAAACAATGAAATGACGAGTGATGCAAGTGGCGTTTATTCTGCAAGCACACTACAAAGAAATCCTCACATGCAATGCGAATCAGATTACATTAGAAGAGCAGCCAAAATATAAATGGACAAAAATGGAGTGTCCTTTTTTAAGCTTTAACATCTATTATCTGCACACAGCTTCCACACTGAAATTATAAGGCATTCAAAGTAAGAAATGGTAGAAGGAATAATGCCAGTGGCTATTCATTCTCTAACATGACAGTGCAAGCATCACATGCCGAAACACATGCAGCCATTTAATTGAATTTCAAACAAAGAGGAGCCCAGATGTGAAATGGACTATCTTCCTATACCTTTAACACCTAGTATAGTCATGCTAATGCCACACTCTATTCACAGCACAGGTCAACTTCTGTAGCCAATAATAGAATAGAGGAACCATTTGAGAGACATTGAAAATGCAAATTCCTTTGAATAACAAATAGTACAAATCTGAATAGCTTTTTTCCTCTCAAACATAATTAAATCTTCGCCCACTCTTTGGCGAACAACCCTTTTTCTTCATTTCATCCAGAATGGCATCTACATTATGAAAATCCTGTTCGCAACTATACCATTCGACAAAACACGTATAAGATATCACATTAGGTTCAAACCCTTGTTGCTCCATCTCTTCCAAAATTCTTCTTGCATTATCGAATAGTTTATATTTACAGTATCCATGTATCAAAATATTGTAACTATGGATATCACAGGGGATACTTGCCTTAAACTGCAAAAACACTTCACGGGCATGCTCAACACTATTTTCCTTGACCAATGCATCCATTAGCACATTCATTGCAGCAATATCCCTCTTAACACCAAATTGCTCAATTTCTTTAAAGGCCGCTATTGCATCTTGGTACTTACCTGCTCTAGCAAGCCTTCTCATCACCTTACTCATAGTTGCCAGTGTAACATAACCTTCTACTGTCTTCATTCCTCCAACAACTTCCACATCAAATGGAACTTACTTGATTTCCCTAGTATGTCAACCATTAGATCACATGACACAGATGGATGATGGTGACCCATTTGGAGTTTTGCCCAAGTGAAAACACCAAAGGCTGGGATCCAATCATTGCTAAATTTCTTCAAAATTCGCTCAATCATACTACTCCAAAATGGCCAACATGTACATCAAAGTTGATGGTTTCGTGATAAGGAGACTTGTTAGTAAGGCAGAACCAATGAACACCCTTATGGTGAGCCACAAACTCAAATTTATCGCTGATCTTGTCATGAAAATCTTGAATCTGATCACTAGAAGGCCCTTTCACCTGACAATATCAAAAGATGCAAAGTATATCATTATCATAGGAGTTAAGATCAATAAGTAAACTACTGATGAATTAAGGTCTGCTATGAACTTCTTATCCAGTTCTCTAGTTCAAAATCTTGCAGAAACTTGATAAGGAATGAAGTCTCCACCACTTATGCCCTCATATAAAGCAAATGAAGAGAATTTCTTATTGAAGAAAGCATATACTTCGCGTTCATGTGTTTTCATCTGCAGAAATGAAAGGAAAGGATCATGCCCTTTAAAATGGTTTAAAGAAATTCAGCAAAACCACTTTAACTCAACCTCAAAGATATGTGTATGTCAAGGAAGGGGAGCTCAAAACATTATCGCAGAAGCAAGATACTTCTAGACTAAATATTTAAGTTAACTCCCCAATTATTTCAAGTACAATACATAGCATTTGAAGCAAGTAACTGTTGGCTTAACAAGCTCATCTAATACCTTAACAAACACGAATGAGTCCACAATGGGTGCCGCCGACTCAAAAATGGCCTTATGAATTGCCCTTTGCCTCATCAAATCATCCACTGCATCACCAACACATAATAAGAACTAACTATTAGAACGTAATCATTCACTGCGTCACCAATGCATGATAAGTTCCCCATACCTATTGTTTGCAGGATGCTCAAAAGAGTTTGATGACCCGTGTACAAAGGAATAACCAATTTCTTTACATTTTACTAAAACAACATGCCAAGATAAACCATCACCCACTGTCGTATGTATAAATAACCAATTTCTTTATATTATACCTGACTCAAAATGGTTCCACTAGATCTATTTTGGTATTCCAACATCTATCCAAAAGAAACCATTAACAATAAATATTACAATACTAACAAAAAGATGAAATAACACTGGAATCTAAAATGATTTTATAATAATCACCTGACTAGTGAATGGGGAAAATCCATTCATAATGCTTGGCAACATGTTGTACGGTGATAGCATCTACATATAATAAATAACCCCATTAGCATAATATAACTAAATTATCCTATTGATTTTAACTTTTGAGAAGGATGCGTTTTTTGTAGTTGCAGAGAGACAGTCCATTATAACTAAATTAATACACCGAACTATTAAATACCTGACTAGGGAATGGGCGAAGTCCATTCATAATCATTGGCGGCGTGATGTATGGCGATTGCTGCATCTATACAAAAAATTGACCAAATTAGTAAAATGTAAATACAAATGGAGAATTCAGAGCCATATACCTGATTATGAAAATTTAGATTTACTGTAGGACCGCCAATGTTGCTAGGACAAAAAACACTTTGAAACTGATTTGAATAACTCGAATAAATTGGGAAATGAGTTTCATTATGTGTTACTTGGACAACCAACTCTACATTACAAAGTAATAAAAATGTTAGTTGGCATCATATAACATAAGCGAAAAATTTAACTAATTATATTAACTAGAATAATATGTCACTCACTTTGACTTTCTATTCGCGTTAGGGGTGTTCCTTTCTTAGATTTTTTCTTCTTTTTCTCGCATGAGCTTTTAAGCCTTGCATAACCTATTCCCTTTCCTTTCTTTTGGAGGGGGTCCAATACCGAAATCTCACACAAAGAAGGCTCATTATCGTCATCATCATGAGCATCATTAGTCACAATCACACTTGAGTTGTATGATAAAATTTCAGCCTTCGCTTTTCGCAAATGTTCCCTCACTATTCTTGTAGTATTTTCATTTTCGGCTCCCAAACTCATCACTTCCGAAGATTCTTGCATTAAATTGCAATATCGATTATATTTAGATGGACCCGGTGACATTTCATGAGATTCATCATCCACAATCCCTTGTTTGGCACCCTTAGTCCATCTTTTCAACATATAGGAAGATGGAATGCCCCTAACCGACATGTCCATACTCAGCACTTTCAAGGCATGGCGACACAACCACCCTTTTGACTCAAATAATTTGCATTCACATGAAACTGAAGAGTTCGTAGGGTCAAATGTGACAACATGTTCACATTGAATCTCCATTCGCTTAAGAGTATATAAATAAACTGATCCATCAAATGTAGTACGTGAAATACATTCGGAAAGACTTTCCAAATATTCTGCAATGAACCTTTCAAAAATGGTTCGGGTATACATGAAACCAGCATGCTTCAAGATTGGATTATTCGAAACCACCAATTTGGGAGTCCCACGAGAGTTGTAATCATCTTCGCTTTCAATTTCTCTCATGTACTTAAGTTATTCTTCATAGTGGCTGACAAATTCTACAAGGTTCAATGTCTTGGTTGACATACGTTGGAAGACATTATTAGTGCTCTTACTCCTTTGACTTGATTTTATACCACATGTAAAAGTATCACGACCAAAAGCTAAACTCCATTTATGTCTGAGGTCGTATAATCTCTGAAGCCATGTGTTATTCTCGATACCCCACTTCTTTTCCATTTCCCTCCAAGTAGATTCAGATTCGTCCTCCGACCTACATCTATACATAAGCGCTAAAAAATATTTATCCTTAAAACCTGGCTCGTGGTAAAGATGTGGAATGTTTTGATTGGCATTTTTCTCGATGTGCCAAGTACATAAACAGTGTCGTGTATTCGGAAACACCATTCTAATGGCTTTTTCCATGCCTTGGTCTTGGTCAGTAAACATGGTTTTCGGAGCCTTATTTCCCATAGACTCCAAAAACGCCTTAAATAACCAAATAAATGATTCTGCAGTCTCATCCAACAAAAATGCACAGCCGAACAGAACATTCTTCCAATGGTGATTAACCCCAACAAAAGGTGCACATATCATGTTATACTTGTTCGTACGATATGTGGTATCAAACACCAGCACATCACCAAAACAGTCGTAATCAAGTTTGGACATACTATCTCTCCAAAATAAATTTGTCAATCTACCATCTTGATCTACTTGTATGGCGTAGGAAAACATGGAGTTTTGCATTTGCATGCTATGAAAATGATCTAAAAGACTTTGACAATCTTCCCCACTTATACCATCAGATCTTTTCGTTTGCAAATAATTTCGACAATCACGCTGATTGAAACTCAAGTTTTTGCTTCCTCCTGCTTTATTTGCTAATAACTTATATGACATAGTCCCCCCAACATCAGATTTTCTCATGTCAACTAAAACACCTTTGTCATAATTAGATATCATTCTTCCGCATCTAATTAAATGCTTTTGATCTTCTCAAACAAATGTATGATTATGCTAGGAAACATACTCTATGACTTCATACACATCATTGTCGACCTTAAATTTGATATGAGCAAGACAACCACATCTAACTTCATACCTCTTATATTTCTTTTCTTGAAAAGATGAATTGTCTGAATATCCTTCACAACTACACACAAAAGTTCTTCGGGTTATTTCTCCTTTACTATTTCTAGACAAATCATCCTTCCTCACTCCAAATCCTTTACCGATTGCATAGGCCACATACTTGTGATACGCTTCAAGTTCATTTGAAAAAACCATCCCTATTGCAAACTCCAAATCTTTTTCCACATCACGCATTACATGTGCAAGATGGGAAGTCGAAGTTTCATGCTGCAATTATACAAACAAAAAGCAATTAAGCGCTTTTACAAGCAAAATAACATCTCATCCGTTGCTCAAGAAAGCAAAACATGTTTCACATACCATGAGTGAAGAATTACCTCTAATTCAGCCATCCAATAAATTTACATATGCAAATTTGCATCCAAATTGATTAAATTTCCTGCAATTAGTCAAAATTGGCTTTGATAAAACTTCTAAGTGCAAACGTAGCCTGAACAAGAAACTAAGCATTGTATTGAGAATTCCTCTTTAGGTATTAGATATGAAAACAACTAAATTGGCTTACACGGGTGCATTTCTCATATTTTGTAACAACTGAAAAATTAACTACCAAAGCCAAGTCTTATTTTTCTGCAAAATTAATCAATAAATGCAGTCCTCATAAAAGAATATGGCTTCGGTTAATGCACAAAAGAATATTAATGCACGGGGGAAAAGGGCTCTAAATGAAGACCAAAACATATTAATGCACCGCAATCTGAAGTAGAGGATCTTCTTTACCTGAAACAGAGGACTTCGGCGAATTCCGTGTCTACCTATAGAACATAAAAGAATATGGCTTCGGTTGGAATTCACAAGTGAAATGCCTCAGAGAATTAGCTTTTCAACTCAACATAAAACTCATCACTTACTGCCGTCTCTTTCCTTTACTACCCTGACAACTGCATGACATATATCCTCACCCTACGCGGAGAGAGTCGCAATCAAACAATTGCAATACATATTGATAATTCTAATGCAGCACTTGATATCTTAAACGTACTCACCTCGTTAACAACTCCAGTGGGGAGCTTCCGCGTACCTTTGAACCTTCCACTGTTGTCTTGGACGACAAGAACCTAGAAAGACAAGGAGGGGGGTTGAAGGTGTTAAGTTCTTTGAAGTGTTGAGTGTGTGGTTGTATTAGAATCACGTTGAAAACCAGATCAAAAGCATGCGCCGAAGGAGAGCTAGTGTAAAATTTTGCTGCATTTTGTCTTTTCAGAAAGTAAGGCTGTCATTGACGGATTTAATCACTTAAGAGAGGAAAACAGATATAAAATTATAGATTGTTGCTAAAGATGAGAAGGTTCATTGCACTCCAAGTGCTAATATGGCCGGAAGTCACATTACTAAACGGCTCGTCATATAGATAACCTAGTCAAACCAAAAGATTATAGCAAGGCATTGGCACGAAAGACTGGTTCTGTCAGGAAAAAGGTAAAAAAAAATCCAACATCTCTGCTTATCAACAATTGGTAACATAAACGCACACGAATCCAATGAACATTAAATGCTAAGGATTTCTTCCCAGGCGAAATTACCGGCGATCCTATCTATCCTTCTAAAGGATTCAATGCCTATCAAGCAGGCTGATTTCACACACTGCACGTCTCAAGTTTTACCTGCTGCTTCAGGGAGAAGCATCTGGTACTAGCGTCCGAGCTTGAACTTCTAAGAACTAGTGAATGAGCGAATCGAATGTCACATTTCCTTCTCTTTGCATCCTCCTATTAGATAGTCTTAAAAGGGCTAATGCAAGAAATGAGACAATGGCAAGGCAGAAAGTTACCTCTCTTTTGTCATTCAAGACGAAAGCACCGACTCCCACCCTCTGGGAAGCATTCACAGGAATAGTATCGGGAAGCTAGCGGACAAGTATCAAGTACTTTGGTTCAGAATGATGGTACCTAAATCCTTCCTGCCAAATTACCAGACAACATAGAAATGAACCGTCCATTTCGTAACTAAACCTGTGAAATTTCTGCTGGAAATAGATCTAACAAGTATGGACTCTGGAGTGGAACTAAATTTCACATGGGCCTTGGCCAAGAAAAGACACGTATAGCATAGGTACCTTCTCTATATTATCAAGAAGACGTGAATATTCAATGGGCAATTTGATCCACTTCTTGCCCTGCAACTGCGCGAGATACCCAATAAGAACAAATACAGTAGAACAAAGCGGTATTCTTACAAATCGAAAGACAAATTGACAAGACCGATGAAATACAAGTTCAGTACCTGCTGTCTCCAGCGTGATAGCGAAGGTCGGAGCGAACGGGCAACCTTCTTACTTCTTGACTGTATGGAGGCAGAGGCGGCGGACGAGGTGTAGGAGCCGATTTGGTGACGGACGAGACAGAGGCAGAGGCGATGGAGGCGGAGGCAGATGCGGCGACTTGGGGACGGCCGAGGCAACGGACGAGGCGGAGGAGGCGTCGATTTGGCGATGGCCGAGGCAACAGACGAGGTGGAGGCGGCGGTTTCGTCGGACGAGAGACAGCTCGGTCGTGGAGACGGAGGCGGAGGTTTCGTCGGACGGCAAAGCTCGGGCGCCGATTTGGCAACGGCGGAGGCGGAGGTTTCGTCGGACGGCAGAGCTTGGGCGCCGATTTGGTGACGGCCGAGGCGACGGACAAGGCGAAGGCGGCGGTTACGTCGGACGGCAGAGCTCGGTCGCGGAGGGAGAGAGAGAGAGAGAGAGAGCGAGCGGTGTGAGCGGGAAGAGTCAGGATGGAGAGAAGGAGACAGAGAGGCTGGCGCGAATTTGAAATTGTGGTCTGACAGTGAGTGGGGCCGGCGTGCCACGTGTCGCGTCTTGATTGGCTTTCGGCACAGCTGGGAGTTGGTGCCGCTCGGGCACTCAATATTTTCTCCCTATGAAAGGACCATGACAGATCATACGTTGACCAAACTCGAATTGGTTTTCACATCAATCGGAAAACAATAAGACTAGAGAACAAACTCCATCCAAACCAATGACGCAACAGATCACGATCACCACTTCCTTAAGCCCGGCGAAACTGCCACTCGCAAGAGAATTCGAACTAGACAATAATCATCGAATTTCAATCAAAACCCATAAGTCCATCACCCAGACTACTAGTAGTTCATCGTCTTAACCAAAAACCGAAAAAAGACAGCAAAGACGCCTTGTTTTACAAAACGAACTGGCCAGTGCCACTATTCATCATCCTTAAAAATCCCAGAATCAGGCCGTAGAATTGATGAAACGGTAAAAAAAAAAAACAAATTTAACGAAAGAATTCAGAATAGGCTGGTGAAGCGATAATGCCAAGATTGATGGGTCGGTCGATGAATCAATAAAAGATGGAAGGAACCGTATAATTCCGATAGCCTTTTGGCATCCAAAGAGGCCAAGCGAAATGGCTTCAAAAAATCAGGCCGAGAAAGCAATCAATCGAAAAACGGAAACGAAAGAAGACGCGTACTGATGCTTCTCTGAAGAGTATTTCGCACAAGCTGTCGTGCGAGGGAGGACGAAGGGGAACGGGAGCGGGAGCGAGAGAGAGGAACGCCTGTAGACTGAAGGAGACGATTGGGTTTATATGAAGGAGACCTCGTTACCAGTAATGGTCATCTTTCGATAATTATATTAGGAAAGTTACATCATAATTTTATTTTAAGGAAAGTAAATAAAGTGACAGTTATCGTGTTAAGTCTTCTTATTTTATTTTAAAAATATATAGCAAAAAATTGCAATGGATTATCGGAAGAAGGGATCATTAATGAGGAAAAAAAAATGTGTTAGGTCTTCTTATTTTCTTATTAGAAGTTAATATAATATCTTAAGTCAAGGAAATTAATCTTTCGATTATGACAATCATCGTATTAACTAAGAACCTTTCTTACCATATATAACATCGAACGTCAACTAAAAAAAATTTTTTATCAAGGAGGAGACGCTTGTATATTGTTATAGATTATAAATTTTGCATATAGTTATAGATTATGAAATCAAATAATTAGCAATGATTTTTCTTTATTATGTTATTATAACATAAATTCCTTGGAATGTGATTTTATAATGTACAATGAATTTAAACAATTGACAATCATCATATTAATTAGGAACCTTTCTTATCATATATGACATTCAATGCGTGACAAGATAACTTATGGGTATGAGGAGAAGAGGAAGGTCGATTGGGTTATCAAGAAAGAGACGCTCATAACGGTCAAGGACACTCCTTTCCTAACTGTCATCTTTCCAATAAGGGCCATTTTGAGTTTGAAATGGAGCAATGTGTCACGGTCCAAAGGTTTTTTATGCAACAATGGACTGTGAACCATGCAAAGACAACGGACATCTCTCTAGTGTTCTCTGAAATATCTTCAAGGCGGGTGATATTGTAATTGTGCACTACTCTAGAGTGTTCTTGTCAATCATATTGGCCTTCAGAGAGGTGCGACTTAATTGGTCGTTAAAGAGATGCGATCTCCATCGTTAGATTGAAAAGAGATTTACAATTGATCTTTGTTGAGTCTTTGTATATATAGGAATATCCTATCCTCATTTGTATCATCTCACAAATAATACAATTCAAGAACTTCTCTGCATAAAGTTTCTCTCTCTAAAAATTCTTGTGAGTGTGAGTAAGGCTAACTTGAGAGAAAATTCCTATAGATCGATTGACTCATGACAGATGCCTCCAATATATTGCAGCTATATTAGGAAAGTCAATAATGACATCATATCCAGTTGCCTCTTCCTATAAAAGGCTTCTTGAGAATTTTATATATTGTTATAGATTATGAAATCAAATAATTAGTAATGATTTTCCTTCATTATGTTATTATAACATAAATCCACTGGAATTTGATATTGCAATGTACAATAAATTTAAATAAGTGAAAATCATCATGTTAAATAGGAATTTTTTTGTGAAAAAAAATTAGGAATTTTTCTTATTATACATAACATTCACTGTCGGCTAAAAAAAAATTTTACCATGGAAAAAGGCGAAGTTTCATATTCCCTATTATTTATCTAAAATATTAAAAGTTTAGAAAGAAAACAACAATAAAAGTAGGATATATGCTTACATGGCACAAAGCGCTCTCAGTAAGTAAATAACTTTGAAAGTGTCCTCTTTTTGGAATTTTTCTCGATGCACAAGCATCAGAAAAAAAAAAACTCCAATTTTCCGTTTCGCAACTAATGTAAAACTTCCTACTTCATTTGGTCGAGTTTTGCCACTTCCTTGCCACTCTACACAAGCACACACTTCACTTGACATATATACTAATCAACCCTTAATTGTCATATTCTTTTTCATCCCATGAGACTCGTGAGATGTAAAAATCGTGTCGCACCAAGCTAAAATGATCAGGTGCGTTTAGGAAACTCTCCTTTCACTTTTCCTTCTTCAGTTGCCCGAAGACCCACACCCATGCTGAAATACAGAGTAAAGTTGTTGCCCTTAACATGAACAGCCAAAAGCATAGGCCATAAACCAAATGGTTTTCTATGCTTCTTCTTTTTTCTTCTTCTTTAGCTAAAAACATAAATGAAATGGTTTTAGTTTTTACAAAATAAAAAGCCTTCGCAGAGGCCGTCGTGCGTGCGAGGGAGAACGGACGGGAGGGAGAGGAGAGATTTCACGGAGGGGAGACGATTGGGTGGGTTATAACGGTCATCTTTCAAACTATATTTGATTTATTCTTTTAAGATTGTATTTTATTATCAGTTTGTTTTGCGAAAAATGAATTATTTGTAAAATATATTTCAAAAAATAATCAAATGCATCACTTACAAAAATAAATGAACGAAAAATATTTCCATTATTCACGAAAAAGTTTAAACATAAATTTGATAATGAAAAATATCCTATTGATAAATTATTTCAAGAGTTAAAAGCGATCGTTTTTAGGAAACTTTTTTCAAATTATTTATCTTCCGCAAAACACAAAGAGCCTAAATAATGGAAAGAACTAAGATTTGAAATATAAAAATCTAATTTTTATGGTGAAACATGTGAGCAAATTAAGAAAATTATCAATTTATGGATTTGTCCATGATTTAACAGTTGTAAAATAATTAATTCATGATATTCGGGAAAGAAAGCCAAGATCGACACCTCTTAAAAGTCAGATGTTCTCTTTACTTTATATAATCGTTCAAATAATATAAATTATGACCTGCAATATTCCAAGAATTAGATATGGATTTCAGTGATTTTTTAGGAAAGAAAATATAATTTCCTCAATGGGGCACGTTGAAAGCGAGAGAACTATTAGGCGAAATATTGGATATCAAATTTTCGTTGGGATATCTTTTGTTATTTAAAAGATAATAACAAAAAGATGATTATATGTATAGTACAAGTTATGATCGATTGATTGTAAATATAGACATTATGCAACATAATTCGGCAAAATAATACCGGACACGAGAACCCTTTTCGAAACCTGCCAAAAAAGGAAAAGATAAGGCTAGAAATCCATTTTTACTCTGAAAAATTGGATCAACCTTATCGACAATAATCAATTGCAATTTTTTGCTTTTTTTTTCTTTTTTCTTTGGGAGGTATCACTCTCTGTAACGTGTGAGCTTTTATCTTGCAGTATGTAGACTTTTCTATGCTTGATGTTATTAATCTTTTCAAGTCATGTCGATGGTTCCCACAGATATTGCTTCCAACGTAAATCAAGAAGAAAAATACCATACCAACACCAATTTAATAAGCACAACAAAATTAGGTTTAGCCATCGATTTGAGAGAGAGAGAGAGAGAGATCAACCGTATTTCATTTCATCACTATAATGAGTGTCCATAACCTCACGACTCCTGAATCAGTCAAGTAATTCCCGAGTCCGAACGAAAGAATGAGCGGGGACCTGCCGTCAAGCTCGTCCTACATCATCGGCACAGTCAGCTCTGTTCTGTCAACCAAAAAAAAAAAAAACAGAAACAAAAATTTCTTTGTTGCTTATCTCAAAGTTGCTTTACAGGAGATCACCTCACATGATCAGCTAGAAAGGAGATGCTAAAATTAGAAAACCATTCGATTGCTGATGTCGGGTCTCCGCAACGACATGAGCAAACGTTGTATGTATGAGACCCTCCGCAATAATGTGGAGACCTGAGTCCTGCAGGTCAATTACTCGTACCAATGAGCTCAAATCCAAGATCCAACCTCACAATCGCATTGGGCTTATGGCACAAACTCTTCACATCTTGCACGGTGAATGGAGATTACTGTCCCGTTTTTAGTGCACACCTAAAAAGAACGCTGTGCCAGGCTAGTTCCCAAGAAAATTCTGATTAAACATCCTCCTTTTAAGCTCTACACATGCAAGGAGTCAGAGGATTCTCCCATATATCGTAGTTAGGAAATGTCTCCTCGGGCAATCCAGTCCTTGTCTGGTGCGTTACGACGACATCCTCAACAAATGTCGCCCAACCCATGTAGGGATCCCCGAAAGATTTAGACATGAGGCCCTTGTCTGGTTTTATTGATTTAAGCCGGTGGCCCATGTATCTCCGTGCCCCAATTATCAATTTAGCGAAATTGCCTCCATGAGTCATCACAAAAACATCGGACTTCAAGCATACCAGAAAATCAAGGGCTGCCAAGCTTGTCACGTGCTTTCTAAAACCATCAAGCTCCTCCTTCGTCGCCAGCTCCTCCTTCGTCACCTGTTATTTGGTATGATATGAGTGAGGGTTTCAGAGTATCAGACTCGATGCTTACCCATGCTCATTATAGACTTTTGAAACTTCTTGGTGTGCATCTCACCACTGATAAGATAAAAACATTACCAAGCAAAGAGCCCCAACGACAATCTTAACCGAATCTTCCATGAAACATCGCAAAGTTTCGAATGTTGCCTTTTTCTATCTGAAATAAATAGACCGTTCCAAATCAAAAACACTACATTCTCATCTGATTGTCCTTCCAACTTTCCTACATTTCGGTATGCATAAAATTGTACTTGCATGTTTTAGAAACAATGACATGCAAAAAAAAATTTGCTTGATAGTCCGAACAAGTGACGAAAGGATGCAACCATAAAAAAAACTGCATAAGAAATTAATTTCCTTTGATTGTTATTCATTTGCCACTTGCAGCCTATGCACAATTTCAAGCCTCGATATCATCCACTACTTAAGTATTATTAATCATACTTCAAAAGGAGGCATTTCCAGACCTCAGGCCTCTATCTACCTTGATAATTTATCTAATAATTAATCTGGATGTGCCAAAACTAAAAAAACAGTATTTAGTTGCTAAACTGCTACTACATGAGAAAATTGTAGAATAATGGACAAGGAATATTATTCATGATGGAAAGAAGATTAACGTGAGTTTCCCACTGTTACTTGCAAGATTTAATAGAAACTAGCAAGTGGCTGCTCACCAACTTAATTAGAGAATCTAAATGGTATAGAACGAATAAATAAAGGTCTCACCAGATTGGGGAACATGTTCCTTAGCGGTGCCAATCGATTCTGACCACCATATACCTGCCCAGAGGCAACATAAATTTGAGTTTCCTTGGGATAACCCATTGCTCGCAGAATCACAGCAACTTCCCCTGGCTCAAGAGGACATCGGCCTTCCTTCCTCTTCTGCAGGGCCAGCTGCCATAGATGAGAACCATTCTGCAGGCAAGAGCAACCGAAGAAAGTGATGATGTGCATATTTCTTATGATTCCCATTTAACAAAAAGAGCAAAAACTTTTTCCCCCCAACTCACTTTATACCGCCGAGGCCATTCCTTTTTTCTGTATTCAGCCATTTTAGCTTTCTCCTCCCTTGTCCCCACAAAATCGCAAAAAGATAAGCCAACCATCCCTTTCTCAAACCTAAGATGAAGCGCCCTGTTTCAGAATACAGTCAGGTCATGAGGTATTAGAAACCAATAAATGATTTAGCAAATATTAAGTGATGCTGTTGCATACATGTAAGGATTCTGACTGCCAGTGCGGTTTCTCATCCTTGATGCCAGTAAATTCGACATTTCCTCAATTTCAGGGAGAAACTTCAGAGCATGGTAATTCACCCTGCACCTAAGTCTGTTGATTTCTTGGGGAACATTATCATACCTAATCAAGAAAGGATTGATGATAAGAAAGGACATAAACATACTTTGCGTGAGGACCTCGGGGTGACAGAAAATCAATGTATATATAAATAACAGACTTACCCAAGACGATCGACAAAAGGTTTAAGTGCCATTATCTTTTTCTCCTTGATGCGAGGTAGAACGTTGTCAATGTAAAATTGTGCAGGTGCATACTTCGGAATATTCTTCACAGTCCGTCTATAAGACAAACAAATATTCAAGCCATCAATGCCAGATGCAACTCTTAACTAAACCATCAACAATATCGTAATACTTGCAAGTTGAACGCAAGTTGAAAAACACAGCTTTTCATTCTTATTGCCAGAAACAGGTCACAGATGTGCTCTATTTAACTCGATGGTTCACAACTTAAACCAACAATCCCATAAGACAGCCCTTCATAGTTTTGGTTTATAAAGTAACCCGTTTTCCGAATGTTAAATCAATCGGTGTCCAACATGATCAATATTTTATTATCTCACTACCAGTACATTCTATCTAGTTCAATTCAGTACATTATATATGTTCTTAGAAACCATCAGCCAGAGGAAAATAAAATGATACTACCATCACGTACTTCTTCCTCATAAACTGCTTATCCAAATTAAGGACATGCTGATGGACGACCATCATTCTATGTCCATCATAAGCAACGTTAATTAAGTGCTTGACAACTGTAAGACTAAATAAAAACAGTCGGCATATGCATTCATAGCAGTATAGGAATATTACACAGCCACATTTTTATTGACTTGCTTAGCAAACTGAAAAATACAGCCATAGTTTTCAGAATCTATGATCTGTCATCTGCCAACTTTGCAACAAAAGCAACCTTTTCTACAAAGGAAACTTAGAAGCAACCATCTGTGCGTGAATGTCCTATACACATAGACAAAAAGAGACCAACATGCACCTTCACAAACAATTTTTATCCCCTATATGCAATATGCTTTCTTCACCAAGACAATATCAGGTAGGCAATTTGTTCTTTTGACCACTAAAAACCACTTGATATTTAGTAAAGCCTATTTCTTGGCAATCCTTCTTTGAATAGTGAAAAAAATTTGTAATTGGCAGTAATGATTCGGAAGCAGCAAAACATAGCCTCGTCAGACCTGATGCTTGTAAACAGCTCTGACTTATCAGTAAACCACTCGGGGATATCACGCACAATCCGAACATCGTCTTTCAGATAATCAATGAAATGATCCACATCGAAAATATCCTCAAATTTCCTGCATGGATACGAAAAGATCTATTATAAGCACGCAAGAAGTTCCATGATACCAATTAAAGCAAATAAAAATTCGTCCATAACCCCATCTTCTTTGTTATCATCCCAATTTCTTCGCAAGATGTCATTCTTTCTAAGAACATGCAATTGTTTACTGACGTAACTGGTCAATGATGCATGACTAAGAAAATACATAAATAATTCTATGTTAGGGGAGTCAAGTCATGTCCACTGATCAACTATCTGAAGTTTTGTCTGGAAAAAACTTTCCTAGTAGGGCTGAAGCCATTGAGATGTCTAACATACAGTAACTTAGACTGACTTGATGACTAGAGAAAAGCTTGTGTAAATACAATTTCGAGGGTTGGTAAGAGAAAATGCATAGAATAATTCAATGACTTTCCCAAAATGATGAAATCCCCTGTCTTAGGTATCAGAAAAGCCTGAACCAAACCTTGTTGTGCAGCAAAGGTGTTGCAATTAGTTAATTAAGAAGAAAAGGAAAAGGAGAAAGAGGAGAAGATATGAGTGCAGAGTCCAGACATCTTACGTTTGATCTTTCCAGATCTGATCCTGCTTTAATACTGGTAAAATAAGAGTAGCATTCAAAATTTTAGCAACAGCAACGGCATTGCATATCTGCATATAGAAATATGAATAAGATAGATTCTCATTAAGCCAGCTCTAGATCAAAAGATTAAATTAACATGCAGTATATTCTTGATGAGCGATGACAAATAGCACATCAAACAAATGTAATCTTGTTCCTAGAAAATACTTGTCTAAACAATGCAAATTGTCTGTGCCGAATGCTATGCTAACAAGCATTGAACAGGAGGTCACACTCAAATAGGAACTATGGCAATCAAGAAGGCCAAAACATTTATTCAACTTTTCCACAAAGTACAGGGGCTACATCTATAGATTCTTTCTTCATAGATATTGTAATTGCATAATGAATAGCTTAAAGAACTAAAAATACTTCTTATTGAAATGCCTCATCTTTACAATAGGCATCTGTGACAAAAGGATCCCCAGTAAAAAAGAAAACAACTAAGCAAGGTTGTGAGTTTCCTAGTAGTATTAACATGTAAAGCAACAGATCCGAATTCGTCTGGGTCGTAAATAACATAATAGTGCCAACATTTGAAAATCTGTGAAAGAACCAACCATCAAAAGCATCTAAACGCATAAGGAAAACAATAAGGAAAAGTATGATGTAACTAAAGTATCTGAATAAAAACTTTGCATTTCCTTCTACACAAAATAGATCAAACCCATGAGTGTGAAATTATGCTGGCGTTGCCTAAATCTATTTTCAGTTTTCCTTAACAAACAGGAAAAGTAGAACGAGTGAGTAGTAACTACCAATCCGTCCTCTTATCGTTTCCATGTGCAAGTTCCACTTCCCTAAAAAGATTCTACTACTTCTTAGTTCAAAACTTGAGATGAAGAATATAAAGCCGGGGTATCTTCAAAAAAGATGGTAAGCATGCTGAGCCTTAGAGACCACTAAATTTCACTTAGGAGGTGCAAATATGCAAAAACCTAAAACTTTGCTTGGGCCTAAACAATGCAAACGTCATTGTACATAAGGATTTACTACAATCGCATATCAGGCAAAAACATTCACATGCAAAGAGCCATTAATTTATTGTCCTGGAGTGAAAAGTATTGCCTGAAACCTACACTTGCTGTAGAGGCATAGATAATTAACGACATCCAACCAAATATGCCATTGGGCTGAATTTTCCCATTCAGATTGAGAATTGATAGAATGGAAATCATACCGCTATTCTTTGTTGATTCAAACCACCCTCAGCATGGATGAATATGTAGCCATTTGTTTCATTCTCAGGAGGAACATCTGTACAGAGGATAAAAGGAAAGAATTCTGCATCACTTTATGATGCTCAAAATTGCAGATCAAATGGCACGATCATTCCATTCACACACAGAATTAACTTAAAAGCTCTCAAGACAATTATGACTTTGTAAGCACAGCTTCTGTCCACAGTAATTGTATGAAACATTCTTCATCACCTACCCAGGAGGTGTATTTAATGATCTAATGACATCGCTATAACTGGATGTTCTTATCCATCATAACAGGCCCTTGGGAAGGAACTTACCATAAGTCAGTAAGAAATCTTGAAACCGTGAAGGAAGGAAATATCTTCCGGCACAAACATGACAAAAGGGAAGAGATAATTTTCCAGATGCAAATAAAGGCGGTTGAGCAAATCTTCACAGGTCAAGAACTATCTAAACAGCAAATAGGGGGAGGAGCACAGATGGAATATTGTTTTTCCAGATATAGCTGATTAATAGAACATCCTAGGTACTAACAGTTGAGTCAAGAATAGCAAATCCCGAGTTCCCTCACTAAACCAGTTTCTTTAATTCTTTTAAACTACAACTTCTGTCATTTTTCTTTGGGTATAGACATGAAAGGACATATGAGTAATAATGACATAAATTTGTATATAAAGAGCGATAAAGTATTGATTAAAGCCTAGGCTAAGTAGGCTACGTACTCGAACTTCGCTCAGCACAAGGCTTCCACGATGTGGTTGCGGAGTATGGATTTTCCCAAAGTGAAGGAGGCTCCTTGACCTAACACAAGAATGCAGATTATTTAGCAACAGCAATTGTCGCGGCACATACAGACAGCAGAAAAGGAGAACCACAGACAAGATCGTCCCACAACTTACACGAGGGCAATGAAGAACAATGCCATCTTTCCGGCAAAGGTATGGGGCATTCTGCAAGGTGTTCAAGGAGCAATTAGTACAGTGCCAGTATAAGAATCATCTAATACTCCAGCTGACCACTACATGTGGCCTTCAATTCAGGAAGTACTTATCGACTAAGACATGTTATCGATAAACAAACATGAAGAAACACAATGTGATCTCATACACCAGAGGCCTTGCATAAGCTTTTGGTTAGGACTTACATTGCGACTCTACAAAAGTGTACATGAACAAGATACTTCGACTTAAAAGATCTATTGCAGAAACGAAGCCCAAACACCAAAGCCGCTAAACACCTAGGCGCAGAGTCACAGCTCTTCCATATTCTTCACAATGTAAAGACACAAGAGCAACATTCAACAGCATTTCTTAGTTCTTCGGAAAGATTCGGTCATTTCATGAACTGCCATTCGCGATCGGCCACCAAATTCAGTGTTTTGTCTACACGAGCACTGGCAAGTCAGCAGTCGAAGACGTGGCGAAGACTATGGAATCTACTCACCAGGCGATGCACGATGGAGAAGATCGAGATCAGCCCGACGAGAGCGACGACGAGGAGCAGGAAGACCGAGATCCTGGAGCTGTGAGGGGAAACCCTAGGGTCGTCGGAGATGTGACGGGGGAAGAGGAAGTGGAGGTGCGACCAGAGCGGGCGGTCGCGATCGCGGGAGGAATGGCGGCCGGCGCCGCCGCCGTCGTCGTCGTCGTCGGCCGGGCGGGAATCGGGGACGAGGGGGGAGGAGTCGTCGTCGCCGCGCTTCATCGGAGAGGAGGAGGACCGGCTTCCGAGGGAGCTCGAGTGCCGAAGCTCGGCCATGGCTGGCTTCGGACTGAAGGCCAGCTTCGATGTTTGAGGCCGATCGGCTACGTGATCGGAGGGTGTTCTGTTTGTCGCGAGAAGTGCAGTTCGTTGGAGTTGGTGGAGAGGTTCAATGCCTTGGCAGAGCCCACGTGACAGTGAGCGAGACACCAGGTGCACTTTAGCAGATCCAGCTCTGGGTAGGGTCTAAAGTAAGCGGGATCTGATTTTCAATATGTTGATTATGCCTAATTTAAGAAGAAAACAACAATGCTATGATGAAAATATATTTTCTTTATTTATATGTTTAACAAGTACCCAAAATCACAAAATGCAATTTTAACAATTTTATTAAGAAGAACGAAAAATGTGAGAGAAACTATTTTAAAATCTTAATATAAATTACGATATTTGACTATATACTGCATTTTCAATACATAATAAACTTGGCTACGTATCACAATTATGTGATAGACAAATATATTGTAAAATAACCAAATCTTTATACATAGTAATTTTAACTCGGCTCCATATTATAGCATTTTTTTCATTATTTTTATATACAAATTGAACATGTAAGAGTACGAAAGAAAATTTTGAACAAATAAAAACTTATGCAAAGCATGGTAATAACATTATTTTGATATAAACAAAACCTGCCTTTTTTTGGTAAGAAATGTTGGACTGAACTAAAAACAAGACAATTGAATTTTCTTTTGATATATTTAGAACTCAATTGATAAAGATTAAATTTTAAACCTCCATTCATCAATAAATAAGATGTGTAGGACTTGGCTCTGTGCTTATCCTTATGAATATATAGGGCTACATATTACTATGCATCCGATCGAGCTTGAGCCTGGATCTCTATGACGAGAAATGAAATTTCATCAATTAATCTATTGTCACAATATTACTTTTTGTTTACCAGAAATCTGTCATCGCAATGTCAATTTTAAAAAAACTAAATATATCAATTGAGAAAGTCAAAACTTAATGCTCTTTCTCCATTGCCCAGACCAATAAAATGCATTGGCTTTGCCTTTGACTCGAACTAAGCATACTAAATTTAATATATAAAAAAAATCAATGTACCAAGTGATGCATCATATTATAAGTGGATATTTGAAGAGGAACACATTCAATTCAATAGATAAGAATCTACACATCAATTGTTTACATTTTTTGAATTATATTCACTTGTGATTGCTAAACTCTAGTTGATAGTTGTAAGTATGTCACCGAACTTTGATTTTGATAACCAAATGCACAACGGTTTCTTTTCCTTTTACAATTATTGTAATTTGCTTGGAATCCGATAATTTTCCAATAAAATAGGAATTTGGTGGCTGTTGACTTGATATGACTTCCTAAAAAGACTTTTAATAATAAAAGTTTGTTGCTTGCAAAAGAATATCGACATGCATTGATATGTAAGATATGGTTGATAAATAGGTCAAAAATCAAAGTGGATCGATGGAAACGGCATATAAAAGCCATTTCGTCTTATTGATCGAGTCCATGATCCATTGACATTCAAAATCAATAATGACAAAAAATGGAAGATCTTGAAATCAAAGTACATTTGTTTGATTATAAATACCATTTGAATTGTAGCGACAACCACCTATCGTTAATTGTTTGCAAGATCGTACCGAAGTACTTGACGAGACGCCATTAAACGGGTTGAGCCGGTCAGAACCGGAAAGGAAACCGGTTTAAAACCGTAAGTCGGGCCGCTGCCGGATTGAACCACTTGAACCGGCCGACCCGGCTCTACAGAAAACGATTGGTTCGGACATCAGAAAGCACCACAAAAAGCCCTGTGATAGCGACGAGGGTTTAAGAGCCCCGGCAATGGTGGCCGAGTGAAAAACCTCCCGTCGCCATCGATTCCCCACCTGCATGCAGCGATGGACGGCGTGAGGGTGCGGTTGTCGTTCGAGGATCGCCGCATCCTGAGCAAGCCGCAGAGGAAAGAAGGGTTGAAGCGGAGCTGGATTTTGCTGAAGCCACACCACGACACGATCTCGGACCTCGCTTCCCATGTCATCGACACTTTCGACCTCTGGAACTCCTGTCCTAATGGCCTCGTCCTGTCGGTGCGGTTCTGAGTTTTCCTGATCTCCGCCATGCGCATTTTTGTCGGACAGTGATTCTTAATCGACTGTGTTTACTAGTTGCGCTGTGTGCTTGTAGACAGGGTTCAAGATTTCTAGTTAATTTGTTGGTCTTATCCCTGCAAGATTGCGAGTAATGAAGGAAAAAGTGTCCCTTTTTTTGTTTTCCTCTGTTGTTGTTGCCATTTGAAGGAATATGATTAGGTGTTTAGGAAGATTTTAGCTCCCCATTGCCCTGATTATGATGATTCATTGCTCACTGACTATTGCCATTGTGCAGCATTACTGTGTTTCTGAATTTCCTTATATGTCGTCTGGTTCATTTTAGATGGATGGTTATGTTCTACCACCCTTCGAGTCAACTTCTATACTCAAGGACAAGGATATCATTGGGTTAGTTAATGATACGCCTTCGCTTGGTACTGATTTTTCTGATTGTTCTGAGGAAGAGTTGGTTAACTCCTCGCTTCTTTGCTACAGAGTGAAAAAGAAAGAGGGTGCTTCAAGAAACACCAATAAGCTGCGTGATGTCGAGAATACCTTGGAAGAAATAGAGTTTGTAGAGAAGCAGCCTGTGCAGACGGGTTTAAAGCTGCTTGCGAATGAAGAGTTTGAGGAGGAGACTGGGGGTTATGAAAGTGAATCTGAAGAAGATGAATGTGGACAGTCACATGGTAGTTTGAATGAAGAAGATATGTCCAATAGTAATGCAGTTTCCAAGAAGAGAAAGGCATCCAAAAAGCTCAAGGGCTCAAAGTATGTTATTAATTCCATATACTGGAATCTTTTAAAAAATGTGAACTTTTATGTCATATAATTTTTTCTGCATCCATTAAAGGTACGGCATGTTACTACCAAGTAGTGAGTATTTTGTGGTGCATTTGCGCAACAAAGGGCAGGATATACTGAGAAGTATCTATCATTGTGGTAAGCTGCTATTGGAATAAATAATGCAGGTTGAATGGTATCATCATCTAGTTACACTGCAACTTCCCTAGATAAAAAGAGAAAACTTGCATCAAGCCATTACTTATATGGACCGGAAAAGTTCTGAAGGTTGAATTTTTTTTAACCCTTAAATTTTGGTTGGATGTGTTTGAGAATTGGCCTGCTAACTTGGTTGTAGGGATTAGATGGTTGCATCATAACCTACATTCCAAATTACAAAGCCCTTCTAAGCTTTGTGGGTATAATTGCGCATGTCTGATCTACTGCAAGTACCGCTCATGGAGCCTCATGCTTTAGGTTATTGTATGATCATGGGCTGATATTCACTAGAATCTGGCTCAAGGTGGAAAATTTGTACAGCCTATTCAATGTCCGAAAACTTTAATTAGTTCTTCCTTTTTCAGTAGGCATATTGTCAATACATAATTTTCTTCCTTTCTGGTGCAAGCACTGATAAAAGAAAATATCAGTGCTAGTGTAAAGGTGAAAATCTCCACCAACTGCATACCTAGTGACTGCATTCATGACAGCATGATTGGGGAGTACCTGCAAGGATAAATTCACCTGCAATTATTCATCATTCTGTCACTTCTTTTTTGAGCATTTGTCATTCTTAATATGCTATTTCATGTGGATTTTAGTACATCTAGTGACACATGGAACTTGAGCTCTTCTTCATCCACCTCACTCCTGTGGGGTTCCCATTCATGCAGTGCATTTAGGATCATAGGATCACTTTATTGGATATTCAACTTTTGTTTCATTGCGTTTTACAGAAGGAAAAAAAGTAAATTGTCTGGTGTGGAGGAGTGCCCAGAAGTCCCTGGATGTGTCATAGATGATACTCCTGTTGAGAAGGAAAGACTGCAAAAAGATGGAACCGCCATTGATGACAGCAAGTCCTCCTCTGGACAGGCTGAATCAGACAAGTCGATGACCCCTGAAAATGATGTAACAATTACTCCTGCTGCTAAGAGGTGAGTATTGTTAGCTTACCGTTATCTTTTGTGCATGCCTGCCCCAGTTATCACGTGGAGCTGTTTCCATTAAAAGGAGACTGTAGCTTATTTAGAAGTTCTCTCACACTCTTCTTCTTGCTAATGAAATGCTCTGTGTTCTCTTTCCCTCTGTTGCAGTCAGCAACAGGAAAATGATCGGGGAAGTGAAGGTGCAACTGATACACCTTCTAAACCAAAGGTAAGTGAATATTTCTTTGATTAAAATTTTCTCGATTATATATTTAAACGTATTGTGTCATTATGTAGTCCACTATCTTCACTTATCTGCATCAGTAACTCAACTATTGGACGCCATCACATCCTGCTTTTGGCTGAAGTGATCTTTATGTTCCTTTCATAAGTTTCATGCTGTACTCATAGCTGAACCCTTAGTTTCCTACCTAATAAAGCACTTCAAGTTCAGTGGAACATAGATATGGATGTACTGAATGCCAAAAGTTCTGTATATCTGATCATAGGACGAACTTTTATGGTGGAAGTGGTCCTGTTCTAGCCTGCATATGGTAATTTGTTGCAATTTCTGGGAGGAAGACTAATGCAAGATGGTAGGCAATGAAGGCATCACAAATTCTGAGTGTTTTCTCTTGGATGATAAGTATGATGGAAGGATATTGAAATTTGACCATTACCTTGAGAGTTGAGATTATCAATCGATTATCTGTATTTGCTGATATGATGCATGAGAACTGTGGTAAAGCAGCTGCATCTTTGATGTCAAGATTTTAGAGAGTTTTTCCTGTTAAAAATTTTCATTGGTTGCAAATGTGATTTTGCTGATATTCCCATATGTTGTTATGGTTTTGCCTTTGGCAAGTTACCAAGTCGAAGTGCTCGCCGTAAAAAAGCTAAGCGAAGGTGGTTGAGGGAAATGCGCCAAATTGGAAAGAAAGAGGTAATGTGATGTTCAAAGGCTTTGTAATTTGTATTTAGTTGAGTTCAACACTTGGAAGTGATTAAACCGCCATGCCCCAAAGCTTGCTCATGCTCTATACTGTGAAGGTTAGACTAGGGGCCTCGTGCTATGTCCTTCTGTAGTTGCTTTTGGAGGCAAAAGCCTTCCCTGCCTTCTCCCCTCCTTCCTCCTTGCCCTTTCTTTTGAAGATCGCATTCATTTTGCAGGTGGAAAAAAATGAATATCAGCGGCTGCCTGATAAAAAGCAATCACTTGGAAAAAAATATCGGCAGATGCCTGATAAAAAGGATAGTGAGTTCTCTAAAGAACATGAGCAACAGCGTCAAAGTCATACCTTCGCCCAAAAACACCAGTCTTTGGATCATGTCAATGAAAATAATACAAATGAGGACATAGTTCCTGTTGTAATTAGGCCTGGGCATATTCGCTTTGAGCCTCTGGAAGAAGGTATAGGTCAACGGCCATAACCATATACTTGTTTTATTTGTTGAGGAATATGTTCTATTTCCATGCTGATTCATAAACCTCCGCAGATGTAGATCAGGATGTCCAGAAAAGTCAAGTTTTGCTGGTAAGCATTGGCTTTTCATGATTGCATTACATTAATATTTGCTTCTTAATCGCTATGGTAGCATGCTTTAATCATTTTTAGCAGTCATTTGTTGAAATTGGTAGTATATCAATTGTTTCTAGAGGGAGGCAAATGTGTTAGTTATGTTTTCCATGTGAAGCACGATGTTGTCTGCTTACTCTTTTTAGAGCAGTTAGACAAGGCTGTTTGCGATTCATATCTTCATGTATGAAGACATTGGTCATACCTATTGTTGTCAAAAGCTTCACTATTTACTGTTAGTGTTTTATAAATAAGCCCTATGGCTCAAGCTTTCTTAAGCAATGGATGGATAGCTCATTTACTTCTGTTGTTGCATCCTTTTCTTTCACATTTGGGGCAACCAATGATTTTATGATGTACAAACATGTAATGCAAGTATCCATTATATAACTCATTGCCTAAACCTTCTATGGAGCTTGATACACAAATCCTAGTGGATGTCTGATTATTGTTACCCAACAACAGGTGTATAAACACATGCTTGATTCTTTGTCCTATGGAGCGTTCCTTGAATCTAGTTTTGGGATTGACTTGATAATTGAGCTTTGGCATATGCACATCTTTTGATTGTTGGCTGCATTGAGATTGATCTACAGCTTTTGATGTTCATTTAGACCTGTGTATGTTTTTGGTTTTTACTCTGCATCCCTCACCTTTTTCCTGCACTCATCGATGCAAATACTATTGTTTTGTGATAGTTGCAGACTTTTGAATGGAATGGGATAACAAGCAAGAAAAAAGGACAAAAATGGGGAAAAGAGAGAGCAGGATCCTGGCAGTGGACCGATAATACAAATCTCAATGAAGAATCTTCTCTAGTGACAAATGCTGTAGCAGAGTTGCCTTTAACTGATCTTGGGGACTTTGATAAACTGCCACCTTATGGGTCGTCGCCTCAGGTTTATACATTTGTTCGATTTTTGCTTTGTATGAATCCCAAGATCATGCAGTATGTGTGAAAGATGTGCGGTGGATTTAATAGTCATTAGATATTGTGGAAGTGTTTTAAATATCTTTTCAAGCTTCAGATTACTAGTTGAGATTTTCTTTTGTTCCCTACTGTCTCAGTGTCACTGTGGAAGTTCCTGCTGTTTCATCATAATGTTGTTTGGAAACGTTATACGTCATTCTGTATTGCAGAAAGGTGATATCGTGGCATATCGTGTAATTGAGCTATCATCCTCTTGGTGCCCTGAACTCACTTCATTCAGAGTAAAACTTCTGATTTCTCTATTGCAGATGATTTTTAACACGAAATGTGGGGTCTTGAACATGGGTTGAGTTCATACATATTTCTTTTGTCTCATTGGTTCTGCAGGTTGGGAAAATATCATCGTACCATCAGCGATCTAATAAAATCTTGCTAGTCCCTGTGGCGGAATATGCACTTGACTTGGAGAATATAGACAAGTCCCTGTATAAAGAGGATGGCTCCCTGGAGGTACTGAAAGTGGCAGCTCCCTTATATCATCTATAAAGTTACCAAGCTGGTGAAATTGCTTCCAAGTTGACGGCCTAAATCATCATTATAGCTTTTTGGGCTAAGCAATTATCTTTATAGCTTGTGATGAATTTTGTTTGGCAAATAGTTAATTGTCCAAAGAATCCATTCACAATATAGTTGTAGAAAGACCGGTATTTTCAGCTGTGCAATGTGAATCTCTCATGTTCAATGTCTCACCATTGAACGATGTTTTTGATGATGCCTTGGAGCTTTCAACTGACATATTCCTCAACTTTTGTATTATTGCACTTAATATGGCATGATGAGAGAAGTCCTGTGCAGGTTGATTTTTCATCACTTATTGATGTCCGAATTGTCAAGTATGGCAAATTGAATTCAGCAGAACAAGGCACCAGCGGTGGAGTGCAAGTTGCTGCAGGAGATCAAAATGCCAAATCAAGTGATTCAGCTGACAATATGAGTGAAGCAACGCCTGGTCCCACAAAAGGTATATATTCTCTCCATTCTGTTGATTTATATTCCATTAAAACTCTCTCATCTCCATTTTCTTATCTGTTCATTACATTGGCTTTTTAGTAAATGGAAGGGTTGATGTGTGGGAAGAAATCAGTGAGGCTTTGAGTGCAAAGAAGGCACAGTTGTCTCAGGAAGATAATTGGACGGCAAAACAAAGTTCAGGCAGAAGTTCCTGGTCGTACAAGGCCTTGAGAGGAAGTGCTTTAGGTCCGACAATGGCCCTTTTGAGAGCTCAAAATGGAGTGTGAACCATCAATATCCCCCTTACCAGATTAAGCTTTAGCGTGCCATTGTGAGTCCAGTTTTGTGTGCGAGGGCTCGCTCATCTTTATCAGGCTGACGTTATTAACAGCGCGCAAAGATTGATTAGTGCCAGGAAAATCCTTTATATCTGCTTTGGAGCAGCGATTGTGACCTTTTGTAATTTATTGGCAGTGTTGGACTTCTGTACATAAGGGCGAGGCCGTAGCTATGAACTGTCAAATGTCTTCTCGACCTACTTTATAGGTCATGTTTGGTTTATGCTCGTAAGTATCATTTCCAAGTGTACTCTAGTTTGCTTTCTGTGGCACTTATTTGAAGGGGCAAATCTGGCGCACACGACTTCAATTAAGCGGAGGAGGGTCTCCAAGCCCTGCGTTTCAGCCCTTTCTTCTTATTCTGAGCTGGTTCGGCCTACTTCTCTCTTTTATCTCCGGCGACGACCGACTTGCCAATCAGCCCATATCCTGTGCTTGGACCCTTTGCCTTGCTCATGTTCCTCCTCTTTTTTGTGGAAATGCTGCTTACCTGACTGTACATCCTCGCCGGTCGTTTCCTTTGCATTCCCGAAACTGTTCTTTGGATGGAAATTTTGGACGCTAGAGCAAGCCATGTTACCTAAAACTTGAATTAGAATCGATCTGAATTGATCGGACTTGGGCTGGTTCCGTTGGACATGACTTCGACAATACTAATTGATTGACATGAATTTGCAGTTGTTTAAAGAAAAAGGAACCCTTGCTCAAACCAATCCTCCAAGTCACCGTAGGTTAGCTTCGCTTTGGCTAGCTTCCTATTGAAGGTGAAAGCAATGTCCCATCGAGCCATCTTTCTTGGCCTTCCCCACAGTTCTCTTAGAGATGGTCTCCCACATTAACCCCCTCGGAACCCGTTATTCTCGTGAAAACATGGCATGCTCCCGTGGTAGTATCGTTTTGATATCATTTGTCATGGCCCTACACTCCTAGATCACCATGGTGTGACGCTTAAGACTCCATTCGACTTGCTCGCTTGAGTAGCTTAACTTAGCCTCGCTCGCTTGCTCGGAGTGTAAAGAGAATGTAGAGTGAGGGTGTTTGAAAAGATGTCCTGTACGAGGTAAACGAATTAATTTTGATAATAGTATAAGTCTACGTATATTGTTTCATTGGAAAATCCTTGTCTTTACTTCCTTATATAAATAAGCCCCACAAATGAAAGTTGCTTATTGCATCTTAATCTAGCAGTGAAGACTCAGTGGACATTTGATCTTGCTCAAAAATCACTAAAACTTGATGAAGTTTTAAAAAAAAATAAAAATTAAACTATAT
>BCNH02000008.1:15157349-15217072 GCA_001662345.2 Metrosideros polymorpha var. glaberrima | reverse complement strand
AAAAAAATTAAACTATATATATTATATACATCTGCAAGGAATTATTTGCGTGCTTTAAAAGATTTATGACTCTGACCAAAAAAAAAGAAAGATTTATGACTATCTACATTAACTAAAAGTCAACTTGTGATAGCTATAATATTCGAAAAGATAATTTTAAAAAAAGTAAGTCGTACCAAACCAACGAGCATTCCATTTACCACACGCTTAATTCGTAAAACTCCCTAATACATATTGAAATTTGCTAACGAGTGTCTCAAAGCACTTGTGAAACAACAAATTAAGAAAACTTTATAGTTTTCAATGCATTAATTGTTATCGTATTATGCATAATCGATACCTTGAAAATTGAATTGTTTTAAGAAGGTATACTCAATAAGTGTCTTGAAGGCTTTCATTAACAACAATAATACAGTAGACACGCCTCAAGATTCATTAAGAAAAGAGAATTTGAATATATCTTATTCCTATCTCTCCTTTGGAGCAAGATCATAATCATCAAATGGAATCGCCTCCAAGGGTCTGCTTTCCCCTTAATCACCAATGCAAAAGTCCACGTCAGCATGATGCCAACGGCCAAAACCTCCCGTAGATCCACTGTCTCGAGCCACATGTCGATTTCCCCCACTTGAAAGCCTGGTTAGTGAAATGTGATCCATGAACTTTGGCCCATGTATAATGTAGTATCTAAACTTTTAATATGTTCAATGTGGTCCTTAAACTTTTAGTACTTATTCAATTTGGCCCTTGAGTTATATGAAAATATTCAATGCTGTCATTCAATTAATTCAAATTGAAGAACTGAATTGAACATTTTCATATAATTTAAGAACTAAATTGAACATGCACCAAAAGTTCAGCAACTACATTGAACAATTTAAAAGTTCAAGGACTAAATTGCATATTGAATCAAAATTCAGGGACCACATTGTATATTGACTCAAAGTTTATGGATCATTTGTGTCATTTTTCCAAAAATAAAAATTGGTGAAGCTTTCATAAGTTGGATCGAAAAGCCCCGGAACAAGTTGCGAGCCCATCCACCACACACAACGTCTGCATCCTCTCCTCATTTTGGGCCCCCGGATCCATTCGCCACCTTCTCTTTCAGACACGCTCTTCCTTCTCAGTCAGCACGTCTCTCTCTCTCTCTCCATACCCGAATCTAGCGGGCACGAGCCAGCACAGCCGCCGTCACGCTCCGCCGCCGATAATGCGTTCCCTCTGACATGTGCCGTCGGCTGGGGGCGACCCGCCTGATATACCGCGCCCGCATTTCGAATTACGTCAAGGCCGGCCTCATCGACCAAGCCATCCAGGTGTTCGACCAAATGTCCCGCTCAGACTGCCGCGTCTTCTCCGTCGACTACAACCGCTTCATCGGCGTCTTGGTTCGCCAAACACGGTTCGAGCTGGCTGAGAGCTACTACTACCAGATGACCCTCCAGGGTTTCTCGCTCACCTCCTTCACCTACTCCCGTCTCGTCTCCGGCCTCTGCAGGGTCAAGAACTTCGCTCTCATCGACAAGCTCCTCCCGGACATGGATAAGCTGGGGTGTGTGCTGGATATTTGGGCTAGTAACGTTTATTTGAATCTTCTGTGTGATGAAAATCGCGTGGAGTTGGCCGTGGAGGTGTTGGATAGGATGGTGGAGCTAGGTAGAGAGCCTGATGTCGTGACTTATACTATTCTCATCGACGGGTTGTGTAAAGCAGGGAGGTTCGATGCTGCGGTCGAAATGTGGCATTGTATGATCGGTCGGGGATTCGTCCCGGATAAAATCGCGTGCACGGCCCTTGTCGTCGGGCTCTGTGTTGGTGGAAAGGTTGATTTGGCATATGACCTTATAATTGAAGTAATGAAGGGTGGTCAAGCTGAGATCACTTGTTTAATTTATAACGCGTTAATAAGTGGGTTTTGTAAAGCCGGTAAGATTGACAAGGCGCTAGCAATTAAATCCTTCATGGGGAGGAACGGATGCAATCCCGATTTGGTTACATATAATATCTTGTTGAATTATTGTTGCAACAAGCTTATGTTGGAGGAGGGAGAGAAATTGATGAAGCGGATGGAGAGGGATGGATTGCAACCTGACATTTATAGTTATAATCAACTTTTGAAGGGCCTCTGTAAAGCAAAGCAGCCTGATCGTGCTTACAGGCTGATGGTGAACGAGATGCAAGTAAAAGGGTTATGTGATGTTGTGTCATATAATACACTAATGGCAGCATTCTCTGAGGATCGTCGTACACTAAGGGCTTACAAGCTACTTGAAGAAATGTGTCGAAAGGGAATTGCACCAGATGTTGTTACATTCACAATTCTTATCAATGCTTTCCTTAGAGATGGCAGTTCTGATATTGCAAAAGAACTTCTCGACCAGATGTCAGGGATGAACATATTTCCTGATCGAATTTTGTATACTACTATTATTGATCACTTCTGTAAGTCTGGTAAAGTTACAATAGCTCAGAACATATTCAATGACATGGTGGAGAAAGGAATTTGGCCAGATGTGGTTTTGTACAACGCTATCATCAATGGACTTTGCAAGTCTTCTAAAGTAAAAGAAGCAATGCATGTGTATGAGCAAATGCAAACTAGGGGATGCCATGCTGATGAAGTAACATATAAGTTGATTATTAGTGGACTCATTCGTGAAAAGAAGCTCTCCGTTGCTTGTAAAGTGTGGGATGAAATGATGGAGAAAGGATTTACACTTGACAGCTCTATTTCTGAGACGCTCATCAGTGCAATTCATTCAGTAGATTGCGCAGGATAAAATGTTCGTGACATGTGCATCGTTCTCTTCTCTATTTTCAACATCTCCTATACTGTTGCATCTTGATTGATTCTTGATTTTGTTAGATTTTGTTTCAGTTGATAGACTGTTATTACTGGTAAAATAATTTTATTTCCATGAATTGTAGAGTTGCTGCATGCAAAGCCCTGGAATACATCCAAAGTTCATTAGCTACACCTTTCTAGCTAGCCATTTAACTTTTTCATTCAGATTTTGCTAGATGAAATGAAATATACAGCCTACCAAGGTCATTCTGGGGCCAAATTATCTTTCTCAAATACTGATATTGTCATTGTGTATGTCGAACAGACAATTTTGTCTTTTTAGGAGAATGCGCAATAGCTATTAAATTGGATTCCTGGACATGCCTTTTTTTTTTTTTTGCATCTTGTAATGCTTGGGATGTGGGACCTGGTTTATGAGCATCTAGACCACTAAAACCTGTAATTCACAGGAGCAAGGCCTAGCTTTGATTTATGGAGCATCTTCTATGCATCCTCCATTCCAATGTAAGATGGCTTGGGACATATGTGGTCACATGCTACTAGATGACAATTGTAATGATAATGAACTGCCATGATGGCATTTAGCTACTCTTTACTGTAAGCATGCACTAGATATGATTTTTGATTTTTCAGGTTAAAAAGCTGCTGCATTTCCTTTTCTCTTTCTACCATGCCTGGATGAGGACGTGCTTTTGGCTAAATTCTGGTTTCCAGCCTTTTTCCGTGACAATTATGTTGTTACGAGATGAGATAGCCCCCAGGTTTGAGGCTTTAAGCTGTTAGTTTTTTCTTAGATGTGATTTTATGTATTTAGAGCCATTCATTATGATATATTTCGCAATTGTAGTACCCATATGATTGGACTTGCTTGATTTGGCATGTCATTTTGCATAACATTGTCCCTGAAGGTTAAACTAATTTCTAACCTAATCATGCAGTAGATGAAACTCTTGCTACATATATGGTGAACGGCTTCACTCGGGAGTTGTCTGCTCAGACTTACGTGGCTTTTGTTCAGAATGAAGTGGATTCAACATGGTAAGTGAATCATTAGATCTTTGCTATTTACTCTACCAGATATCTTGATGACATTTAAAAGTTGACACACAAGTGCAAGAGTGCATCATCTTTTATAATAAAACATCTTGTCAGGTGCAAAGAGAGCAGATGATGCCACTCTTAAGTGTAAAAATCCACCCCAAGAAGGTCTGAGGCTCAATATTTTTGTTTTTAAGATGATCTATCTGAAGCATTTTTTTTGCTTGCTTACAGAGTTACATGCTTTACAGCAGTGGCTTGAAAAATTGGATTCAAGTCATGTTTCAGGAAGAATTTCTTTGTTGTCCTTGCTTTCAGAGACAATCTTTGAGGTATGGAGAGGGTTTGAACCAAGACTTTTTCCACTGTTAATTATGATAGAAAAGGATGCTGAATGAACGATTGTTGAATAACCATGCTAGCTCTCTGAAGCAGATTGGATGTTGAGTCCTTTCTGTTATCTTATTGGCTTAATGTGCCTAAAGGAGTCTAATAATTTTATGAGGCTGCCTTAGCTACTTTAGAGCATCTAGAGTGGTTGTCATCATTCGTAGAATATGGACCTGAAGCTTTCCAGATGAAATTATTGGAAAGACAATTTGAAGCTGATGAAAAGAAGTGGTTGACTGACATGAAGCAAGCAGGTCATTGAAGTTTCTGAGGACTTTCCCTTTACATGTTTAGGAAATGAGGAAAGAGGAAGGAGAAGACTTATGTGCTTCTGGACATATATCGACAAAAGAAAAAATATTTGATTGACATGCAAAGGTCTTATGAGATAGATAGATTGCATCATTTCCAAACTTTTCGCAGTTCATCAGAACCCCTAAGGAAGCCAGGCACTTCTGATGGTTGGGCCAAGTGGAGCTCACGACTGATGCTGCAAGGGAAGTCACAAAATTCAGAATGCGCTGACGGCTGCTGGTTTCATAGAATCCAACGGGGCAAGCTGAAGTTGCTCAAAGCTGATGACGCGTAGAGTTGGAGAAAGAGACCCATAGTACCCTCCTCGAGCAAACCAAGAGATCCTTGGCTTCCTTAGGGTAAATGATGAACAGGTAATGGTTTGGAAATTATTTGCTCTCTCTTGCATTAGTCCAACAAAAAAAAGAAAAATAAAGAAGAAAGAATCAAGTCCTTTGTAACGAACCTGAAGGAGTTGATTCTTTTGGCATCTGTTATCAGTCCACAAGAAGTGGTCATGGTGTCGGGATTCAGAAAAGTTATGCCGATGTAAGGAGAGCAATATCTGGTGATCTTGCTATTTTTATTGCTGCCAAGGTCACATGAGACACTTGAAGGTTTTGTTCGCTGTTCTGCACTTAGATCACGCAGTGTACTGCCGATTCTTAATATTACTTTTTCTGTTCTTCCTAAACCTTCTCCTTTCTGCTGGCTGCTATCAATTTAAGTCTACAGGAAAAATCGGGTAAATGATATGTAATAGCCATGTCGTGCCAAGCATACTTGTAAAGAAACGCTGATGTCTATGAGATTCTAGAAATCCTTTGATGATTTGAAATTTCTCTTTGTGCATTTCAATCACGTTTCTCAACAGTACCAACAACCGCGATAGTCAGTTTCCTTACTAATTCAGTCTGCATTCCGCAATTATCGGGACCTCAGTTATGTGATACTCGTTTAGGTTATTCAATTCCATTCTCTCTCTCTCTCTCTCTCTCTCTCTCTCTCATGTGGAGTAGGCAAATGGTGACCATGAAAAGGCAACATAGTTTTTGCTTCTGAGTCGTAAGGGGGAAAAAAGTATTGTGCAAGCCACCTTAGCCCCTGTAATTAAGTTAAGGCTCAATATTGGCGCACCTTCCCAATACAGCTCTTTAGAGGAAAGAGTGAATAGCATCAACCGAAGATTACTTGCCTCCCCTTCTCACTCAGCTTATGCTTTGATTCTTTGCCTTTCCATGAATCCTTCTCCTGCTTTGAACATATCATCAAATCATCCCTCTCTCCCCATGAATTCAACACCCAATGCTCACACCTTTCCCTGTCCACACCAGCCATGTTCAACTCCCACCATGCTGAAACAAACCCTTATTTGCAGTGGCAGCTCGAATTGCCTCCTCCTGACCAACCTCACCAGCCACCATCCCCGGTAGCTCAAGTTTCACCACCACCGGAAGGACCGCCGGCACGACCACAAGTGCCCCCGCACCGCCATCCCCGTGCTCCTAAGCGACTCCCAACTTCCCACCCTCCCTACCCACTCCACCCACGCAACCAAGGCAGAGTTTCTCAGCCACTGAGTTCCGCGGCACCGCAACCCCTGCCGCAGCAAGGGAAAACTCGCCGACCGAAAGTTCAGGCACCGCCACCACACGATGAACAAACTCAACCATTACATACCCACACGCAAGTATTTCCTCCACCCGTTCAAGCACCTCCACGACAACCACCACGAGATCACCACGGACAGCCTAACCTCCTTGTCCCTCCGCCACGGAGAACCAAGTTCCATACATGGTGTCTCGCCACATTTTGCTTTATCTTCTGGGTTGTCATTATCGCTGGAGGCCTCATAGTCCTCATTGTCTACCTCGTCTTCCGCCCTCATCTCCCAAAGCTCGCCATCTCTAGCGCCACCCTCAATGCAGCATACCTGGACATGGACTACCTCTTAAATGCTGACCTGACCTTGCTCGCAAACTTCACGAATCCGAACAGGAAGGTCAGAAACGACTTCAGTTATGTGATCCTTGATCTTTACTACGGGGGCAACGCGATTGCAACGCAGTACATTGAGCCGTTCTCAACTGCAAGGTTGGAGTCCCGGCTCGTGAATGTTCATATGATCAGTAGCCAGGTGAAACTTCCGTCAAAAGACAGTCTGAAGCTCAAGAAGCAGCTTGAGAGTAATGGGTTGGTGGCGTTTGAAGTGAGGGGTTTCGTCCGGGTAAGATCAAAATTTGGGAGCTTTCTGAGATACTCCTACTGGTTGTACAACCATTGCTCCATCGCTCTCACTGGACCTCCTTCTGGGGTTCTCAGAGGAAGCCAATGCAGGACAAAGCGTTGAATGATCAGATCAGACAATTTGAAGTATTAATCATCAGTTATGTGTTTTTCTCCACAGATGGTCGACATTCTGTTGTTTGTTTCATTTACCTCTGCACTGAGAAATGCTTTTGTTTTCTTTTCTTTTGCCAAGTTTCTAAGTTTCTGTGGACATTGAACATATGATTTTCATGTCAATTTCCATTCGTCAATGGGCTTCCAGTGCCCTCTCCTGTCAAAGGAAAGGACATTGCTTAAGGTTTTTCAGGCAATACACATGCAAGCTCAAAATTTCTGAATGCAACATGCGTCACCTTGAGTTTCCTATAAAACGTCACTTAAACCTGTAAAATTGAACACGGAAGTCATGCCGGTATCAAGAGCTTAACAATCAGTAAACAAACATTTATTTTACTCCAAATTTACAACATCTCTAGCTGAGCTGCATTCCGATTTCATTTCCAAATTGTTTTCTAGTAATGCAGCTCTGCTTTCGTTTAGGTCCCATAAACTGATGATCCTAAGTTTCTTATGAGCAATGCGTGGAGGCAAAGCTTGTCATCGAAAAACTGTAAGGGACAAAAAAAAAATCAATACAACATGTTGTAAAGATACAAAACTTGCAATCTTGGACAAGAATAAAGCTTCACTTGACAATGGGGTTATCTACAACAGCTCAATTAAGAGGCTCTGGGTGATGGTGGAATATTCTTCCTACTCTTTTCTTTCATTTTTCTTTTTAAAATCATCTCCTTCTTCATCCTTCACTTCCAACAGCAATTCAAGAACCAAATTGATCTCTCTCATCTGTGGAGCAAATAGAATGACATAATGCTCCAGCAATAATACATCAGAGTGCCAGCAGAGCAAATCATATTTTCCTAAAACCTCCTGTAGTGATCCCTGGAGAAGAAGGGATGTCTGAGGGCTTCATGAGCGGTTAGCCTTTCAGATGGTTCATACCTAAGAAGACCCTGCACGAGGTCAATTAAGTCCCCAGCAGAGTGATCCACGTGCTGCATTATTAGGTTCTGCCAAGTAGAAAGATTGAAAAGAAAACAAGTAAATAAATAGACCAATAGGTTTATCAAGTCGTAATTGAGTATAATGTTCCCACGATAGAAAGGTCAACTACTAGCTGTGTTGAATAGGACCTCGTCGTCCATATCGCACCATCTCAGCACAGAAAACATAGGCCAAACCAGATTGTATTAAATGGCACACGGCAGAGTTCAAATGGCAAATGCACCTAAATATATGAGAAGAGACTACCTATTCTTTGGCCAACACAGTAATACCCACCTGAAGACGAGGTAACTTTAGAACAGCTCTAATGCTGTCCCGAGATGTTGCCCCTTCCGGCCAGTCCAGTCTTCCCCTTTTAACATACTTTTCAGCATGCCGACTAACCAAATAATACCATCAAAAGAGAAATTGGTGAGAAAGAACACACTGATGATTCTCTTTTACAGTCACGAAAAGGAATATGGAAAAGCACGCACTCTGCTCTTTTCAGTATATGCTGAGGCAATGGTCCTAAGACCCTCTCCATCATGGCCAAGTGCTCTAGATTTTCATGAGTCTGAAACAATGCTTCCCCCTGTCAACAATCGCCTCCAACATCAGAATTTCTTTCCCTCTCGCAAACTGAAATTCCCAAGAATAGAGTTTACAATTACCACATACCGAGCACAGTTCCACCAGGATACAGCCAACACTCCATATATCACATGGATAACTCCATCCAAGCCCTGCAAAAATGTTATAAGCTTACATAGCTGTATACCAACAGGAATTGCCCTCTCGCCAAAAATTAACCAGGCGATGACACCCAAGAACCGCTGTTACCGAGAATAACTTCTGGTGCTCGGTAGTGCCTGGTTGATACAATATAGTTGTGACTTCTATGCCCATAAGCAGTGCTTCCAAAATCGATGACCTTAATAGCACTTGACTTTGGCAACCTCTTATCGTAATTTCCTTCTTTTGGTGATCGAGATGTAGCCTGCATAGCAGATGAGATGCTTTTTGAGCCCAAATGATACAAGGAAGGAAAGAGCAAAAGGGAAGATCGCATACAATCCAGTATAAGGAACTAAGAAGGCCCAAAGCCAATAAAGGAAGACATACCTTGTAGTCAGGTACTTTCACATACTCTGCCGATACAAATAGTATGTTCTCAGGCTTTAAATCTGTGTGAATGAGGCGCATATCATGCATAACTGCAACATTTACAATCCAACTAGAATAAGCAACTTCGGCAAATTTTTCCCTCGAAACAGAATTCTATTCCAACCAAACCCAAACAAGCCTCCATAACTATGGCATCAACAATTTATGATAAAGCTATAGGCCTGTATTTTTTTTTTAATCAGAGATTCAAAGACCCCTAACGAAAAAGATAGTTTGTGCAGCTAAATCTGGGAACTGCGGTGGAAGATCCACAAATGACAATAGAGACTAAATAAGTAACAACCACAGACATGCTACACACTCCAAAAGCTGTCTGCCAAGTTCCCGAACAAGATCAACTGGAAATGGGCGATAACTGTTTTTCCGCAGAAAATCAAACAAGCTTGGTCCAAGCATTTCAAACACCTGTCAAGACCATTCAATCAGTCGTAAAGTCTTCGCCAAATAGCACATAGATAATTCCAATCAACCAAGTCAAATACACTACTTACAATGCAGATATGGTTCCGATAGTCAAACCAGTCCCGTATTTGAACACAACTGCAAAGAATGAACAGCCACACTTCTTTTGTATCAACCAAAAGCAGCATAAACAACAAAGCAAGATAGCGTATAAGGCACGAAGCATTCACCGGCTGCCCGTTCTGTCATATCTCCCAAGCAACTGGAGCACGTCTATTTCTATCATTGCAGCTTCGCGATACTTTTTAATGCTTCGCACAACTTTTATGGCAACCATTTCCTTAGCTTCTCTATCCCAGCACTCCAGAACCTGTCCAAAAGTGCCTGCATCCAAAGAAGGTCCATTAGAACATAAATTACTGATGCAAAAGGACCTAATATAAATGCAACAACTAACCTTCCCCAACTTTCCTGTTGATTTTATCTGCAGTTGCAGGGACAAGAGAGAGCATTCAGTATTGCAAGAACAATATATTGTATAGAAACCATCATCTTTAAACAACTTGAGACAGAAAATAAAAAAGCGAAAAGGATGAACAAGATGAAAAACTGAAACTTTATAACTGCGCACTGACATAGTAGAGAGAGGGGGGGTTCAGGCAAGGGTGAGAGTGTAGAATGAAGATGTGTTGTCTTTGCTACATCGAAGGACGTGTTTCCAGTTGAACTTCCCATTTAAGCATGAAGGTGTGACAGATAAAAAGGAGCAAAAGGGCAAAAATGTCTGTTAATCTCTGAAAATTGGGATTTCCGAGTACAATGGTTTTTCCCCTATGAAAAACTTTGATAAATTTAGTTCCAAATGTGATGTATAGAAATGACTGTTAGAAAACAAAAAGGAACAATCAATTGACTATCAAGCTGATATATATTCAATATGAAAAGGAGGAAACCCCAGTTTGAGTGTAATTACAGCGAGAAGTCAAATTATCTCCAGCTGCAAACATGTAATGCCCATCCTTGTCATCATCTCGCCATGGGGGAGAGCCCTTTTGATCCAATCCCCTTACAAAAAGACTAGCATGGTCCTGGAGTACTCTGGGAGGTCCATAGCTTGTCACATTCCCAAGCTCTTGCCCACAAAAAACTCCTGACTGAGCCTACACACAGCCATCCATTCACACTCACACTAAACAAGAATGACACCATAAACCCACCCTTCCCGAAAACATAACCC
Organism: Metrosideros polymorpha var. glaberrima; assembly: GCA_001662345.2. Taxonomy (NCBI): domain Eukaryota; kingdom Viridiplantae; phylum Streptophyta; class Magnoliopsida; order Myrtales; family Myrtaceae; genus Metrosideros; species Metrosideros polymorpha. The sequence goes on along the minus strand of BCNH02000008.1, from coordinate 15,206,381 downwards.
GTCAAGAAATTGCACCATCAAATATCATTAGCAGGAAACATGTACAATCAGCAAGACATACAATAACGTAAGTCATCTCTCGAACAGCCAAACGTTCCTATTTTCCATTATTCCAATCAAATCTATTCCAAAAACTAGAAACTGAACAAACCAAAGACCAGGTCTTCGATAAATCCCGCTGTAAATCTGAACCTGGTAATTTAGACATAAATGCACACCTACACATGCACACATTCAGAAATTCTTAACAAAGATGATTAATTCGACTCCTCTATACAATGAAATACACTTTTCAAGGTAAGATTTCCAATTAAACTCCAAATCCTTCGGCAATATTTCTCCGAGCCCATGAACCTTACTATATACCATGACAAGATTTAGACTTTAAGACACGAAATTCATTAGAATACCAGCCCATAATTCCACCATGAACCTCCTACATACAAACGCTATCCCCCCCAGACAAGGCCAAACCGCAGCAAGATTCAGGTCTACCCACATAAAACCCATATTCCAATATCCTATAATAATAATAAAAAAACCCCCCAAAAGAAAGATGAATCCCCCAAGAACACCACGAATCCGAATCCATCGCACGTCTAGTTTCATTTCCACATCAAAACTCCACCCAATTTAATTTCTCAAGACCCATCAAGAGAACACCAACGAACGGCAACCATAGACCAGAACAACGAACAAATTTCACCGAACAAGCAGCTAAAACTTTCAAGAAAACGGGAATCCTGTACCTTCGGAAGAGGTTCCCAAGCTAACCTAGGCCTCTTCCTGGGACGCCGATCCGTGTGGATGTGCGGGAATTCGGACACATAGTCCATTTCCATCTAAATTTGCTTCAGCGATCTCCTCGATTCGAATCGATCATCGGGGAGACCTACATAGATCGATTCCTGCGGAGAGCGGAACAATTCTTGAGCCCCCTGTTCTTTGCTCGAGCTCGACGACCGTCGGATCGGTTTCCGGGTGCCGATCTCGTCCGTCCGCTTGGTGAATCTCATTTAACCATGGTTGGGGTCTGGTTAGCATCACTCGGAGGGTCCTTCCTTTGTGGAATATGCGGAGCGAGAGGCCGGTTCGTGAAATTGAGCTACTTTCCGAGGGTAGTTTTGTCATCTCGACCGATTGTGACGTCATCGCTCACGGGGAATGAGAGGATAAAGAAATGAAGCAAAATTAAATAAGATTAAGAAAGACGTAGCATGTTAAAAAAAAACAATTTCTTCACAACTTATGATTGTAAATTAGGAAAAAAATATCTTTAATTCAAATAAAATAAAAAAAATCAAGTGACTGGTAACATATCTAATTTACAATATTTAAATTAAACAAAATCCTTTTCTTTTTACAATTTAATTACTTAGTGTAAGAAAATATATTTTATGTATCTACTCGAGTATCAAGAACCGAGAACTGGTATCCCAACATTTACCGATTTAAAAATGCATGGAATGCGATTAAAATGTGTATATAACACACGGTCAATATGATAAAAAAAAAGACTAATCAACGTAATAAATGTGTGTCGGATTATGCCAAAAAATTCATTCGTGGTAAAAAAAACTCCCAAATATAACAAACAACACTTTTTCACATATGGAGAATCGAACCATAGTCTTTAATATAAAGAAATAACAATACAACTACATTTTTTTTAGTCGAAAACAATATAACTACTTGACTAACATATTTTTTCACGATGAAATGGTGCAATGATAATATTTATTATAAAAAATTGATTTTATGACAAAAGAAAATTTGGACTGGTTCTTGGTTTCAATTTTTTTGGAACTGGCAATCACATGATCAATTCTTGATTCTAGGCCGAAACCGATCCACCTGGAAACTCATCACCCTTACAACAATGGTGCCTCCAGAGTTTACGGTTCCCTTTCCTCTATCATTTTCTACAAAAATGTTCTCTTCCCTTTCTTTTCGCAAAAAACATAAGAGTTCATATTTCTTCAGTTTTTTCATTTTTTTCTCTTCATATATATTTTTAAAGAATACAAACTAATAAAAGGTACATCGATGAATTGATTCAAAAACATAAAAGAACACAAAAGTACACTTTTAGCCTTCAAAGTTAAGTAGAAAATAAAAAAAAATCCTTAATAGATTTATTTTATTTATTTATCTGATATCTTTTGGAAATATTTTACAATGAAATCCACATTTTAATAATTGGTCCCTTTTTTTTAATTATATTAATTATATGAAAATTAATTATATGATAAGAAATTAGAATATTATGATATTATTGTTTGGTTCTACGATTTATGAATAGTCTCTATCGTATATAATGCATTTTATTGGTACGATATATATAGAAGAGATTGTTAGTTATAATTTTTTGTATGTTACAGTTCCATCAATAGCAATGTTCACACACGCACAGGTATACACATGTTATTCTATCTAAATACAAGGACAAAGCTGTTAATTTTGCCAAAAAAAAAAACAGTTTTTCTTTAACTTTTGTTCCTTTTCTTATCAAACTAGTTCGTTTATTAAACTAACATAAAAAGTACTTTGTCTGTTAAAGAAAATTAGTTTTTCTCAATCAAAATTTTGGCGAATAATCAATCTTCTTAGTTCATTTTTCAATCAATTCATTAAATAGTTATTTTACGTGAGCTATATGTTTTTCAATTTAATTTAGTTTATAATTATTCCTCTTTCATTGTAAATAAATCGATGTGTACATAAATCAGTGCACTTTGCCGCCGCCTAATACAACACTGACAAAAAAGCAATGGATATAAATGAGAATTGTTGCTGAAATAATAACACTTTCGTTTTGCAATTTATAAAGTCAATTCAAAACGAGAGTATAAGTTCACCCTTTAAAAAGAATGCATATGAGAGTGTAGTATACAAGCCATTGTCATTGCTTTGATAATGAATAATAAAATAATTAAAAATTCTTTTTAAAAGTATTATAATGATATTAAAATGATTTGTTAGCTGAAAAACATGTTACATAAATAATTTAGATTTTTCTGCAATGCGTGAGGCCCATTCTAGTGTCTTATTGAAATAGAGAATAGAAAATTTGTGAAGGAATTTGTTGTGAATATATAATGTCTTTTGAAAATACTTTAAAAAAATGATTCTTCTAGCTTAAAAAAGTTAAATGTAATTAATTGCGGTAAAATGCTAGCAATTAAGGTGACGACATCAAAATACATGTTCAGTGGAACATTTTTTTTTTTTTGGGTAGAGAATGCAACAAATTCAATATTTGCAATAATAAATTTTTAAAAAAATAGATAGATAATATTATAATAGATGTTGGCCTCATTAAACCAGCCCTATAAAAAGCCCAAAGCCCATCAAAGCCCGACTAACATGAAAAGCCCAAAGCCCACTAAGGAGAATCTCCAAACCTTACCAGAGATAAATCAGCAACGCTAGGTCAAATCGGAAGGCAGAAGGCAGAGAGCAAGGAGAGAGGCGATCGGGGCGCGCCAGTAGATCCACGATTTCGAGGGCGACGAGTCACCGGAGTCCAGATTCGCCACCGGCGACCACCAACGGGTCGTCCGCATCCGGTAGCCACAGCTGAGGCGAGGTAAGCCTCTGGTCCTTGTGGAAGTCGGTCCGATTCGTTGATTGCAGACTTTGCGCAGTTCATTTCGGATTCTCCTTCCTGTTTGTCCGTGTGCACGTGTGTTCTTTTTGTTTTTTCGTCTGTTGCGACGGGGGAACGGCGGTGGTGACGCTCGCCACGGGGGTGGTTGCCGGCGTGAGATCTCGCTGCAAGCGGTCACGGAGGCGGCCGCGACTGCTATTTAGCACCTTGCGAGAGGTGAGCGAGAGGACCGGAGAGCGGACGAGCGAGGGGACAGCGAAGTGTGAGAAATGAAGATTATGGTACACTTTTGAGCAGGCTAGGGTTTCTTTTGTTTGAAATGAAGATTATAGGAAACTTTTTAAGCTTGATTTCCACATTTTCCATCCTTGAAAATCTTAAATTAAGCATCATGATAATGTAAAATCTCATCCCGAATCCCGAATATGCTAGCTCTGTGTCGATTTCGAGCCTGTTTATGGTTTTGTGTGAGAAATTGCCAGCCCTGGATGAAAGGCTCATGCTTTGACACGGGGCTTCCGATTGTCTTTCGACATGCGATTGAAGATAGAATTGCGATTTGCCTTTACTGTATTTTTTGTTCTCTAAGGTATTTTCTCTGAGATGATTTTCCTTATGGATTACTTGGTAGGAATTTCAAGTGAGAGATGTACAACGGAATAGGGTTACAGACCCCAAGAGGGTCTGGGACGAATGGGTACATCCAGACCAACAAGTTCTTCGTGAAGCTGAAGACTGGGAGGGTTGCTGAAACCACCAAGGGGTTCGAGGGAGATCAGGGCACAGCTGGTGTCTCCAAGAAGCCCAACAAGGACATCCTCGAGCATGATCGCAAACGCCAGATAGAGCTTAAACTTGTTGTGCTTGAAGACAAGCTCACTGATCAAGGATACACTGAAGCTGAGATTGCAGAGAAGCTGCAAGAGGCCAGGAGAACTCTGGAAGCTTCCTCTGCTTCTGAAGCTGGTGGAGGGCCTACTGCCATTGTGGCTGCCGAAAAGAAGTAGGTGTCCTCTCTTTCTATCTCTGCGTGCGCTTGTGGATGCTCGTGTGTGTTACATGAAATGACTTTCTGAAAGTTTAATTCACAAACAGCTGATACTCATGTGAAGGATGATTATTCTTTAGGGATGAATCGATGTTGGTTGGTGTGAAAAAACTTCCTGACGTAGAATTCCAAAAACCATCGAGAAGTTACCCACTCTTTTCTCCGTCTTAGGGCGGAGTCGCATGCAGGAAGATTGTTCAATGTTCACTGTGTTGATCAATATTTAATCCTGAATAATCAGGAATGATACTGCATATGCATTTCACATGTTCTTGTGCAGTTGCACAGTCATTTGTTTTATGTGCGTCTTGTCTTATCTGTATTCCTTCGCACAGGACAGGCTGATTTAATTTCAATCCTCATAATTCATATTTTTTCAACATAAGGTCTTACTCAAGGAACCCCTCAAGGAAGCGACCTTGCCCATGCTGTAGCTAAGAGTTTGGGCTAATAACTTGTTTTGGGGCCAAGCTTCTCATTGTTCTTGAGTAAAAGTTATGCTCGTTGCTCAACTCTACTTTTTAGAGAAGGGGGGAAAATACTTGCTTGAATAGAACTCTCCTGTGGCGTGGGGTTATTGTTTTAATTCTTAAGATATGTCTTGGACTACAGATGGCGTTTTCTTATCAAGGGACTCCTGAATTGGTCACTGTATAGGCTCTCTTCAAGGCACTTTTTCCACATTATATTACTCTAGTTCAGAGAATTGCAGATGCTTTTGTTGTCCAATTAGCAAGCCAGCTTTGTAATTGACCTTTTTTGACATTGCAACAACTAACCTTTGGTATAATCGTGTGGCTTGATCAGGGTTTCTGATACACAAACACACCAAATTGCTGCTAGAAAAGAGAAGCAGATGGAAACATTCAGAGCTGCTTTGGGTATAGGGTTGACTAAGCAAAATTCTGAGGAAATTGATGATGAGCCTGGGGGGCAGAAGATTTTGCAGCAAGAGAGACCTGAACACTCTTTCCTGGATAGAGATTACAGTTCGAAAAAACAGGTGGAAGAAAAGTTGAAAGTTGAAAAAGATGATAAGAGAAATAGTTCTAGGGATATGAAGCATAAGAAAGACAATGGCAGAAAAAGAAGACATGATGATTCTTCTGATTCAGATGATAGTAGGAAACAGACAAGATCAACTGAGAAGAAGCATCGCAAAGATAGCTGGAGGAGTGACTCAGAAAATGAGGTAGAAAATGTTGATAGGAAGCACAAGAAACAAAAGAGCAAGAGACGTAGGAAGTATAAGTCTGATGAATCTGACTATTCTTCTGACAGTGACGATGTTGGCAAGAGGCAGTCCAAACTGGAATCTCTGAAAAATAAGAAATCTCAGAAGAAGTATGAGTCGAGCGAGGATGATACTTCTGATGAGGGCTTTGCCAAGCATCAATCGAAGAAGGGAAAGCGTCATAACAGAAATGGCAAAGATGAGGACACTGAGGATGAGCCTGATATTGATTGTAAGGTGCAAACAAGGACAGTTGAGCCTGGAAAGTTAAACGAGCGAAGTGGGAGTCGTAGAAGAAGTGATTCTGATTCTGAGAATTCTGGAAAATTGGGTCATGACAGACGAAGGAAGGGCAGCAGGAGGTATGATGAAGACCATAATATTAAATCTGAGGTAGTTGGTGTGGGAAAGTATAAAAAGTTTGATAAAGTGAGGAAGCAGAGGAGGAATGATACTGATGATGATTCAGATGCTGGGAGAGAGAAGAAATTAGATAAAGCTCAGAGTCGGAGACATGACTCTGATGATGGGGACTCTGATGGCACTTTTGGTGGGAGAAGTGGCAGAATAACAATAAAACAAAAGGCAGTTGAAAAAGCACCAGTTTCTTCAGCAGATGACAGTATCAGTGATGATTCTGGTGGGAGTGGCAGCGATACTGACTCTGGCAGTAGCACTGATGGTTACAGACGTGCAAAAGCTAGTGATGATACTGGCAAGAGTATTCATCATGCTGATGTCAAGAACTTGGCTGGCAATGTGCCTAATCAAGAAGGAAAAGGGTTGAGATCTGGAGATAAAAATGATCATAGATCAAGGAAGGAAATTCCCAATGAATCTTGGGATAAGACTGACAAAAGAAAGAAGGGCAACGGTTTGGTTGGTAACACCAGGGATGACCTGCAAGAATCAAAATTTCGGGACATTTTAAGAGAGGGAGAACACAGCTTGGAACATAGGAAGGATAAAAAACCCGAGTCTGAAGTGAAGACAAGAACATATAAGGACGAGAGAGATCAGTTTGTTGATTACTCAAGATCTCGTAGATCTGGAGGAAGGCATGAAGATTGGAATGACATGGGGGGTCGAACTTATGAAAAAGAGGATCAGTTACTGATGAGCGGGAGGAAAGGCAATGATGGCTATGAGGAAAGAGAAGAAAGGCGGCATGACAGAGATGAAAGGGAGCGTGAAGGAAGATGGCGTGACAGAGATGAAAGGGAGCATGAAGGAAGACGGCATGACAGAGATGAAAAGGAACATGAAGAAAAATGGCGTGACAGAGATGAAAAGGATTGGGAAGAAAAACGGCGTGACAGAGATGAAAGGGATCATGAAGAAAAACGGCGTGGCAGAGATAAGGGGGAACTTGAAGAAAGATGGCGTGACAGAGATGAGAGGGCACATGAAGAGAGATGGCTTGACAGAGATGAAAGAGAGCGTGCTGGAAGAAAGCACGGGAGAGATGAAGAGCATAGTTATTCTGCAAGGCAAGGTAGAGATGAGCGACCTTCTAAAAGTAGGAGATATGATGCAAGGGAGGAGGAAGGGCAAGAAAATGTAGCTTCTGGAGGAAATAATGAAAGGCAGGGAAAACATTCTGGGGAAAAGAAGAAAACTCGGGGAGAGGATGAGCAGCGAGGATATAGTGATTACCATGCAGACAGTAAAATGGATGCCTCCAAGAGAGGCGGTAGATATGATGGTTCCAGGTCCAGTGGGAGGAGGTCGGAGAATGATAGGGGGGAACACCGGAGCAGGCATTGAAACTTAGATCTTTGCATCTGTGGTGAGTTCAATTCTAGCCTTCCACCTCTCTCTCTCATGTTGTTTTTGAATTTTGCTGTTCTAGCAGGAATTGAGACTAAACCATTTAAGAGCTGATTCAGACCTGGAATTGGAGAAAGATCTGCTCACTGCCTAGTATTGGGAATTCCATCATGTGGCGATGTTTTCCGTGTGATATTTCTGTTAGTGTTTGTGTATATGCTTTTATTGAATGTGAACTTGCTTGGGAAAGTACTTTAGTGGGGGATCGAGCTATGCATCCTCGGACTCTGCTGTCGTTGAGCTACATGTATCCGAGTATTTGTACTGATAAACATCGAATATTTCATATTCTATGATGTAGGAATATATGCTTATGTTTACCTCATCTTTCAACAACTGCCATCGTGTATGGCAATCGGCGTCCTTATTGAAAGGAATCGAAGAAAGGTGATGGGATTATTTCTAAGCAAACGAGGTTACCTCGGATGCTATCTACTTGGCTCTATAATAATACACGCGTAATCATCGAGAGTAAATGGACTTCTCTCGAGGTCCTTGGGATTTTTGGAGAGACGTGTGAGTAATTTTGCCCAGGTAGTATGTGTCAAAGTGACTCCAGTGATGACCCTAGTTTAGATGTGCACCATGTACCCATCAACAACTGAAGAGATCTAGCCAGATTGTCAACTAGTGTGCGTTTATGCTTTGGAATAATATGTAGGAGAAACCCTCTTTATTGTATCAGTGTTGCTTTATAACCGTCTACTTATATAAGAGGATCTCTTTCCATGATGTATTATTGAGAAGGGAAAATGCCACAAAAAAATCTTAAACTTTGCTTATTGTGGCACATTTACCTTAAACTATTTTTTGTGACATAAAAAATCCTAAGCTTATATCATTGTGACATATTTACCTCAAACTTACTTTTTTCTGTGACGTTAAAATTCTCAAATTTATATTTGTGTAACACATTTACCTTATTTTTTTTGTGACATTAAAAATTTCAAACTTTTTTCGTAGCATCAATTTTTGGGGTAAATGTGTCGCATGAATACGAGTTTAAGTTTTTTGGTATCACAAGAAGAAAGTTTGGAGTAAATGTGTCATATTGTATAAGTTTGGGGTATATGTGTCACATAGATACAAATTTAGGGTTTTTGGTGTCACAAAAAATAGTTTAGGGTCAATGTATCACAGTGTGCACAGTTTAGGGTTTTTGGTGGCTTTTACCCTATTGAGAAATGGCCATGTGTATCGGCCACCTAAGATATTTTATAATTCCTATAATGCCTTTGCCTTCGGTTTGAAATGGCGAGGAAGAATCTAAGCAAAATCCAGAGTGAATTTTCCCGAGAAAATCTTCACTTTCTCTCCCCTCGTATTCTTGTCAACTTGTTCTCTCTTTTGGCCTGATGTTACTTGAAGGATATGAATAAATCTCGGGAAAGGTTATACGTGGGTTATTGGGGAAACAAGTATGCAAATGGATCTTGTGGATTAGAAAGCTAAACTAATACTGAGACTTAAGTGTTGAGATACATCCATCTTGATCAGATTTGAAGAATAAAAGAAAGTTGGGATTGCAAATCTGTATTCAATGATAACTTGTGACTTTTGCGGGCTCATCGACATTTATGTTTCCATGTCTGCTTGAACCATGGGAGGAGGTGTCAAGGTCCAACTAGAGCTTTATGCAAACGAACGTTCTGAGGTTGCCCTAATCTTCCCCTTGAAGCGTCTTATGCGATTAAGCTTCGAAGGTAAAGGTAAACTCATCCGGTTGAAATGAAAAGCATCTTCCGGTCCGGACCATCGCTGATTATAGTAAATCCAATCCCAGGTACCAAGTCCAGGAGGGAAAACAAACAGTCCTCTAAATCTGTATAAGAATTTACAAGTAAGCAAAAGATGAAAATGTGGTGTTACGTTCGACAGCAAATCGCAGTGCCCGCGGGTTCATTTCGTCGTCTGTCTAGCTAATTTCAATTGGAAGAACTGATCCTTATGGGAAGCGCTGGGCTGGCACCGGTGTCGCTAAAAAAATTTGTCACTTGAAACCACCACTTCGTGAATGTTTCGCTTCATGAGATCACGATAACTGTAGTTTCAGAGTACTATAAAAAGGGTTCGGAAAGCTCCATCTCATTAGAGTTTTGCTGCGGTGTCTCAGATCTTGGAACACCCACAAAGTCCAACCCAAGCCACTGCCAAGGCCAACATACATATCTCGGTCCACTGCGGTTCCTCCTTGCATCTCCCTGCAGGTCGGACTCTTCAAGCTGACGGGTTAATTCCTCTACTCTGTCTCTTAGTCTTGACGCCCTCAGATCTGCCAACCTCAGTGATTTCTCAGCCGCGTCTCTTGCAGCCATGGCCGCCGCCGCCGTCTCTTCTTTGAATTTTAGCTTTTTCTCCGACTCCAATATGGCCTGCTTTGCCTCTTCAAGTTCTTGCTTGAGAGCAGACAACTGCAGGCATATAAACTCGGTCTGTTAAAACAGCGAACAAGAAATTTAACTAGCAATAACAGAAACAGAAAACTTGTTGCATCTTCATCAAACATTTTGAAGGCTAAATTCTTCCCACAGTTCCAGAATCAATTAGAGCAACTAGATTCAGCGGATTTAGAAAGTCTGCTCAGGATCTTGAACTTGAAAATGATAGAGAGCGGAAAGATGTAGATTCACTTAGTTGGCTTGTCCTCAAGAGGTATAGATGATTTGTTAGAGTTCAGCCAAAAAGGATAGCAAACAATTTGCTATTGGACCTTGCTATATGGTGCCCCTCACCTTGAATGCAGGTTTTCTGGTAATCACAGAGTAGAAAGTTCTACCAGCATTTCTAAGGTTCTGGAGCATTTGATAGAATTAACTTCAATTGGCATAAGTGAGCAGAGATCTCTAACACTGCTTTTTTACCTTAGTATTAGAGAGGCTTCCATTCCCCTGCCCTACCTGTATTGACTTGAGCGTTTCATTAACGAATTTATCTTTTTCCATCAATCACAATGACAATCACACCCCTCATCTATCCGGTCTTTCCCTTAAAAGTTAACTTACACAAATAACCATCATCTCTCATTTCATGACAGCACTGCCATAAGCCAAGAAACACTAATGCTTATTTTGTTTACAGAAGATCCTGGGACCTAAACTACATGAAAGAAATGCAAGAAACATCCACTGTGCTCAATACTCTGAAATAGAGCTCCGTCCATGGTGGATATACTCATTTAGTAGCCCATGTTGAGGAGTTGTTACTTGCCCTAAGAAATTCCTGGGAAATTCAGTGCTCTTAATTTAAGTTTAGGATGTTAGCAAGCTTAATATACTATAGAACTTTCCTGATGATCTTCCTCTACACCTTAACCCCTGGACTTTAAATCAATCTTCAAGAGTTCAAAACCACAATGCTTAACCGCAGATATTCAAACAATGCGACTGTGACAAGAAAATTCTTGCTACAAAGACGTACTGCTTATGCTCACAACCTAACAGTGAGAAACACATGCTAAAAATAACGCGGCCATCTTGAGAACAATAAAGAATGATGGAGGCTTATCAAATATGGAAATTTGAAATACTTGGCTATAATTTGAGAGTGTGAAAATGTTGATGAAATTTTCTCTATGAAAGCCTTCATGCTGCAACCTTACGGTACTTAGTCCTATACCCCTGGGCAAAATATATTACTTCAACTGTAGAAACTAGCATCACATATAAAGAGACCCAGGTCAGTGGCACAATTTGGCAGATTTATGCACTACTCTCCATCTATACAAGTGGCTTTGCTATAACATAAGGAATTCCTAGCTTCAAGAAATTCAGCATCCACCTCTCTGAAATTTAATCCATGAAAATACTAATCTCAGGCCATCGATCTTGATCATATGCATGACCATTATTGGGTTTCATCAACCCATGGACCTTGATTTTGAGAGCCTAGCACCACTAGTTATAGCTAGAATACTATATTGACTCAGCTACTGTGCTGTACATAAGCTTGTCTTTCTGCTGGAAACATTTAACTATGATGATATGAGAAAGCACAATATGTACCTATTAAACACTGAACACACGAATTCACAAGAAAAGGGTGATCAACATAGAAAGCAAACCTCTACAGTAAACTCCTTCTCAACAGATTTTCCAGCATCAGCCTCTTGCTCTGCTGCAACTTTCCATCTAGCAATTTCTTCTTCAGCGGTAGCAATATCCATCATAAGCCCTTCAATCTACGGAAAAAAAATTATTCAGTTATCATTCAATAAAGTACCATTTTACTTGCATCATTGCCTAAGATAAGAATGAGAAGTTAGGTAATATAATTTAATCCCAAAGGGCAGAATACACAAGTAGTGCCTCAAAGTAAAATTAAATAACTCACGCTTTCATTTGCCACTCTCTCCTTCTCTTCAAGTTCCTCAATCTGATGCTTTCTAAGGTTGAGCTCCTTTGCCTGTGCCTCAATATGCTCTTTAAGTAAACTCGACTCTGCCCTTCATCCAGCAAAGCAATACACAAAACAGAATAGTACCTGATTAGTACCTTGTGTCAAAAAACTACCTCTCCTGCAAGTCAATCACCCCCTCCCTTGACCTACCTAGAAAGCTAAACGAACAGAAAGAACAACAATAGCACAGAGACCCCAAGCTTAAGGACTGAATTAATATGCCCAAGAACCCGTAAAACTCACAATCAAATTAGGTACTCTAGGTAAGAGTAAACTGTCTGCACCACCATGAGGTACAGTACATTTATTTACCTTAGTTCCTCCACAGAATGTCGAAGTTCCACTATCTCAAGCTGGGACTCCTTAATAATATTTTCCAAAGCACCAGCCTGTATTGTCCATTGCGGAAAATTTTTAGTCAAATCAAAAGGAAATACAATACCACTATAACAATAGTTTGCCTATAAGACGAATAGATTCTGACCAAATTGTATATTTCATCCTCCTCTGTCTCCATCTCTTCCACTTCATGACCACCAAGGCTTACAACTTTTTTATCCCGCGGGTGTTTGCCAAATTTGAAATCTATCCCCGCCTTTCTCAAACCATTTTCTGCAGCCTGAAACAAGTCACTGGTTCTAGAAGATGAGTCTAATGACATCCTCTTTGACAAAGCGCTTCTGAGCAGTGACCCGATCTGCTCTTTCTCCTTCACCAATCTATCAACTGTTTCATTCAGACCCTTCACTTTGCGATTATTCTCCTCCACCAAATCCTTCGACTTTGAAATAACAATCCCCATTAAATCATGAACGGATTTCATTCCTGCCAGTGAGGCATGCATGCTTTCTTCCACATCGGTATCTTGTGGTAAAAATAAAGACTCCGCCAAGTCGGATTGTTCAGAATTACCGGCATCTACAATCCTGATAACATTACAAGTTCTCTGATGAATCTTTGACACCTGATCCAATTGTTCGATCAGCAAAGGCTTCTGCACCACAATCCTCGATTCCAAGCTCCTTACCTTATCATCAAATTCAACTACTAAATCTCTTAACTCTGAATTCTCCTTTTCCAGCGAACTTACTTTCTCTGACATCTCCTTTTCGGAGTCCGCAACCTTCACATCCTTCTCGTTCAATGCTCTCTGCAAACTCTCCACGGCATTACTTTTCTTGGCAACCTCCTCCTTCAAGCTACTAATTGCCGCTTCAAGCTGTGAAACCTCAATGGCAATCTCATAATTCCTCTGCTCCATCTGTTCTCTTGCTTCATTTCTGGATTTTGTAGCCGTATCAATCTGTCTGAGGAGCTCCTCAACTATCTCATTAGTCCTCCTAATCACTCCATACGCCACTGCAGGCAATCCCGAGTACTTATGTGACCTCGGCAATCCTCCGGCGGCGAAATTCTTGAAGCTGATGACTTTTCCCGATATCTTCTCAATGCCCGTCACGAGCATATGCGCCGAACTCTCGAACTCCGACCGCAGACCATCCTTCACTTGGAGCGCCTCATCCAATTGCTTCGCAATATCGTCCTTTTGACTCGAAACCTCATCCTTCACCCGATTGGCCTCGACCAGCTCCGCATCGACCGCCTCCTTGGATCTCGAGACCTCTTCCTTCTCGCGCAGGGCGTCGTCCCTCTGCCTCCCCCACTCGTCTCGCTTCTTAATCGCCTCGTGCGCGAGTGCCTTCAACCGATTGAACTGGCCCTGCAACTCGGCCTTCGATTTGTCAGCCGCCGCTCGCGCTTGCCTCTCGCGATCGAGCTCCGCCAGGACCTCGCGAAACCGCTCCACCGACACGTCGTCGTCCGGCAACGGCTCCTTGATGGCGATCGACACCGGATCGTCCTCCTCCACGTCGCTGAGGACGGCATCGGAGGCGGCGTCCTCGTCGTCGGCGCTCGCCATCGCAGAACCAGGGCCGGCGAATTCAAAGAAAAAAGATCACCACTCAATCGGGTCAATTACCATGAGCAGCGACGACCGATGCTCGTCGACGCGATCGGTGCGACTGCCTCCGACGACCTAGGGTTTCGGATGGGCGATTCGAGCGAGTTTCGCCGTGTGATCACGGCGGGGGATCGGAAATTTCTTGCGAGAGACGATGATATGCGCCGTGCAGTAGGGAAGGAAGCAAGGGCTATACCAACTGGTCATCTATGTGTCGTGCAGAATTAAAAAAAAAAAATTGGAAAAAAAATAATGATCGTGTGTTGGCTGGCGTATTGTAAGTCCATATGGACGTACCGTCCGATTTCGCCACGTCATAGTTTGGGATTCAGTTAGTAGTCTGATCCAACGGATATGTGGGGGGAGGCCCACGGGGGACATTTTCAGGATTCGGGTTGGCTTATGGGACCGGGTCAAATGATGTTTTGGGAATCGGGTCTGATCTGGATCGGCCCCAGAGCCCGTCGGAGGTCCGGTTGGGCTTTGGGCCAGCCCGCCCGACTCGTTCGGACTTCGGTAACACGTTAGGCCCGATCTATATAGTTCGAAAGGAATAAGGATATACTTGCATGGTCTTTTTAGCTAATTTTGTCCAATTCAATTCGATTTCGTTCGATTTAATCTAGAGGTGATCATTGGCTACTAACTAGAGGGTTTTTCCCCAATAAAAAGGGCATCGACTTTCACTTGATGGACGGATTTGGTTCCAACCTTTAAGTGTCACGGAATGCACTAATTTCCACTTTTGGGACAGATGTGGCTCAAACTTTCAAGAGCACATAAAAAGTACTAATTTTTAACCGGAGAGACAATTTCAGCCATTGCTTATGGAAAACGAATGCTGATTTGGAAAATAACGAGTGCCATGTCATAAAATGTTGCTTCCATAACCAATCGAAATGACGTCGTTTTTTAGCTGAATGTTAGGGCTTAAAATGAGATTGAGTGAGAAAGAGAGGCGGATACGTGAATTGGGGTTTGGGGTTTTTCGCAGAGTTAGTGCACATTCACCAAATGTACCCCAATTTCCCACCTTCAATCTTATTCTGTGAAAAATACTAACCTTAAAACTTAAATTGCGCTACTCGCGCTCGCTCCCTCACATTTGAAACTCCATTAATTGGCTCAAAACGACATCGTTTTACTTTGTTTAGGGAGAATAATTTTATTTCATACGACTCCAGGCTATCCTCAATTCAGTTGGAAACGATGTTGTTTTCTATCATACACGAAAGACGGCGTCCTTTTTTATTGTTTGTGGAAGCTACTCGACTAACATGTTACTCACCTTGCCATGTCAATATCCATTCGTCACCTCATATGCCACGTAAACACGCTCTGATGGAAGTTCTAATGGTGGCCAAAATTGTCCCTCAGATAAAAGCCTGTGCCTCTTCACAAGGCCCTTGAAAGTTTGAGTCAAAATTGTATCCCTGATGAAGTCTGGGTCAAAATTGTCTCCCAGTGAAAGTTGATCCCTTTTCATGCGTCACATACAAATTGTAACTATAGACCCCCAAATGAAAGTTGGTGCCTCTTTCTGTGAAGACCCCGTAGCCACTAGCCAGGGAGTTTAGAGGCCGAACCTCAATCGATGTCAACGCGGTCCTTGATCGCGGGCTTAATTCGTTTCCCTAACCCGTCCATCATCAGATATTTCGGATCGAATCAGGCTTCATAACTAAGGTAGCCTTATCTCATATTGCCAAAAAATGCTCTTTGAACCCATTTGACCAGAGGGGATGCAAATGACACATTTAGGTTCCATGTGATTTCCGAAAAATGAATGATATCAAAAATATTTTTCTAAAAATGATCTCTTATATTATTTGAAATAATTAGTTAACTATCGACAAAAATTTATGTTTAAACATTTTTGTGGACGATAATTTTTTTTTTCGTTCATTCATATTTAAAAGCGATATAAACAATCACTTTTAAAAAAAGAATTTCAAATCATTCATTTTTCGCGAAATAAATGGAGCCTTAATTACATACTAATTAGCAATTTGCTTCATACTTGCGTTCTCTTGGCACGTGTAACAAATTATAAGTATAATGCCAATCTTTTCTCGTTGCACTGGGTTGTAAGCCCAAATATCACTCAAGGCCCAAGTTTCTGTCCCTAGCCACCGTTAGAAGAAAGAAGAAACAAAAAGTTGCTTGATGATAATTGAAATTTAATAACTAGAAGTTTTATCAATTTCCTACCAAAGATATAAAATGACCATGCATTATCATCACTAAAGTATTGGAAATATATTGGCAGCATTGCTAGTATTATGAAAAAAAAAGTGTAAAAATAAATAGGATTAGGAGCTTCACTTGAATGTGGACCGTTAAAATAGACCACAACTTATAGCTCATCAATTTTTCTAAAAGAAAAATAAGATTGAGTAACTCATACATCTGCATATTGATCAATGGATTAGGCACAAACAATCGAGAGGGGATGAATTGGTTGCCCAAAGGAAACTCGAACCTTTTTCGCATGAAGTGCTAGGTAATGTGTTGAACGATGACTGATTTTTTGAGACAATCATGCGTATACGGAGTTATCAACATAATTTAAAGGATCTTAAAGGGAAATAAACCTATTAACAGCGGTTGGCTTATTCACTTGGCCTATTCGCCTCTCCTAACTCTAACAACTCAAATCAAGGCTGGAATTCATTATGTAATCCTCGAGATGTTACGGCGCTCGAAGATACTTCCTTCTACTTGCAACTTTGCTATAACACTCTCTTTACTGATTACAAACACTTAGAATTCTACAAGGAAATACAATATGATTAGCACAACTTCTACACACAAGACTAATAAGAAGATGAAAGCTCGGAGTATAGACTAGTTTTCTTCGTTTCCCCCCTCAACTCTACTACTCCGGTTGGGTTGAAATAGCCATGAGGTCTCAAATGACCGCTTAAAATTCAAATCCCAACTAGTAGTTGTCTGCCATCTATAGCCGCAAAACGTCACTTTGTAGCTATGTAAAGATAGTTTTCCAAAATAGTTAGTTCTGCTTTTGTAGAAGTCTGTCGTCCTCTGTTGCCTGCCCGATATGGTAAACTTTTATGATTTTTTCTAGTTTGCTTTAGTGGATTCCAACGCTAAAGACCAGCTATAAAACCCCATTTTGAATACAAATCAAATTGATAAAGAGTATGGGTCTTCCCTTCAAAATCGTAGAGGCTTGTAGTAGCGAGAACGCCACATGCAGTTAGGTCCATTTAAGCTTGTACATACCCGAGCTTGTTCTCTTTCTACATTTAGGTACCTCTAAGCATATTGATGACCTTGTGTTGTGTTGATTGTTCAATCGATCCAAACTCTTTGACGATTACAGGGTTTTCTAGTTTGTTCATCGTCCGCAAAGTCCGTCCAAGCTTATTGGCGTCCTCATGTCCTCTAGTTTGTTCATCTTCTATTAGTCTATCCAAACCCTATTAACAATCACATTCTTCTAGTTTACTGTCAACAAGGTCCTTCCGGACATCGACATATTCATTGTCCTATAACTTGTTCACCATTTGTGTTGTTTTTACGGAACAAGTGAATCGGATAGAATAGACGAGAATGAAGGAAAGGGAATAGGACACCGGATTTAAGTGGTTTGGTTCAAATGTCAGAACCTACATTCATAGGAAGAGTAGCACAAAATTCCACTATAGTAACAAGTGATACAACGAGATTATAATCACTTGAGTATTCAAATATACTCATGGTGTTTTCCAGTCTCCGATTATACCAAATAACTTACTCAGTATTTAGCACCTCACAATTCCTAGTGAAATCTAAATCACTACGGGTATAATTACAACGAGAAAACCTCTCATGAGAAGAACTCTCTCTTCTTTTTGGTGCTCAATGACACACCCTTCTTCTGCACTCCTTCTCTGTCTTTTATAAAGAACAAAATTTGCCAAAGACAAATGAAGTCGTAACTTCAACGCTCACAAGATAAAACTCTGAAGCAGCAACAGTGACCTCCGTTTTTCATGGCATGCATGCACATGGATGCAGGCATTGACAAAGAAGAGAATTCTTGTGTTCACTTGTTGCATTAAAGGAAAAGTACAAAGAAGACTCTTATTCTCCTATTTTGTGCAGCTAGCCTGAAGAGAATTAATGAAAGGGACAAAAGAAACCCACGTCTTTCATTAATTATTCAACCCACTGACCCCACAAGTATATATATAAAGGTTCCAGATCTACACATGGTCCGTGAATTTTAAGAGTTTTTTGTCGCACTTGTATTTAACTTTCCGTATCTGTAAACTTTCAATTTACTTTTATACAAGTACTTATTCAGCCTTATTTATCTTTCAATCTAAATCCCCAAAAGGAAGGCAAAGCCTCTACTGGTGGTTATAAATTCTGCAATTTAAATTCTAGCCATTTACTTTAAAGCAATTTATTTTTCCAGTCCCACTTCCGACAGGTTATACCGTCACTTGTGGTGATTATTTATGCAACGTCAATATTTATCCTGACAATTTATTTATATACTTCGTTTACAACGATTTCTTCTTACTCTTCCTGAATTATCGACTCTAGTTTTCGTATTATTTATCTGCATAGACTATATTCTGTTTTGTTTAGAATTAAATATTGAACTCAACGAGTTATTTAGAAATTTGATAAACTGTTTAGAATTATTCACCATTCGAAGGCAGAATAAGAAACAACGCTTTAATTAATCCCATACTTTCATCATTCTTCTCTTACCCTTTAGTTGTCATCTCTCTGTAGTTATCCTCTAATCTTCGGATTGTCCCCTCGGATCCTGAGCGTGTTATGGTATCAAAGCCATTGGGGGAAAAATAGTGACTCTTTTTAAGTAAATCTTCATCCAAGGTCTTATCTCTCTCTACTTTCCGATATCCTTACTTTAGTCTTGGTGTGGTCTCGGCAGTAAAGCCCTTGGGGGTAGTGAGTCCATTGGTCAGCATCTTGGGGCATCATAGGGAATACTTCACAGACAGAGACAAGAATTAGAAGAAATGAACTTATTAAGAAGAACTAATTCATCCTCTAATAGTTCTATATTTGAGATATCACAGATTGAAGGACCAATTCATCGAGAAGAAATAACTATTGAAGATTTCAACAAATCAATTGAAAATTGGAAAATTCCAAAGATTAAGCATGACCAGATTTATAAGGAATCCAAGTTTCCTAAATTATTTAAAACTTCAGATTATATCATGGCCACAGAAGAAAGAGATGTTCCTCTTTCTTCTTCTTCTTATACCTCTCTTCAATTATTAAAACCAGACTCTTTGAAAAAATATAGACTCAAATTTAATTATTTACACATCGGTATAATACAAGTTGGAATCAAACCTCTCATTAAGGAAGGATTAGACACTTCTATTCTTTTAGTACTTCGAGATGCACGTCTTTTAAACTATAAAGAATCCGTATTATGATTAGTGGAGACAAGTCTCTGCAATGGTCTTATTCATTTTGATTGCTCTCCGGATTTTACCATATCTCTTAAGGACAAAAACATCCTCAAATCATTGACCCTTCAGATTAAAACCCACAATTACCATTTAGTTGAAGGATCTATACCTTAAGCCTTAATTTACAAAGTCCATTACAAAGCCATGTCTTCAGTCTTTGGTAGTAGGGCTTTTAGACATCGTATTAAAGGAGAAACTCTTCTCCTACAAACTGATATTTCTAAAGCAAATACCATAGTCCTGAAGACTATTAGGTGGGATGAAGTCACCTTACCCGAACAATGGGAGATTGAGAATCAAGTCTCTCAGCCAACCATTCAGAATAGTGACCCTACCCATATTATTCAACATCCCGAAAGAAAAGTTACCATCCAATTCAGCAGGAGATCTTTTGAACTTAGATCTCACCCCTCATTTAGCGCTTCTTCATCCAAGAGGTCGGTCGATCTTTGTCCTGAATTGCCTCCAGTTATTACCATATCAGCCAGTAACCTTGGTAGTACCAACAGATTTAACAATGATAGACCAAACCCTACAGCTCCACCACTCACAAATCTAAGTGGTCTTGACACTAGGACTAGAATAGCTCAACCCGTCTATCATCATGAAACTCAGGAACCCGATTCTCCTAAACCAACTCAATCTCAAATGATTGATGATGACCCAGAGCTAAACATTCTTGAAAAAGACTTTGACCCTGATAGAGTCTTTTTAAATGAGGATTTTAACTCAATTGAAAATACTGAAATCAGAAAATGGTTTTTTGATAATTTCAACATTCACGCCAAAACAATTAAGGAAAAATATTATGAGTTCATGCAGCAAACAAGATCTCATATATTCTTTTTTGATTGGTTTGAGGAATATTTCTTTAACACAAAGGAAATATTTGTCCTTGACAAATAATTTAAGTGGAAATTAGATGATGGACAAGTAATTGAATCCAACCACCCTCCACTCCGTAAGCTCAAAATATCCCACAGGGACAAAGAAATCCCTGCTTCTCCATTCAAATCCATTTTTGATTTTGAAAACCTAGGAATTCAAAAGATTATTGAACAAAACAATTTTATCAATCAACATATTCATTCTATAGGAGTACAATTGAATAGAATTGAAAATTCTATACCTTCAGCTTCCTCTCATAGTACTTTAAAAACCCCTCTCTTCAAAACTTTTGAACTTCCAAGGACTTTTAGTAACGAGTTTACAAAAGCCTTAGAAGCCAAAAGAAAAGAAATTAAAATTGGGAAAACCCAAGTTCAAGAAATAAAACCTTTAATCCTAGAAACTTCAAAGTGGGAGGAAACTTAGTCATTAATGATAGTCAAATTCATATTCTTAATAAAGACGATTCAACAAAAGAACCAGACTTGAAATCAATAGAATTTCTTGGAAAGAACCCGAAAAATTATACTACTCTAGAGCGACTCCACTTGATTTAATTCTAGAAGAATCATTCCAAAGAATTCAAAACAAATACTCTTCTGATGCTATTTATGAATGGAACATAGATGGCATTTCAGAACAAAGCTTGATTAATGTTTTAAATCAAATGATGATGCTTGCTACTACGTGCAAGACATCTCTTGATACAACAGACCAACAAACAGCATATCTTTTAATTGCTGGCTTCACAGGACAATAAAAAGGATGGTGAGATAATTATCTCTCAAAAGACCAGAGAAATAATATCCTCCATGCTTATAAGATTGACAATAATGGTCTAACAATCTTTGATGATTATGGTCAAGTTATACAAGATGCTGTTAGTACTTTAATTTATTCTATATCTCAGCATTTCATAGGAGACCCTTTGGTGATTCGAGACCAAAATCAAGATCTCTTATCCAACATGAAATGTAAATCTTTAGGTGAATTCAGAGAATACAAAGATGTATTCCTCCAGCGTGTCCTTCTAAGGCCAGATTGCAACCAACCTTTCTGGAAAGAAAAATTCTTAGCAGGATTACCCATCTTGATAGAAAATCTAGTTCGAGAAAAACTTCGAGAACAAATTCCTTTTGATAATCTTTCTTACGGAGAAATCATCTCATATGTTTATAAGGAAAGTACGAGACTTTGTAATGACATTAAGTTACAAAAACAATTGAAAAAAGATAACTCTTTAAAGACAACTTCTTTAGGAGATTTCTGCTCCCAATACAACCATTCTTATAAACCTTCAAAAAAAAGAATAAGAAGCGTTCTGGTAAATGTCCCCTGTCAAAACCAAAGGATAAACCAAAGAAAAAATTTAGGAAATTCAAAAGAATGTTCAAAAGAAAGAAAGTCTTAGGCAAGAAATAACAAAGAAGAGTCTAAAAGACCTTACTTGTTACAATTGCGGAAAGAAAGGACATACCAAAAAATTTTGCAGATTAAAAAAGAAACTTAATGAATTAAATCTTGAAGAAGATATTCTAGAAGAATTGAATAATCTAATGGTAGATTCTTCAGAAGATTCTTCAGAACTATTTTCTTCAGAAGAAAAAGAAGAGTTAGAATTCAAAAGGATAGAACAACAATTATCCTATGATCATATTCAAAAGAGGATCAAAATTCTAGAACAAGATATTAAAAATAATATCTATTCTACTCTTCCAAATGCTTTTTGGTTAGGAAAAAAACATATTATTAATCTACCTTATGAAAAGGAATTTTCAAAAACAAATATTCCTACTAAGGCAAGACCAACACAAATGAATCATGAAGTCTTAAATTTCTGCAAAAAAGAAATTCAAGACCTTCTTGAAAAGATTGATCCGCAAAAGCCAGTCACCATGGAGCTGTTCTGCCTTTTATATCAGCAAAAATGCTGAGTTAGAAAGGGGGGTACCCAGGTTAGTCATTAATTATAAACCATTAAACACTGCACTAAAATGGATAAGATATCCTATACCAAATAAGAAAGATCTTCTTAATAGATTACACAGTGCAAATGTCTTTTCAAAATTTGATATGAAATCAGGATTTTGGCAAATACAAATTGATGAAAAAGATAGGTATAAGACTGCTTTCACAGTCCCGTTCGGTCAGTATGAATGGAATGTTACGCCTTTCAGATTAAAAAATGCTCCCTCAGAATTCCAAAGAATAATAGATGACATTTTTAATCCTTATTCAAATTTCATCATGGTTTATATTGATGATGTCCTAATTTATTCTCTAACTATTGATTTTCACTTTAAACATATAAATCATTTCTTCAAAATTACGAAGCAAAATGGTTGAGCTTTATCCCCAACTAAGATTCTGTTATTCCAAACTAGAATCAGATTCTTAGGTCATCACATTTATCTTAGAACATTAATCCCCATTGAAAAATCAATTTAGTTTGCTGACAAATTTCCCGATGAATTAAAAGAAAAAACCCAATTACAAAGGTTTTTGGGAAGTCTCAATTACATAATTGATTTCATACCCAATATAAATATCACGTGCAAACCTTTACACCAAAGATTAAGGAAAAATCCTCCTCTTTGGACATCAATACATACTAATGCAGTAAAAAGAATCAAATTGATAGTCAAAGAAATTTCTTGCTTACATTTAACTGACCCTTCTGCTTTTAAAATTGTAGAAACAGATGCCTCAGAATTAGGGTATGGAGGAATTCTTAAACAAAGAATTCACGATAAAGAGCAAGTTGTTCAGTTTATTTCCAAACATTGGAATGAAACTCAACAAAACTACTCTACCATCAAGAAAGAAATTCTTTCGATAGTCCTTTCAATTTCAAAATTTCAAGGAGATTTATTAAATCAAAATTTTTTTATTAAGAATTAATTGTAAGTCTGTAAAAAACGTTTTGCAAAAAGATGTATTAAATATTGCTTCAAAACAGATTTTTGCCAGATGGCAAGCCATACTTTCTATATTTGAATTCGATATTGAGTTTATTAATGACACTTCAAATTCATTACCTGATTTTCTCACACGAGAATTTCTTTAGGGATCACAACCATACCCCCAAAAGCCAGAACCAGAGACAAGGCTAAAGCCCCTGACCCTAGCGATATTCCAAAGCCAAATAAATTGACTCCAATATCCAGCTGGCTTCAAGCAGCCCAGTCTAGAACCAATCCAAACAAATCACTCCATATTAAATTGGAGCAAGCCTCTACATCGAAACAATCTCCCATTAAAACAGAAATCATTTCTGCTGTCCAGATTAAAAAATTAATGGCTTTATTGCTAAAAGAAACTTTGTAGGAATTGCAGAGAAATCTTATTAAAGATTTGGCCACACCAGAAGAGGTACAATTGGCTTCCCCACTAAAAAGAATTTCGAGCGAGGTGGTTATTAGGCCAACGGCAATCCCTCCTAAAAAAACAATTCAGTCAAAATCCAAATTTATTCAAAAGACATATTATGAAAAGATTTATACAGTTAAAAAAGGATTCTTCCATGAAAACCCAAATATTTTTGCAAAAAATATGTTTGGAGAAGATTGGTTTTACACTCCTCACGATCCATTCAAAACAATTGATTTCTACGAAATTTTTTTGGTAGAAACTGATTCAATGGAATTCAAACATTTCACAAGTAGTAACAATGACGTCAGTTATTCTACCGCAAAAATTAAAAGGATCATTCTTCCTTCTCAATGGGAACCAACACCCATCACCATGAGAAAATTTAATGTCAGGCTAACCCAGCCTATCCCATTCAGATATAGTTTCAATTATTTTGATTACCAACAAGTTTGGTGGAATGTTTTTTTTTTTCGCCAAAATGAGTTCTACAAACACACCTGGTTGTTTTACTTTCAGGATAATTTTGATTTGACCCAAATACCATTTTGGTTTCACCGTTGGTGGGAGTCATTTGGACCAATGCCAGACATTCTCCATGATTTAGCCAAAATTGGATACAAAATATTTATGAACAGGTTCCGACCAAACCCTGTAGAAGAACATTGGACTCCCACAATGATTTATTACATCACATTCAGAGTATCTTGGGTAACTGCTTAGCAATTTGACTACATTAAATCCTCCTATGACCTTGAAGTTTTGATCTTAATTAGACGATACAAGGTCAAATGGTGGGAGGGTTATAGGTTTTGGGAAAAAATCTCTGAAGAAGCCGTGACAAAATGGCTACACTAGAGAAATACTTCAAAAAATATTCCATTTCTCCATAATAGGTCATTTGCCCTTTCAAAAATGGCATCAACCAAGTCAGAGAAAGAATTTATTGATATGTGCAAACAGGCAATTATCGAGCACGAAGAATCCCAAGGATCGTCTGGGTCTCATCATAGTGGAAATACTAATGAAGATGACTGCTATGGCATCGACTTGGCCGAAGACGAAGATTGAACAATTATTAAACATTGGAATATACACTGTTCACTATACACTATAGCAACTTTTCACTGTAGAATTTTTCTCTTATTACTTTCTGAAATTACATCCAGAAAATGTATCATTGATATTTCCATCAAAATTGAAAATGAATTTATTTTAAATACAAGTGCGAAAGATTAAATGTACATAAAACTCTTAAAATCCACAGACCATGTGTAGATTTGGAACCTTAGAGGTAAATGAGATCTATGAGGGTTTCTGGATATTGAAGGAAACTTACTGGTTTTGGGTTTCCAGGTGTGACGGAGGTAATCAAGAAGTTCTTGTTCTGAAATGGAGGTGTCTGTGTCTGAATCTGTGGCTTCTTTTCGAAGCTCGTCTGTGGTTGGAAGATATGGGTATCCTGGAAGAAGGGTGAGGTCTAAATTTGGGTTGGTCTTGTGTTTGAATATGCAGAAGAAACTCTGCATGGGTTGAGGAGTGAATGAGGAGAGAGGTTCAATCTTGAATGGTGAAGTCTCAAGTAAAAGAGAGAGAGTGTGTCTGTAAGGAGAACTTGAGAGGATGTTCTTCTTCTTCTTTCTTTTTGAGAAAAAATGAGACCTACCTTCAATCTGAAGATTCAATAGGTATTTAAAGATGGATTTTACTGTAATGAATAGTAAAAATGCTACAGTATAAAGTGTTTTTCTACAGTGTACAGTGTTTATATATATATATATATATATGTGAGCCACTTCTTCTATATGAGCAAGAAAGAAGTCCTTCTGTGGCAATAACTTCAACATGCAAAAGAATCCAATGTGCAAGATAAATTGGATATGGAGAAGATAACAAAATCACGCGTAATTAATTCATCTTCACGCTTCTTGAAATCTCAGCCAACAATTCTCATACGCTGATTTTTGTCTCACACGGGATCAAGTTCACATGTTCTCATCGATCGATTTAGTTCAACGGGCTCAAACTCGAGACATATTTTCAACAATCTCCACCTTGACTCGATATTTGAGCCAAGTCATAATCTCTTTAGTGGAAACCTTGCTACTACTCTCCTACAACCCCAATGGGCTTAACTGCCACAGAGTGCTTTCAAGTTCAAGCTGTGCTTGAGCTTTGCCATAACCGTGGACCTTATCAAGATACCAACTCCACCTGCATAGTTAGCTACTTCACAAGGATTTTCCGACATAACATCCTATATCACAGATAAAGCAAAACCATATTATGTCTGTATTTGACGGAAGAATGAATATGCACCTTGTCAAATTTAGTAGCTATAGCAACTGTTGTTTCTACCAGCTCCACCTCGCTACAAGCATTATCGATGTTGATTATTCCACTAATACCTATTACCTCAGGAGTTTTTGGTTGCAACTCCACCTTAAGTTGAATACTGTCCAGATCCGTATTAACACTACCATAAACACTCTTAACCAGAAGTACTAGATACTCGTCAAAGGCAACTTCTCTACCATCGAGTGAATTTATATTCGGGCACCACAACCGATAGCCCACTCACCTTATGCATAATCATGGAATATGCACCTTGCCTTCACATTGAGCTTACCATTACTCGCTCGAAAATAACACTGGCAATCAAACATTCTAACAATAAAACAATTAGCAACTTTACATGACCACACTTCTTCGGAAGTCTAACGTCCAATCGTAGTCGATGGGGATCTATTTATCATATAGCTCGCCATACTAAGCGCATTCGCCAGGATTCTTCTAGCCACACTAGCACTAGAGATTACTTTACGGGTCGTCTCTAGTAAGGTTCTATTAATCAATCCTATAAAATGTTGCCGTTTATTGACACTAATGTGGTGTTTCACTATGCCCTCCTTCATGCAGAATTTATTTACCAGCTATGAGCAGAACTCCATGCTACTGTCAATCCGCACATGTTTGATTGATTTACCAGTCTCCATCTCGATCAAAGCTCTCGACCGCGTGTTCCTGGCAACAGCATCAAACTTGTGCATAGGCACAAACACCTAGGCCTTCTTCGAGCAGTCATTAGACTCTCAAATAGATGCATCCGACGTCTCTGGGGCGAAACCTGTCATTGTCTCACCTTGAAGTTCATACAGGCCACCATGCTTGATTCCTTTTATTATCACCAGGGCACCTTGAACGACCTTCAGAACTCCACCTTGTGAAGAATACCTGCAGCCAGCTGAATCTATGGTACCTAAGAAAATTAAGTTCTTTTTCAATTCTGGAACGTGTCTCACTTCGGTCAATGTCCTCATAATATCATTATGCATTCTGATTTTAGCATCACCAATACCCACAATATCGCATTCAGCATTGTTCCCTAACTGTACTTTACCACTACCGTGCATTGATAAGTGATAAACCAGTTCTTATTTGGTGTAATGTGAAATGAACAACCAAAATCCATAATCCATCCATCAAATAATGAATCCTCAGTGACAGATAAGACACAATCGACACCATCAAAATTATTCTCAGCTACAGTTACAACATTATCTGTAGATTCAACTCTAATTCCTTTACCCTTTTCATCTTTCAACTTATGACAATTTCTTCTAAGATGCCCACTCCTACCACAATTCCAACAGACAATCCCACCAGTCCTAGACTGATTACGTTTGTTCATGTTCATGCTACTCCTGCTAGAATGAGTATTAGTTCTTCCTCTACTCTCACCTACTAATGCAGCAGGTTCATGTTCACCAGATTCTTTCATACAGATGTCTTCACTCAAAATTAAATCGTGAACCTCATCAACTGTCAAGCTTCTTGACTTAGAGGAATTACTAACAATAATAACAGTAGTATTCCAACTGGGGAAAAATACACAAAAAGTGCCAAAAGTGTATGGAGATCACTTTAGTGCCAAAAGTTTTTTTCGGCTCGTTTTAGTGCCAAAAGTTATAAAAAACGATCACTTTAGTGTCAAGTTCGCCAGAGTTGACCGGAAATTCTACGTGGCCATTTTTTTAATTAATTTTCCAAGCTGATGTGGCTTGTCGGAAGTTCCATATTAGCTTTTTTTCTTCTAATTTTATTTTTAAAAAATTAGCTAAAAAATTGAAAAAAAAACAGAGGGGATGAGGGGGGGAATGCAGCGACGAGGGCTGTACAACCCTCGCTGCCATCGCCCCACCCTCGCATGGCAATGGCTAGCGAGGGTGGGGGAAGGCTGGCGGGGGTTGCCAAGCCCTAGCCAGTGGCTAGTGACCCCCGTTGACTGCAGGGGGCCCAGTGAGGGCAAGCAACCCTTGCCCAGATCTAGGCAAGGGTTGCCGCCCTCACCTAGGCCTGGGCGAGGGTCCCCGGCCCTCGCCTAGGCTTGGCTAAGGGTCTCCACTAGCAAGGGGTGGTCAGTCGCTAGTGACGACCCTTGGCCAGGCTTGGGTAAGGGCCGACAGTCCTCGCCCTCGCGTGGCCCCCCTGTGATTAGCGAGGGTCACCGAACACTGGCTGGGGCTCGACGACCCCCGCCGGCCTTCCCCCATCCTCGCTGGCCATTGCTAACGAGGGTGGGGCAGCGGCGGTGAGGGCTGTGCAGCCCTCGCCGCTGCATTCCCCCCCTTCCCTCTATTTTTTTTTTTCGATTTTTAAGCTAATTTTCTAAAAATAAAATTAGAAAAAATAAAAAAAGCTAATGTGGATTTTTTTTAAAATAAAAAATTAAATATAATTTTTTTGGTTAGAATATCTCGTCGATGGCACTAAAGTGATCCTTTTTTTTTTTTTTTCGATTTTAGCACTTAAGTGAGCCGACGAAAACTTTTGGTACTGAAGTGATCGCCGTACATTACATTTGACACTTCTTGTGTACTTTTTCCATTCCAACTATCAGGCAATGATGATAATAGAATCAATGCACATACCTCATCTTCAAAGTTAATCTTAATTGAACTCAATTGGTTAACAACCACATTAAATTCGTTGATGTGTTCAGTAACTGACGTACCTTCACCCATCTTTAAATGAAACAGACGTCGCATTAAATAGACCTTATTGATCGTAGAGGGTTTCTTGTACTTGTTCAACAGGGCTTTCATTAGTTCCGCAGTTGTTATCTCCTTCACGATGTTAAACGCGACGTTATGAGCCAACATCAGTCGAATAACACCTATTGCTTGTCTATCTAGCGATTCACACTTAGGTTCTTCCATTGAATCTGGTTTCTCCCTAAATAATGGTAAGTGCAGATTTTTCTAGTATAGAAAATCTTCAACTTGCATTTTCCAAAAAGCAAAATCCTTCCCATCAAATCAGTTGATTCTCACCTTACCTTCTTCCATCGTTACTGATTCGCTTCAAGTCAGCCAATTGTTGTTTTTTACAGAACAAGCGAATTGGATAAAATAGACGGGAATGAAGGAGAGGGAATCGGACACTAGATTTACATGGTTCCGTCCGAATGTCAGAACCTATGTCTACGGGGAGAGTAACATGGAATTCCACTATAGTAACAAGCGATATAACGAGATTACAATCACTAGAATACTCAAACATACTTATAGTGTTTCTCAGCATTTAATTATACCAAATAACTCACTCAGTGTTTAGTCACTCACAATTCCTAGTAAAATCTCACTCAAGGAATAATACAAATTCTACTCACAAGAATTTAACTGGCTAAATCACTACGGGTATAATTACAATGAGAAAACCTCTCACGAGAAGAACTCTCTCTTCTCTCAGTGCTCAACGACATACCCTTCTCCTGTGCGCCTTTTATGCCTTTTATGAAGAACAGAATTTGCCAAAGACAAATGAAGCCACAACTTCAGTGCCCACAAGACAAAACTCTGAAGCAGCAATAGCGCCCTATATTTTTCATGGCATGCATGCACCCATGTGCATGCATTGATGAAGAAGAGAATTCTTGCGTTCACTTGCTACATTAAATGAAAAGTACAAAGAAGACTCATATTCTCCTCTTTCGTGTAGCTAGCCTAAAGAGAATTGATGAAAAGGACAAAAGAAACCCACACCTTTCATTAATTATTCAAACCACTGACCCCACAAGTAAATATATGTACTATGTGAGCCACTTCTTTTATATGAACAAGAAAGAAGTCCTTCTGCGGCAATAACTTCAGCATGCCAAAGAATCCAACGTGCAGGATAAATTAGATAGGGAGAAGACAACAAAATCACGCGTAATTAATTCATCTTCACGCTTCTTGAAATCTTAGCCAACAATTCTCATACGCTGATTTTTGTCTCACACGGGATCGAGTTCACACGTTCTCATCAATTGATTTAGTTGAACGGGCTCAAATTCAAGACATATTTTCAATAATTTGCTAGGTCCATCTAATCATCAATAAAACCCATGTCCAGTAGCTTGTTCACCTTCTGTAGAGCAAAGGTCATTCAACACTCTAGACGTTCTCTTGCTAACAACAATCACATACGAGTCCTTGTATGTAGAGGCGATATCTTCTGCTCACTCAATTACATAAGTTAGTATACTTAGAATGTTTTGTCATCCTCAGGATACGAAATGGATTTTCCTAACACATACATGGAATTATGGAAAAACAACTAATCTCTCCGATGCAAACAGAGAGCGCCAACCCCTCACTCCTCTGCTCAGCTTACACATTATCAAGAGTTTATCAAAATCTGGATGGAGATAATATCTTTGTCTTGCTCATATATATAAAACAGTGGATTGGAGGAAGAAGCACCCTTTCATATCCCTCAACAAATCGTGAAGAATGACAACTCTTGAATCTTAGCAAAATAGTTCACGAGACACCATTCTCACTCCTTTTCTCGTCAAAGAAAATGAAACGAAGCAACAATTCAACACGCGAGGTAGCCTAGAGCCATCCGTAAGATAAGAGTCCAATTCATTCAATAAACAAAAGGTCCGACTCTGGTTTTTTTTTTCACTGTCCCCCACAAAGGAAAAGTTGCTTCCTTGATATATAATTTATTCGTGCCGGTTTGGTGTTTGTTTCTGGGTAAGCTAAGAGAGTGGGGTCAGCCCATGAAATTGCAAGTGTGAAACCTGGATTTATTTAATATGTCACTTTCGAATCTATTGAGAGCTTGTGGAAACTTTGGTAAACCACAGCGTGTATCAAACACATAACAATTTAGTTTCAAATGGCTTTTAGTTTCTTTTTTCTTTTTTTAAAATTTACCTTACGTGTAGAATCTTCAAATTTGATTCTTCTAGGTAAATTCCCAACTCAATTAAATAAGATGCACCCTGAGTACTGTTGGGCTTATTTAGGATAATTTTTTCTTTAATTCATATTATAATACTCGGGACAAGTAATCCAATGGACAGGGAATTCCAGATGACGATTGATGATGTGCAAATGTGAAAAGCACAGTGCGCATGGACGTACATTAGATGTTTGAACCTAAGTGGAATAAGTCATAGGAATATAAAACCCTCCTCAGGAACCTCGTACATCAGCTAACAACATCATACGAATTTTCATGTAGGATCAGCTTTTTTATTTTTTGGGTGCTTTATGATGTATATAATGAACCTCGTATATGCATATATAATGCTCTTACCCATGTTTCGTATGGGTCTTCTTCATAAAGCTAAAAAGTTTTTCGAAATATTCTTTAATTACAAATTTATATTCTTACACACTCAACTTGTATAAAAATAATAATTGGAACTGTAGTTAAGTTAACTTTACTATATATATATTATGAATCATGACACAGTTCAAAATTTCAAATATACCTCCCTACCAGAATGAAGTTTATTACATATAAAAAATATAATCAGTTATCTTTATTTAGATCGGAATTTCAAAATATTTTCTTTTGAGTTTAAATTATCTTTTTTAGTAAGTATTATGTAAACAAATCAACCTATCTTAAATTACAAAACTCTTGAATTTTTGTTCGACAAAGAAGGCTCCTCTCATGAAAATTAACTGCATTGAATGTGCAAAAGTCTGTTAAATTACGAAAATGTTGAATTTTTATTCGTAAAATAAGGCTCCTCTCATGAAATCTAAACGCAATAAATGCACAAAAGTCCATTTTACTATAGTATCGAGTGAACATCCCGTACTTCGATACTAACAAAATAATTTAATCATAAACTAGCTAGACTCATGTTATATTTGATGCGCTCTTATATCACATGTCTCACATGATGTAACGGTTTATGTAAAGTGGGCTAATATAAGTTGAGTACCTAAACTTTCCCTAGATAAGCCACCTAAGAATTCTATACAAGATATACCACACAAATCAATGCATCCTTAATCCTGAACTTTTTATACGGATTTAAATTTAATTATGAATCTTTCAATTAAACCAATATGATCCTAAGTCATTGAGTTGCAATCAAATCTTCCTAGCCAAGCTTTGCCTGAGATTTTTGGATGGTGGCTTGTCTATTGCCGACCATCCTACATGTTACTAGACTACCACTTAAGAGTTTCTAATTTTTTTCCCTTTTTTTTTTTGTTTCTTCCCTTAAGCTCACACGAAGCAGCTAGGTCTTTGTGAGAATTGCATTTGCACTAAAAAATGTAGGACTTCTTTGATTCACTCAAAATGTTTCGTACTAAATTTAGATCTACACAATATGTCCAAGGACCGAATTTGCGACATTCCTCGCACAAATCATAACTCCATTTCATGTTAGAAGTAAAAAACGACACTCAAGTTCTCCATAACTAGAATTTAGAACATAATAATTGATCAAAAGATTTACACACCTGATTTGGGATCTATCGTTCTTGATGCTAAATTGGTGACGATCCAACACAAGTGCTTCTCCTCCATTACCCCCTTGAATACTGACTCGATGAGACTGCCCCTCATGTTAGATATCCGTATTGTTCCTTATGTGAGAAATTATGTATGTTCTAGGGTTAGAGGAAAGACTTGAGTGCTATTTATAGAGTTTTCAGCCAGACTTTCTCATTATGGGCCGAGCTCAACTTGGCCCATACAAACTAGCCATATATTAAATTAATTAAGAATATTTATATTTAACTTTATTATACCAATCCCATAAAAGGTAAATTATAATATTAATTAATGTGGACCACATATTAGAAAAACTCTCATATTCTCCCACTTGGACTACATTAATTGAAACTGTACTGTATATGCACACCTTTATATTGGTTTAGAGATAGTTCTTACAGTTAATCCGATCCCATAAAGCTTCAAATACCGAATTATAGCGGTAACTGCATGAATACACACAAAACCTTTCATGATCGCAAATATTGTCAACTTTACCGATATGGATTGAATATGGTAGTGTGGTAATTGGACAACACCTCATAGAGAGTAATACTTTATGTGTCATTCACTTTGTCAGTCAACATTTTCTTTCCTTAAGCGTCACAAAACTTGGTGTGTCACTAGATAATAACCTTATGGTTCCTATGAATCTATATATGTATTAACTTTATAGTTAACTTTACCTTATGTGTAACAAGACATATTTAATGCTAATATTTAAATGCCTCTAGCCTTCACTTAAGGTTTACACAACACCTTGATATTTTCATCAGATATGTATTAAACTTAATAACAAAACATCCATAAATACTTATTGAATGCAAAAGTTGGTACAAATTTAAACACAACAAAACACGGATGTAAACTTTATTTGAGCAAAAACAAAATAGCTCCCACTAAAAAATAGCATCTCACGATACTCCTAAGTCTATGTTAATTACATGTCGTTCAAACACACAAGGGCGAAGGCCTTTAGTTAGTGGATTTGCAACCATATCATCTGTGAAAATATGCTCTATTGTAACGTCATCATTTTGGACTGACTTTTTAATTGTAAAAAACTTGACTGCCAAATGCTTAGACCCATTGAGACCTCTGTTGTTGTTGATAAACAACACTGCAGAATTATTGTCATAATATAACTGTATGAGCCTTTCTACAAAGTAAAAAACAATCAACTCCCTAATGAGGTTCTGGAGCCAAATAGCATGAGTAGCTGTTGAAAAACATGCTATAAACTCTACTTGCATGGTAGAAGATGACATATATTTCTGTTTTTCGATGTTCCATGATACTACACTACCTGCTAACTTAAAGATGTGTTATGTTGTCGACTTCCATTCATCCCGACAACCAGCAAAGTTTGAATCTGAATACTCTACTAGCTACAAGTTTTGAACATATCTGTAAATCAACATATAATCTTTTGTCCTTTTTAAGTACCTCGAAACTTTCTTAGCAGCAACTCAGTGATCGTGTTTTGGATGTGACTAATATCTACCAAGAAGTCCTGTTACAAAAGCAATATCTAGTTTAGTGCAAACTTGAGCATATATAATACTTCAAAGTGCACTATCATAAGGTATATCATTTATTAAGGCTTTCTTAAATTCTGAATGAGGACATTGTGACAGACTCAATTTAGCAATTCTTGACTTACAATCTTGCATATTGAATTTTTCCAAAATACGATCAACACATGTCCTTTGAGATAAACCTAATATACAGCTAGAACAATTCCTAAGAACCTCAATGCCAAGGACAAAAGACTTCACACCAAGATCCTTCATGTCAAAATTTTTCGACAACATCCGCTTTGTCTTATGTAGTGATCCTTGCAAGCAAAAAATCATTAACATAAAGTACTAGAAAAATAAATTTCCTCCATTAACCTTGGAGTATATACATTGATCCACTTTGTTCTCAACAAAATCGAATGAAGTGATAACACTATGAAACTTTAACTACCATTGTCTAGAAACTTGCTTAAGGCCATAAATAAACTTTTTGAGTTTACACACAAGCTTATCTGGATCATCTGTTGCAAAGCTTTCGGATTGCACCATATAGATCTCTTCATCAAGGTTTCCATTAAAAAAAGCAGTTTTAACATCCATATGGTGTAATGCCATATCATAATGAGTTACTAATGTCATGATTACTCTGAAAAAATCTTTATAAGAGATTAAGGAAAAGGTTGTTTCATAGTCCATTCTCTCTCTTTAAGTGAAACCCTTAGCTACCAATCTGGTTTTAAACTTTTCAATCTTTTCTTTAAAATCCCTTTTAATCTTAAACACCCACTTGCAGCCGATGGGCTTGTAACCTTTAGGCAATTCAATAAGCTCCCAAACACAATTATTTTTCATAAATTACATCCCATCTTTTATCACATCCAACCACAAATCTGACTGAGGACAAGAAGCAACACCTGCATAAGTCACTAGATCAATCACATAGCCGATATCATAGTTTTGCTTGCCTAGATAAACTAAATAGTCTGGTAGTATAGCTGATCGTCTCTGCCTAGTGGATTTCCTAAACGAAGCTACTTCAGTCTCATCTTGGACTTGAGGAACTTGAAGAATTTCATTAAGAACTATATCAATAATAGGATCCTAAATCTTAACAGGCTCAGTTTGTGGCGTAGGAGGCTCCGTAATCGTCTGTATAGGTAGAGAAAATGACATAGTAGTCCCCACCGTACCATTATTATCATTAGTCTGTGAGCAGCTACCCACTTTGGCCATATCAAACTCTAGGAACTTCGCTATATGTGATTCCACAATTCTTGTGCCTTCATTAGGATTATAAAATCGATATCCCTTCAAATAATATGGATAAGATACGAAGTAAGTGATTCTGGAATCCAACTTATTTAATGTTGGATTATATAACTTTACTTTTGTAGGAAAGCCCTAAATCTTAAGATGATTCAAGCTAGGTTTACGTCCAGTCCATAATTCAAAATGAGTCAATGGAACAGCTTTGGAAGGAACACGATTTAGAATATAAAGTGCAATTTTCAAAGCTTCACCCCACAAAAAACTAGGTAAATTAGTCTTACTAACCATACTTCTTGTCATATCTATAAGAGTGCGATTTCGCCTTTCAGCCATACCATTTTGTTTAAGATTCCCAAGCATAGTGAACTGAGTTATTATCCTAGAATTCTTTAAGTATTTAGCAAACGGCCCTTTAAGTTGTTCAGCATCATCATGTCTACCATAATACTCACTACTACAGTCAGATTTGATAATATTATGACTTTTCCCAATTATTTCTTGATTTCAGTTCGAAAAATCTTAAATTTGTCAAGAGACTCAGACTTTTTCTTTATCAAATATAATTAACCATATCGGGAATAGTCGTTAATAAAAGTGATGAAATAAAAATTTCTACACAATATTGCTGTATATATCAATGTGTATGACTTTTAATAGGTCAGAACTACGGACTGCGATTTTTTTTTTTGAAATTATAGTCATCTTACCTTTACAACAATCTACGCAAGTCTCTAGGTTACTTTTAAGAGCGGTAGGATGTCAACCTTTATTAGCCTTTCTACTCTTTCTTTAGAGATGTGACCAAGACGTTTATGTCACAACACATAAGGAAGACTGTTCCTTATGTAGAGGTCTTTTGGAAACAACATTTTCAGCTATATAAATGACGTATATATTATTGGGAGTTAAACACAATCTATACAATTCATTGAACATATTGCAGCAACCAACCTTATTTAAATTAAAAAATATAGAAAATTTATTGCTTCTAATATCAAAATAGTAGCCACACATGTCCAAACAAGATATGGAAACGAAATTCCGTCTAAAGGAAGACACATAAAAAGTATTTCTTAACATCAAATTAAAATTAAAAGTTAGAATTAAAATGACATTTCCCACGAACTCGACGTTAGCTTTATTGTTGTTTCCCATGATAAGCTTTGATTCATCCTTATTTGGCTTTCTTCAGTTTATGAATTCCTGTATAGTAAATGCAACATAATTAGTTGCATCGCTATCTAGCCACCACGAACTAGATGGGGCTTCAAATAGATTGGATTCACAAAACAATGCCAATGAATCATTACATGTATTCTCATGCTTAGACAACCAAGTTTTATATTTGTTGCAGTCTTTCTTTATGTGACCTTTCTTTTTACAAAAGTAGCAGTAGAAGTCATTATCTTTCTTAAAGGATGCTTTCTTAGGATCCAATTGTCAGAAGGACTAGCAGCTTCATGAGTTCCTTTATGAGTACGATTTTTGGACTTCTTACCTTTCTTAATACCTGAATTGGAGGCAAACAAACCAACATGCACTTTTTCTTTTTTTAGATTCTCTTCCTCTGTCACCACCCTTGCTATGAGATCATTAATTGGCCATGTCTCATTTTGGGATTTATAATTTGTCTTGATAATCCCAAATTCAGATGGTAGGGTGTTTAAAGCTTAATGCATAATAAGAGAATCATCAATAAGAACTTTAAGTGCCTTAAGTTTTATCTGCAGGTCCACCATTTTTAGGACGTAATTTCTTACCCTAGCAAAACCATCATACCTCATATTGAAAAGCCTTTATAGATACATGCCTTTCTCAGCATTAGTTGAGACTTGGTTCCTAGCATCTAAAGCTGTCATCATTTGTCTAGCAGTGCAGTCAGTTGGCAAGCCACTTTTTAAGTGTTCATGAATAGATCACTTCATAGATAACAAACAAATTCGATTTCTCTTTTCTCAAACAGCCAAGTGTGCTTTCTCATGATCTGTACTTTCAACAGTAAGTTTTGCTAGCTTATCCTCATTAAGAGCAATATGAACATCCGTCGGCTTAATTTTAAACAAAAAATCATCTTTCCATATTTTAAAGTTTAAACCAATAAAAATCTTAATCATAATAGAGTTGCTGTTTACAAAGAATGTGACTAAAAAACAAATAATGTATACAATTAGCATAATATGGGTATTCATCTTGAGAGTTACATACATCATCATCTAATCACTTTTGGGGCAAAAAACATGACATGCAGTTATATACTCCTTACATGACAGTGTTCATGAATAGATCACTTCATAGATAACAAACAAATTCGATTGCTCTTTTCTCAAGTAGCCAAGTGTGCTTTCTCAGGATCTGTACTTTCAACAGTAAGTTTTGCTAGCTTATCCTCATTAAGAGCAATATGAACATCCGTCGGCTCAATTCTAAACAGAAAATCATCTTTCTATATTTTAAAGTTTAAACCAATAAAAATCTCAATCATAATAGAGTTGCTGTTTACAAAGAATGTGACTAAAAAATAAATAATGTATACAATTAGCATAATGTGAGTATTCATCTTGAGAGTTACATACATCATCATCTAATCACTTTTGGGGCAAAAAACATGACATGCAGTTATATACTCCTTACATGACAGTGGCCATTAGAATGTATTCCAACCATCGTAAATTCGTCACCTTTAAGTGTATGAAACACTAGAATTAGTTACTCCTCATGCATATGCTGCACATAATACCCTCAATGAACCAATACACAATCAACTCTTTTAAGATTATGACCACGCATTAGAATATGAGACATTCCACCACAATATGAGATCGATATTTCTTAAACTCAATCAAGTGTGCCACTTTGGCAGTTACAACCCAATTGAATCCTTAAAACTTGCTCATACCAAGGTTATACACTTTATATCTCACATTTACCATATGCATGCAATTTTAAATTTGAAGACATGGGGCTAATATGTCACTAAAATCACATGCCATGCCAATAATATTGTTCCAATCATTGATACATATTAAACCATATACATGTAATCAATGAAACATACTCTACACATTATGTATGTGATCATATACATGTGAGCTTGCACCTGCACTTTCAAAACCATAGAGAAATACAGAAAAAATGCAAAAATACCTTGAAAATACACTGTATACAGCATTCTTTACGTATTTTCACATTCATAAAAGTCTCAAACATGTAAAATATACATACTATATTGTAGAGAATTTCCATACGAGTCTAACGCTGCTGGCCACACTCCATTTGAACCTATTACGCGCCCTCACGTGCTGCCTAAGTGAGCGGCACGTGAGGCCCACGCGAGACACGTGTTGTGCATGTGCTCATTCTCGATCTGGCCCAGTTGCTGGTCCAATTTTCCGGTCCGATCGGTGATCTCGGTTCGACTGGTGGCCCAATTGAACCGGTTTGGGTGGTCCGGTACAACGATTAATGGATAACCTGGTCGAGTTGGTTAATTGTGTTGGATCCTGGGTCGGGTTGATAAGCGGATTTGGGTCAGGTACCCAGGTCGCTGTCGCTGAAGTCAGCCTTGGGCGTTGGCTTCCTCCAGTGCGTGCATCACACGTGCTGTTATTTCTTGTGTGTGGTCTTCATGTGCTCGACGACGTCGGCGCTTCGGCCGTGCATGGGGTGCATGCGGCGTCCCCTTAGGACGCACCATCTATGGTTTTTCTCGTCTCGATGAGTAGATTCCGAATACATGATCAAAATCAAATTTTGCTTGAGAAAAATTTCAAAAACAAGGCAAATTTGAAGGTTCGAGTTCTAGTCTATGGAGGCTTTGTTATCACATGTTAGAAGTCGAAAAACGACACCAAAGATCTCTATAATTAGAATCTAGAATACAATAATTGATCAAAGGATTTACACACCTGATTTAGAATCCATCGTTCTTGATGCGAAATTGGCGACGATCAAACACAAGTGCTTCTTTCCTATTACCCAATTGAACACTAGTTCGATGAGACTGCTCCTTACGTTAGATATCTATATCTATTTCTTATGTGAGAAATTATGTGCGTTTTAGGGTTAGAAAAAAGATTTGAGCGCTATTTATAAAGTTTTCAACTAGACCATTTCATTACGGGCTGGGTTCAACTCGGCCCACACAAGCCAACCCTATATTAGACTAATTAAGAATATATATTTAACTTTATTAGATAAATTCTATAAAAAGTAAATTACAATATCAATTAATATATTCTATATATTATAAAAATTCTTACATTTCATTCCCAAAAGAACAAATTTTCCTTTGGCCATGCTTGGGGAGCCAGTTCGAGCACCAAGTCAATTTGTCGTACAGCATCAAAATCTCTCTCTTGCTCCAATAATTTCACATAAACCATTGTCCGGTCATCTGTCTGTCACTTAAATTCAGTCGTGCATGATGTGACGAAGGACGGTGGAGATGGAATCTCTTCCGAAACCTAACAAAATCCCAAATCTTTAAATGTTCGACACACGTTACACCCTTCGGACGCTCCCAAGCTTTAGACGTTGTAGCAGTTCAGAGAAAAACGAAGCCACGTTCACACCTGCATTTCCATGTGCCAACCACTCCCTTGTCTTTACCCAGACACACGCACCAAACTGGCACGAATAAACAATGTTATCAGAGGACGCAACTTTTGGGTTCAGTGGAAAGACCTGGAATTCAGACCTTTCTTCGACGTTTCGTAAAAATTGAATAATTTTTAAAATTTAATCTCTGAAATACTTTTTTATTTATGAAAACATTTAAACATTATTTCTCATTGATGAAAATATTTTTTACCGATTAATTATTTCGAGTAATACAAACAATCGTTTTCAGAAAAATAATTTGCTAATCATTTATTTTTCGTGAAATAAATGAAGTCGTAGGCTGTGCTAATCATCTGTTACTATTATCGATGGAGAGATCAATTAGGTATCGAAGCCTCTTAAGTAGTTGTTCACTTTTATCTAATTCTTTTATTGAAAAAGACTTTGACTCACCTATTTTCCTGGTAACCACCGCCCATCTTCTACGTATGAAGGGAAAATCTCTCCTTCTTGACTAAGTTTTTCCTATTTTCGAATGTTACCTCTAAATCTCCAAACTTCTATATCATTGAGGGAAAACTTGAGAT
Source organism: Metrosideros polymorpha var. glaberrima (assembly GCA_001662345.2). Lineage (NCBI taxonomy): Eukaryota > Viridiplantae > Streptophyta > Magnoliopsida > Myrtales > Myrtaceae > Metrosideros > Metrosideros polymorpha. The sequence goes on along the minus strand of BCNH02000008.1, from coordinate 15,165,844 downwards.
AAAAGTCATAATTGGGAATCCTCTCACAACACCAGTTTCAACTCCCTTTTACAGCGCTCTTTAGTGAACGGCTGCCTGGTACAGCACTCTCCTTTTACATGGAGATCATCTTCCTCGACAACATTGCTCCATCTTCTTCTTTCCTTTTTCCTTGACTCTCGTTTTGGCGCATTTCTTTATAGTGCTTCGATATATATCTAACTTTAGAGTGCGCTTGTTTCATGAAAAATGAAAATCACTATTTTAAAAATGATTGCTTATACCGCTTATAAAAATATATGAACGAAAGATATTTTTATCGTATGTGAAAAATGTCTAGACATTTATGGTTATCAATGATGAAAATATTTTTTATTGTATTTATTAAATTATTTATTTTTTACAAAACAAACGGAATTTTGTTGGTTTTATTGTCAAAATATGCTTCCAGAACCGGTTGAATCTTTCCCAACCAAACTGTCTCTTGAAAAGTACAAGTCAACTAGACTTATTATTACAAGAGTGCTAGACGTGTCTTCTTCTTCTTCTTTGTCTGTTTCTTTTTTTCATTTCTGGGTAAGATTTTATTTTAATGCCAAACAATAGATAGCACCAAAATATGGAGAGGCTAGATCAAAAGAATGTATTCAGCTCGAAAGTATATGTCATTTGACAATCTTATTGTCCAACGACAGTTGCACAATCTTATTGTCGAAGTTCTCGAAACTATATATAAGTTTGAAAAACAAGTAATCACGCCCTTGCATAGCACGTGCATGAAAATTAGTTATTTTTTAAACCCATGTCAATACGGAAGTTATTATTTATGAAGGTTACTTAGGAAAAAGAAATATGTTTTTAGTAAAGCATACTATCAATCATGCTAAATTTAAAAGTCCCGCACGCTAGTGATATTGCTTGTATAAGCTACCTTTATCTTTGTTGGTTTAGAAAGATTTTAACTTCTAAAAAATAACTATTTATATCAGCGAAAATCACATGTTAAATAGAAGACGTCTTGTCGGAAATAATTCATCAATAAATTCCCACAATTGAATGATCACCCTCTTGTGCGGTTATTTAGAGTACCCTTTTTAGGGATTTGGTCCACATGCCAAAAAAAGGGCTGTGATTAATAATCAATCGCTAGGTTGTACCAGCCAATGTTAATTAGGACGTCAATTTAATCTCTATAAGCACACATCCATTTTTCAAATGGTTGATTAAGTGCATACGACTAAGATTGGCTCTTGATATGTGGCGCGTGCACGCGCCCATAAACAAATTCGATAAGATCCAATAAACAAATTTGAAAAACGATATTCGAGCTATTTAGAAGATGAATGTAAATCTAATTTCAATTTGAAATACACGAGATAATAATGGATTGACGGTGGAGCTACGTCGATCCTTTGAGGTTGAAGATTTGGTGGGATATCACAATTTGAAACATGAACATGCTTCTGGATGATGGGTATAGAGAAGTTGTCTTCGAATTTCATTCAAAGCCCATGATAAAAGATAAATAAGTAGGTTAAGATTAATTAACGAATGAGATAATGATTAATGGCGCCTGGTTTTAAGGATCATCGCTCGGGGGAGAACCCAATAAACAAAGCTTGTACTAAATCCGCAGAGAGAGAGAGAGAGAGAGAGAGAGAGAGGGGGCTCTGTTTTTCAGCGACACCTGCTGCCATGAGGGATCAGATCAGATCACCTTCATCTGATCTTCCTCTTCACAGTTCAAATGTGACTGGTTTGATAAGACGAAAAAGAAAAAAAAGAAAACTTTATTTTATATGAACAACGTCGAGTTGGGTTGGGGACGAAAGACTCGGAGTCGGGGAATTGACTTTCAGACCCTGATGATCAAGGAAACGCTTCCTTAGCTTTAGCTCGACGGGTTACGTGCGCAGCTCTCTTGCTTCCTTCAGCTCCCTTGCTTCCTTCCTCTTCTTGAATCTGCTGAGTCTGAATTTTCTACCCATTAGCGTGTGTGTTTGTCTCTCTCTCTCTCTCGATCTCTCTCGACATTGACCAAGTCTCTGTTTCTCGGGTGCCTGAACAGAGCGGGCAGTTGCTGTTTACTCTTCTTCGTCGTCCACGATCTCGCGCAGTGTCGGAGCCTGTCGTCTTCATCCCTGGGTTTTGAACCGGTCTCGGTCTCCCCGAAGCTGCCGTCTTTTCGCTCGGTTCCTTTCTCGTTGTCATCATTGCTTTCTTCAACACATTTCCGTCGTCCCCTGTTTTCTCACTTATAGTTTCTGGGTAACGCAGCTCTTTGAATCTTCGTATCCTCTTGTCAAGATCAAAACTTTCTCGCTACCCAGATTCCTCAGGACAGTTTCCTGGGCGGTTCTCGTCGTATTGGAATTGGGAGCAGTAGTATATAGAGCCCTCTCTGCCTCTCTCTCTGTGCTCAAGTTTTGTGCAAGGGCAAAGTAGAGATGGGAAGCATAGGATCGAAGATGAGGAGGCAACGCAGTTCCTGCGGGAGCTCGGCGAGCTCGGGGTGGAGTCAATACGGCCATTCCCAAGCGCCGCCGTCGTACGCTCCGCCGAGCTCGTATTACACGCCTCAGCATCGTTTCGCGCCGTCCGTCTCGCCTTCGTACGGTGATGGTTATGGTTCGCAGATTCCGCAGCCGATGAAGAAGAGGCTGGAACGGAAGTATTCGAGGATCGCCGACAACTATCGCTCCTTGGACGAGGTTAGAGTCTAAATCAAACAGCAGTTCTCTCTCTCTCTCTCTCTCTCTCTCTCTTGTTCGATGCGTCTTTGTGAGCTCGTTGGATTGTCGGATGAACAGTGAAAGTTTCTTTTCTGTGAACAACTCGTTTGGTGCCTCTGCAGTCTGCACTGGCCATTGCAATTCCGTTTATTTTCGTCCTAACTAAGCGCAAAGTACGGTAAATAATTAAAATTTGCATATAATTCACGACGAAATTGGTGTCGGGAAATATGACGCTTGCAATTTACGAAACTATGAACTTTGATTAGCCATGAAAAATGCCCTGACAGACCGAGAGCATAGTTACCCCCGGCATCATAGACGGACCATAGCAGATAAATATTCGAGAAGGGTCATGTTTTCTGAGATCGTTTTGCTAGCGAGGGGGTTTAAGTTACAGGATTCTGGTGGGCTGCTTCCATACTTTGCTCAGGTACTTGAGATTGCAAACCCGGGATAGGATGAGAGGTTTCTTGTTAACTAGCTAGCATACTCATGGAAAATAAGTAAATAAGTAAATTTCTCCAGCCATCATCGTTTTCTAATATTTTGTGTGGAGAGGATTAAGGAGTTCATATTCGCGGATAATCCATGTGGCAGCATTCGTACCCGATGTTCGGACTGCTGGTTAATTTTTATAACTGCATGTGCAAGCTATGCCTTGGTTTACAAGTCACTGATGTTCTGATGTTAATTTGATCGTGGTTTGATCACAGGTTACTGCTGCCCTCGCCAAAGCTGGCCTCGAGTCCTCTAACCTCATTGTCGGTATTGATTTCACGAAGAGCAATGAGTGGACAGGTCTTTGTTCCCCTTAATCCTTTCGATGTTTCTAATGGGTTTTGGAATCCCATTGGCTAAAACCCTTCTTTCGAACATCAGGTGCCAGGTCGTTCCACCGGCGTAGCTTGCACCATATCGGGGACAGTAGAAACCCCTATGAACAGGCAATTTCGATCATTGGGAAGACACTATCTGCTTTTGATGAGGACAACATGATACCCTGCTATGGATTTGGAGATGGTATTTTTTTCTGGGCTTTTGCTTAGTGTCTCCTGTGTGTACTTGAATATGTTTCCAAGAGTGCTTAGTTTTCCATGCTCGCAGCATCGACACACGATCAGGACGTCTTCAGTTTCTATCGAGATGATAGATTCTGCAATGGATTCGAAGAGCTTCTGACACGGTACAGAGAAATTGTTCCCCAGCTTAAGCTTGCAGGTGCTCTTTGGTTTATCATGACAGAACCTATATACGCTTATATATTGGTCAATTGATCTCCAGTTTGCTCATGGCTTTCGTATCTCTGTTCTTGCTATAGGACCCACATCTTTCGCGCCCATCATCGAGATGGCCATGACAATTGTCAAGCAAAGCGGCGGACAGTATCACGTGTTGCTGATAATTGCCGATGGACAGGTAAGGGCTAACAGAAACGTCTGCTTTTTGCGGTTCAATCAAGTTAAGCCACACATTATGTTAGATGGAAGGAAGTATTGGCTTAGTTATCTTATATGGCTATTGATCTTTTGTTCGTCTGTTTCTTGAGAAATATATCATGTGACTTAGAGTGACAGTATCCCGCTTAGGCTTTTCGACCAGGCTACCGCTTATGATTCCTAAAGGTTTCTTGCTTGCATTCGGTGTAACTTTATGCGTGGGTGCGTAGGTGACAAGAAGTGTCGACACGGAGATTGGGCATCTGAGTCCACAAGAGCAAATGACCGTTGATGCAATAGTTAGAGCAAGGTACACAGAAAAAGTCTTTGCTCTTAAGTTTGTCCTCAATATCATATACATCGATCCTCTCTTCTTATCAACTCTCTTCTGGGACATAATATGCGTGTACTCGCTCATCCTTTGCAGCGACTTCCCTTTATCGATAATTCTAGTCGGGGTTGGAGATGGCCCATGGGATATGATGAGGGAATTCGACGACAACATTCCTGCACGGGCCTTTGATAACTTCCAGGTAGAGAGCCATTAATCGCGAAGTAGCCATTTATATCTTGCCTGTTCAAGCTATTCGACTCATACTTATCATGGGAAAAATACTTATTAATTTTATCGTAGTTTGTCAACTTCACCGAGATCATGTCAAAGAACGTGGATTCACGGAGAAAGCAGACAGAGTTTGCCCTAGCGGCCTTGATGGAGATACCTTCTCAGTACCAGGCGACTCTTGAGCTGGGCTTATTAGGGTACCGGTTTTTTTTTTTGTCTGTGTGATTCACTTCTGGTTATATCTTTGTTTGTAATGTTCTTTTTGCTGTGCGAGCTTTAATTTTCCCTTTCCTTTCGTGCTTTGGCACGACAGGCGCCAGAGACCGGATGCTCCGGAGAGAATACCTGTTCCTCCACCTGCTTATGTTACACCTCAGGTGAGCAGCTCAAAGACATACCGCTCAAGCAGTTTTCAGCCAGACACAGCTTACGGTGGCTATATCCCAACCCCGAGCGCGCCTACTTCCAGCTATCGGAATGAAAATGAGGTAAGCAAGCTTTTTCCCTTATTTGAATTCGCTGATATCAAAGATAACCTGAAATGCTTTTGGTGAATCAGAACATGTAGTCATCTCTAGTAAATAATTGGCAATGGTACGTAACTTGATCATGTTTCGCCTTGCTTTCACTTGTCGACTCTGAATGGAATGGAGGTTGTTGCTTTTCTCTGTCTTTTATAGGTTTGTCCAATTTGTTTTACTAATCCGAAGGACATGGCTTTCGGCTGCGGTCACCAGGTAGTTTAGTGAAACCCCTTTCAATTCCATCTGGCATCAGTTGGGCATGGTTAGTAGTTTACATGATCACCATTGTTTCTTTGATTCCGCAGACATGTTGCGAGTGCGGTGATGACCTTGAACTGTGCCCCATTTGCCGGAGTTCTATTCACACCAGGATAAAGCTCTATTGATGTGTTTAGCTTCACTACGTCGCCGAGACTTTCTAGTTCAAGTATGTCCCAATAAGGGAAGGTAGCGGCGCTACATCTTTCTCCCAAAAAATGGCTTTAGACCGTGAATCTAATTGCCTAATATGAAGATGCTAATATTTGAGGATCACCTGGGTGACATCTTCATCGGGAAAGGACTGCTGATGGTTTCTCAGTATGAGGAAGAAGTTTTGAATTGTCAATTCATCTACATAGGTTTGTTGAAGGTCTTTTAGGTTTGATTATTCTTGAGTTAGTGCTTGGGCGATTGAGAATGCCGACATAGGGATTAGTCATGTGAGGCAGATATACATATGAAGATGCTGGTTCATCATTCTTTCATTTTTTTTCTCTCCTGTTTAACAGCTTCTCAGGTCCATTTCTAAATTCCAAACTCTATTTCTCTTAGCTCTATTCTGTTGAGAGAGTTTTGAAGTTTCGCCGCATGTACTTTTGATGTTCTCCAAGTAAAGTTCAATTTAATGCACTTGCTATATTCTCAAGTAGGGTGGGAAGGAGCGATCGGATACGTTTATGCCAACCTGGGGAGTCTCCTTGTTTGGTTTGAATTGCTTCCGACAGTCTTGGACTCCTCCCATGTTTGGCCACCAAACAACTCAGCACCAATTCGTCAGGATGCTAGTAAGCCCCCATGCGATTTTCATTAGCAATGCCTTGAGTGACATGTGCATCTTCCTGAAGCCCTATCCACCATCAGTCTTAGCTTCACACACGGTGTCCAGTGTACTGCATGCAGTTTCTTTCCCCTGTGTATTTATCACCCATGGAAAACCTCTGCATACCTCTTCACCTTAATACAAGTTTCAAGTGGTAGCTTAGAAGATTTCTCAGCAAAAACCGGAAAGCGAGAGCACACAGGATTGTGCTAAAGTTCCTTGTCCCGCTAGGTAGGCACTGCTTTACACCCAGATAGATTACTCTGAGCCTTGTAAACAGAGGGTTGATAATAGCTTTTGTCATTCTACTATGAATCAAAGGCATGCCCAGATATCTTCCCAGGTTGCTTGACAACTGGTAAACCGCTCTAAGATGCTAAGGAAACACTTTCGGAACAACAGATTCTAGTTTTTGTAAACACTCACCTTCTCTTCAGACCGTTCGCGATATTCTGTGCGACAACTTTGGATTACTTGGCATCACTTCTGAAACTACCACAAAAAAAAATTCAGGATATGCTCATGAGGCAATTTCGGCTTCCCCTAAGTATTCCATCTCAAATTTCTAACTCGTTGATGCCACGTCAGCAAGTTCTGCCAATGGAACGACCTAGGGAACCGGCAGAACATTTTAAAGACACTATTGAACAAGAAAGAAAAGAAACGATGTTGATTTTTTTAGCAAACTAAGAATATTAATGGTATTGTTTCTTCTTGTCGGTCTACGGTTTGACATCGGACTTCATCTTGAATTGGTTCTACCTGACAGTAGCGATACTGTCAATCTCACAAATGAAGAAGGTCATGCTTGCTATTGTCAATTGGCTCGCTTCACGATTGATCTAGATGGTCATTGAGGATGACAACGCCAGTATCCTCAAGCGAGCCACGACGAGCACACTCAGAGAGAGAGAGAGAGAGAGGAGGGCAATGTGCAGAGTGATTTCAGATTTTTCTACAAACCTCTAGATCTTTGCACCAAACAACCAGATGTTCAATTCAGTGATGCACAATGATGGAAGCCATATCTCATATTGCTGTCCATGTTGGTCGTCGTGTCCGATGTTAAATAATAATCTAGGTCGGAGTGCATAGGAGGCTAAAATCATGGTACGGATATAACTCGGTGCTTTTCGAACACCCTGCGCCCTGTGCCGGGTGGCGGGGATCTGCCTTCATGGGGCAAGAGGCAGCACTCCAGCGCCCAAACGTCTGGTCTAAGAATCTAACACCACTTTCGTTGTTGGCCATTTGACATTCTTATGAGATACTAAAATTGGTTGGCATGTCCAACCAAATTCCAGCAGAACATGCTGTTCCAAATTGTTATTTTACGTGACAGAAAAATGAGGAAGGAAGAACAGGACAACTGGGTATTTTGAGCTATTCACATCTGGATTGCTTTTCTTCAAGAAAGAGATGAGTGAGATGTTCAGCTCTCTTCTGGATAACATAAGGAGACAACATCGAACTTCTTGCACGTTTGTCCTCGTGCTTTTACAAGCAGGAGTCTTCACTCAGATAACAAACAGTTGCCCATCAGATAGTGTGACTAGACTTCTGTGCCAACTGCTCTTTCCTGTTTAGATAATATCTTAATGTTAATAAGTACGTTTAAGTCGAATAAGTGACGTGATCAAAATAGTTTATCTAAAATTAACCTCGTTCGTAAGTTCCATTAAGTTTGCAATTAGAGATCTTGCTGGATCTTCGAGGTATGCTTTAAGGGCATCTGTTATTTGAATTTTAAGAAGATGTGATCAAATAGGGTTTATATTTGGCAAGAGTTTTGAGTGACGTCTGTTAGGGCTATTCATGCTAACTCGAAGTGTTGGTGAGCCATGTTGATCAGAAAAATTAATAAAAAAATTGCCACGTCGGTTTCCGATGTCCCAAATCGACGATGGTACTTAAGTAATCATTTTTTTTTGGGTGCAAAAGTGGCACTTAAGTGATCCGGTGAAAAGTTTTGAGATCAAAGTGGGCGCTATATTAAAGTTATGTCACTTGTAGAGTCTGTTTGGTAACGATTCTGATTTTTTGATTCTGCTTTCTGGAGCAGAATCACTTTTGGTAAAAAAAAATGATTCTTATCCAGAAAAATGATTATGATCCCAAGAAGTGTTTCTAAAATTAGTTTTAGAAAAGGATGATTCTTTGTTATAGAATCACTTT
>BCNH02000008.1:15114074-15157137 GCA_001662345.2 Metrosideros polymorpha var. glaberrima | reverse complement strand
TTCTCTATTTTTTTTTCTATTTTTTTTGGGTAATATTAGTGCAATAGGGAAGAATGAAGAAGAAGGTGAAGGTGGTTTTTTTTTTGTTTTTGCGAGGGGATTTGAAACGTCTGAAGCTGATTAAATCTTTCTTTCTGTTGTTGTTGGTGCTTTTTGTGAGGGGGGACTAAAATTAGTGAAGGTAAAGGCACCACTATGCAAGAGCGTTTGTCACCTCCTTCTTCTCTCTCTCTCTCCTTCACATAACCACACCTACACACACAACCTCACCTGATTTTCTTTTATATATTTTCCCTTATATTTTTCATCATTAACGATAACCCTTCATTTCCCTAGAATGAATATACATATGTATATTTCTCATCATTTCTTTATTTAATATGTTGCATAAAATCACTTTTTTCTATGATTGTATTTTCGTGATGATATAGGTACTTTATAGTTATAAGATGTAATTATTTGACTTTAATGAAAAAATTAGGAAGATAAATTCTTTCTGAGAACAAAAATTATGTGCAGTTACCAAACGTGTTTCTGTTCCAAGAACAAAAATTTTATACAGTTACCAAACGCGTTTCTGATTCTCTGAAACTCGTCTAGGAATCAGAATCAGAAAGAATCACTTCTGAACAGAATCATTTTTTTGGATCAGAATTGTTATCAACAAATCCGTAATGTCTTTTTCCCCTATTTTATTCTTTTTTTATTGTAGCATGAAATTGCGCATCTCTCACATGTAATGCGTGAATTACAAAAAGATTTTGAGTTTAAAGTTGGTATGATTTTTTCTAGTGAACTTGAAGCCTATCATAAGTATGTGACATGTGAATAGACAAAAGTTGTGGAGTGAGGAAGAATCATGCTTATAAAAATGTTAAAGGAAAATTAATCCGACGAACTTTTGTGTGCAATTGTGAGGGGTTTTCAAGCTTGTATTAATTTTTAAGTTGAAAATGTTGTTTATAAAGTGGTGCAATATGTTCCTTAGCATATCATGCATTTATACCGAAAAATAAAAGCACCTGATAAAATGTGGAAAATGATTTTCAATACTTGTAAGGGTGTTTTAGTTGGCACGGCTAAAGTGACATTGGGAGGACTATGACATATAAGTTAAAATTTGAAAAAATTTTGTAGACCAAAAGATCAAATAATATAAGTGAGGGAGACTGTCAAAGTCTTTTGAATCTTTTTACATGCATGCAAATGCAAAACCCAATGTTTTTCTACGCTATAAAGATAGATCAAGATGGTAAATTGACAAATCTATTTAGGAGAGATAGTTTGTCTCAATTTGACTATCACTATTTCGGTGATGTCGTGGTGTTTGATACATGTATAATACCAACAAACACAACACCGTAGAACATTTTGTTGTTATTAATCATCATTGGAAGAATACTTTGCTTAGGTGTGCATTTTTGTTGGATGAGACTACAAAATCACTTATTTGGTTAATTTATGTGTTTTTGGATTCTATGTGAAATAAGACTCCAAAATCCATTTCATCAATCATGATCAAAATATGACAAAAACCATTCTAATGGTGTTTCGGCATATACTTGTATAATTTTTATACGTGAGAGAAGTTGTAACTCAAGATGATTACGGTTCTCATGGGAAGCCCAAATTGCAGGTTTTGAATAATAAGACATTGATGCATGGTATTTCGATGTATACTCATACAATTCTTTACAAGTTTTAGGCATAATTCCGTAAATAACCCAAAACTTTAGGTTTAGTCCCAATTCTGTCTCAATTTTTTTTTTGTCTAAAAAAAAACCTCAAAATTGAGGCTTAGTCCAGATTTGCCTCAGACTTTTTTTTTTGTCTTAGAAAAAGCCTTAAACTTTAGGTTTAGTTACAAATCTACCATGAACTTTTTTTTTATCTAAAAAAACTCCAAACTTTAGGTTCAGTCCCAAATTTATCCCAAACTTTTTTTTGTTAAAAAGAAAACATCAATTTTTACTCTAGTCCAAAATCTATCCATATTAACTGCTTGTCCAAAAATCGCCATTAGTTGTTGCTAATTTTTATATCCTAGAACGGTTTTATTTTGGAGATATTTTTTCGTGTCACCTTGTTGATGTGGATTTGTTATCGATGCAAAAATGCCATATTAAGTTGGAACTGGATCATGGGGGTAGATTTGAGAATAAATTGAAAATTTGTTGTTTTTTATAGACAAAACAAAATTTGAGATAGATGTCGGACTAGACCTAAAGTTTGAGGTTTTTTTTTAGACAAAAAAAAGTTCAGATAGATTTGGGACTGGACCTAAAGTTTGGAATTTTTTCTAAGACAAAAAAAACGTTCAGGGCAGAATTGGGACTAGACTTAAAGTTTGGGATTTTTAAAGGAATTTGGCCCAAGTTTTATGAAAATTTTTTGCGAAATCTGTCTACAAGGATTTTAAGTACTATTTTGGATGGATTGATTTATGTTTATGAATATACTCTATGGATTCAAGTTGAACATGCTGTCAAAATTAACTCTCTGGAAATTTTAATTTCTTGTGAATGAAAATCATTTGAATCAAAGGAGTAGTTGTGTCATCATGCCTTTGCACGTGTTGGATGAGGACATAATAGTTATAGGCATTTCATCTTTTTATTTATTGAAAAGATGGACTATTGAGTGCCAAGGAATGAATGAGAATGATGAATCTCATCAAATGTCACCAGGTCCATATAACTTTAATTGATTTTCCATGTTGATCCAAAGATCTTTTGCCCTAATGAGTTTGGCAACTGAAGATGAAACTCCGATGAGAGTAGCGATGAAGAACTTGACAAGTTTCACTTGCTAAACTGAAAAACTCTATTTTGGTGTTTATCAACACAAAGATCTATTCTAAGTTTGATTTTAAAGTAGATTTTTGGCCCTTAGGATCCATCCAGAATGCCACCACAAGACGGGATTTTGCATTCCAAACCAGCATTTTCAAAGGACAGTACTTCCTTTGGGTCTTAAAACTACACTCTCCTTGTTCCAGAAAGCAATGTGAAAAATCTTCCGGCTAGTCAGTTCTAGTTCTTAAACATACATTGATGACATCCTCTTATTAAGTCCCGATTGTAAGCAACCAGCACAGTTTACTGATATTATTAAGCAGCATAGAATTATGCTTTCCCAAAAAAAGATGATAGTAGCCCAGAAAGAAATTGAGTTCTTGGGAATGCATCTCAAAGATGATTCTTACTGCCCGATAGACCATATTGCAAAAGAGTTGTTGAAGTTTCCTGATGCGAATTATTCTCATTAACAAGTACAACAATTCTTAGGTATTGTGAATTACCTAAGAGATTTTGTACAAAAGATTTCAATGTTCTTGCATTCTTTGCAAAAGATGTTAAGGAAGGAAAACCCTCCTTGGGGAACAGCTTAGACGATTGCGGTCAAACTGCTCAAAGAGAAACTCCATAATTTGCCACCTTTGCTAATTCTCTTAGAAGGTAAAAGGATCCTTCAGACTGATGCTAGTGACAAGTATTGGGCAACGTTCTCTTAGAAGAGATCGAAGGCAAAGGACGAATATGTGGATTCAAAAGTGGTAGATTTCACAAATGCCGAAATGGATTACCATTTTACCTTCAAAGAAATCTTAGGTATTAAGTACAGAAATAAGAAATTTGAATTCCATCTTGTTGGTTACCATTTTCTTGTTGAATTGGGCATGTCTTCATTCAGTCTATGATGAAATTCAAACAGAAGACAATCCCTTATCCACAACTACTCAGATAGGCAGAATGGTTCTCAAAGTACTTTTAGTCCAAACACATTAAGGGAGAAAAGAACATCCTTCCTCCTGTCCAGACCAAAAGAAATCTCTTCGTTGTTCATGTTCGTATCTAGAAACTAAGATGACAATTTTCGAACGCAGGACATGAGTGAGGCCTAGATTCCCAAGCATGATGTATCCTCCTGAAGTCCTAGATTTGATTAAATCCAACACCCTTTTTGACAATCTCACTAATCTCACGAGGATTACTAGTACAAGCTTTTAGAAAGTATGGTGGATTAAGTCTCCGACTCATCCCATTTCATTCTCACCATAAGATGAATTTCCAGAAGATCTCCAATGGTTTTATTGTTATGCTTATTAGCTACCGTACAGTAGCCATTGAGTTTCCAACGTAAAGAATGCGAAGGATCATTAACCAGGTAATCAGGAAAGCCAGTGACGGAAAATACAAACATTTTTCCGAAATGCTCTATTGGTTCAAGCCACTAATGGCGTGTAGAGCTTTTTTCTCTGAACAAGTTCGGACATGCCGGCCAGACCTAGAAGTACATTCAACTGTATTCTTCTATAGGCCGTGGATAATTGTAAAACCAAATTACAATCAGTCCAGAACACTTGCAGATGTTGGAGTCACAACATACAAGACCCAGGCAATTCTCGCTAAACTCCATAAGACGTTTCCATGTTGTATTGCTGCCTTGCCACGAGAATTTCAAAAGATACAAAGAATCATATGGGAAAGCAATCACACTATTCCTCCAGAAGCATGGCCCAAAGAAAGAGATTCTGAGGTCCCTTGAGATTATTCGTCGGACTACTTCAAGACAAAATCTTTGATTTATGTTGCTATGGTTTAAGTCAGTAAAATCATCAAGAACAACCATCATCAATGTAAGATTCATGGGGAGGACCACTCTCTTAAGATCTTACGACTATGGTGGGACACAACTAGAACTCAACACAGGAGAATCAATACTTTCGGTTCACCTAAATATTTGGCCCCAGCCAACAATGCCAAATTATATCCCATCATGCTCCAATAATAACCCCTCAGGTTTCTATGATTCTCCACCAAAGTGATCGTGTCCATCAATGACTTATTCAGGATATCTTGAAAATATTTCAAGGACCCCACCTGGAGAAAAGAGAATTGAAGAAATGGAATGTAATCTCCTCATACAACAAACGATAATGGACAAAAAGGACCTAAAGTGAAACAACTCATCCTCTCTTTCGTCGGATAGTAACTAAAACTTGTTGGTCACATGTGTAATACTATTTGCTTTAATTATTGTATGGCATCTGCGCATGCCAGGGGATGTTTGTCGTTTCTCCTTCTATTTGTCTATGTAGGCATCATTTGTAAGCGTTTGAGGTAGAACGGGTTGCCAGGAAGAGCTCATCTGAATAAAAGCCGTGTGTTCAGTGTGTAAATCATCAGTGGCTAACGCTTCCTTCTCCTCTCGGAGCTTGTAGATATTAGAAATCTTATAATGGTATGATAGCATAGTCGTGTCTACTTCCTGGGGGTGTGCTCTGTACTCGGCTCCATCAGGATCTTGTGTACTAGAGACCTTATGCCAGACAGCATTATGTCATGAATATGTGTGAACCGAATACTAAAAGTCCCGTTTGGATAAGTGTGGTGGTGACAAATGATGCAAGTAATGATGTCGATAATGAAGCTTCTTTGTGTGAGATGTCGATATTAGGCCCCTTTCGAAGGAAACGAAATGGAATAAGTTATCGAAGACTAAAAAGCTTCAGTGATGAAAAAAATAAGAAAAAAACTTAAAAAGGAACAAACTAATGCTAATAGAAAGTCGAAGTGAGTGATATATTGTTCTGATTATTATATTTAGTTTAATTTTATGCTTATGCTACATGATGCCAATAATAAGTTTATTATTTTGTGATGTATAATCGATTGCTTAAGCAATACATCATGAAACTCATTTATCATTTGGAAATTCAAATCAACTTCAAAGTGCTTTGGTCCTAGCAGCATTGGTGTTGCTACGGTAAATCTAAATTTCCATAATCATGTGTGCCGCTCTTTAACCTATATGTGTAATTTCAATTCACTAATAAGGTCATTTTTTTGGAATTAATTGGACTTTGGCTAATTGGAATTGGACTCTTTAGCCTTCGTGTTTTTTGCCTGCTTATCCAAAGTGGACGAGAACACGGTGGAGATCACACTAATCGATGGAATGGAGTTGACGGACTATGATGGCAAGGCTAGCACTGACGGATGGGAACAGTGATCGACGGGACATCGCACCGTTTCTAAACATTCATTTTTACAACAAAAGGCTTTAAAATCTTGCAAAGAGGTTTTAAAATGGGAAGGTCAATGCTTTTTCTTTTTTGTCAGAATGGCTTTAAACAAAGCATCGCACAGTAGCAAACTATATGTATGGTCCCGATCACAACACTGCAGTAATTTTTTTTGTTGTTGAGATTTTCCATAATCACTTGCATACTGCTGTGAGTTCCCATCGATTTTGTTTCTTTTCTTTTCATATTTTCCTTTTTTCTTCTTTAATTTTTTGTGGATCCTATCGCCCTAACAACGGTTTGATTCGTTTTATACTTGTTTTTGCTTTAAAAAGGGGAGTTATATCGCCAATTACTTGACTTATGTGGAGATCGAAGCGGACTGACCGGTCCAGTTTCAAGGCCACTTGTGTCGGTTTTGGATTTCACAAACTGGAAATCAACCCTTTTGATCCGGTTCCAAGGTGGGAATTGGCTCATCCTGAAACTGATCATCCCTACTTATGCTACATGATGACAGTAAAATGTCGATTTTTTTTTTTATGATGTAGAAACTCATCTATAATTCAAGAAATTCAAATCAAATTCAAAGTGCCGTTTGTGTTAGCAACATTAGCGGTCCTACAATAAATCTAAACACTCTCTTAGTCATACATGTTTATTTACATTTTACTAATTGGTCACTCTTTTTTAAGGTTAATATTACGAAAAACTCCAAATTGGTACATTTGTGATAAATTTAACCCAAACTAATTTTTTGACAACAAAAAAATCTCAAACTGGTATATTTATGACAAATTTACCATCTATTAAATTTTACAGTTAAATTGTTGAATTAGATAAAACGTGGCAGTTGATTGGAGCATCAGTTTGGGATTTTACCTTTCGTTTGTTACAGATGTACCGATTTGAAATTTTTCATGATATAAATCAATTTAACGGAAATTAACGGAGGATAAATTTGTCATAGTTATATCAGTTTGGAATTTTTCGTTGGTCAAAAAATTAGTTTTGGGTAAATTTGTCACATGTATACCAGTTTGTGGGGTTTTTTGGTAAAAAAAATAGTTTGGAATAAATTTATCACATGTGTATCGATTTATGATTTTTCGTAATATTAATCTTTTTTTTTTATGTAGATACAACCACCATATATCATACTTTTAGGAAATATGAATGGATTTTGCTCACTTACTAGTTAGTTACTGGCTATGAAAGTAATTTAGATCTCTATTGCTGTTTGGTATTATTTTAATGTTAATTATTCCCTGTATCTCATAGAAAGACAGTGGAGTACCACTATAGGTTCCATAAAGTCATTATGAGTCATGTACAACTTACCTTACTTATTGATATGAGATTATTTGAGATAATATCTATTTAGACACATTGTTCCATGCCCATATTTACAATAGGAGGAACGCGCATGTCAACATAAACCATGTCCGTTGGCCATGGCTCATTTGGCCTAATTTGATCTTTAAAAAAGTAAAGATTTTTAATGGCCCATGATCGGAGGTCCATGCAGGGTCACGTGATATATTCAAAGACGTCGCGGCTCAGTACGCTTTGGTTATGTTGGCACCTAGATTTTATCCAAAAAATAATCATTTAGTATTTTCCTTTCTTTATTTTCATATGGCACATATATTTTTAATTTGGTGAAAATAAATTTGTGTTTGACATTTTTTTAGTAAAAAGGAAAATGCTGGTTTTTATTTCATAAAAATAGATCTTATAGTAATACAATGAGACCTTATTATTATGGGTGAGCTGTTACAGGTTCCGTACAAGTTCCATTTGGAAACTGGAACCTATCCATCGGAATAGGTTTCTCATTTTTTAAACCTGGAACCTAACCTGTTACAGGTTCGAGAATCTATGTAGGTTTCACCCAAGTTCCACCTATATTCTTAATTGAATGATTAGAGTAAACCATTATCTTTAATGATCATCACTTGCTGTTACAATTCACTTATCACAACTTATATTTAGACATACGAAAAATATAAAATATTAACAAAGTAAAAGTTTTAGTCATAAATATCGTCGAAAATAAAAGCTTAAACTAGCAGTTCCAGATTATGTACTCATTATCGGACGCTATGGAATGACATAATATAGCGCGAAGGCATAAACTAAGAAAAACACAAAAAACTTGTTTTAGGTTTTAGAGTCCAGGTTCCAGGTTCTAGGTTCCAAGTTTCACTTACCTTAAACTTGGAACCTACCAGTCGAAATAAATTTTTTAATTTTTGGAATCTAGAACCTATCTTGCATACCATAGAACCATGCTCACCCCTACTTATTATAGTGACACTCTCAAATAAAATTCATATCTTGGGAGGAGGAACAACATGTCATACTTGTCAAACTTGATACCAAGTTAGATGCAAAGCCGAATTTGCTTATTTAAATTAGTCATATTTATGAGGTTAAGTAAGGATTTCATTTTCTTATTCTAGCATTGTTTTTTACTTTCACTCTTTTTAGGTTCTCTTTCTCACACCAAAATATATATAATATTTAACCTCTCTCACTTTACACTTGTCTCCGTTGCTTATTGTTCTTTGTGTACGTGAATAGTTCGGTGGAAATGAGCCAAAAAAAAAAAATCATGCCAAGGGAAAAAACGATTTAATGTATTTTATGAACTTGATTTTTTGGGGAAATTGTCCAAAAAATCATAAACCTGTTACACTTTTGCCAATTTAGTCCTAAACTTTTCAATTTTGCCAATTGAGTCTAAACCTTTTCACACTTTGCCAATTGAGTTCTAAACCTTTTCACACTTTGCCAATTGAATTTATCTGACTAATTTTGGCTGGAATCCGCTAACGTGAACGTCAGCCGTCTTACGTGGCATGATTAGCGTTAACGTGGACAATTTTTAATAATATTTTAATATTTTTCTGATTTTTTTCTTTTTTTCCTTTCTTCTTCCTCTTCTTTGCCGATGGCCGGCCATCAACCACAGGGGATGGCTGGGTGAGGGGAGCACTCGCCTGGGCTCGCCCTTGCCTTGGGCGAGGCTGGCTGAGCCTTGCTTATGGCAGGCGATGGTAGCCCTTGCCTAGGTGAGGCTAGTTGGCTTGGCCATCAGTGGTCGGCCATCCTTTGTGGCTAGTGGCTGGCCACCGGCAAAGAAGAGAAAGAAGAAAGGAAAAAAAATATTATTAAAAATTATTTACTTCAGAGTTGGCCATGCTACGTAATATGGACAGCGTCCATGTCAGTGAATTCTGGCCAAAATTGACTGGATGGACTCAATTGGCAAAGTGTGAAAAGATTGATGATTCAATTGGCAAAAGTGCAATATGTTTATAACTTTTTGGACAATTTTCCCTTATATTTTAGAAAGAGGTGATTTTTTCCTTTAAGTTTGTAAACATAAGCCCTATTGCCTTCTCTGGGCTTGATCAATACGCAAATGATTAATGATCTCTGTGTTGACACCTAAATTTTTGTTCGTAGACTATTCATGCATTTTATAAGGAAGTTGGGGATCGAATTGTCAATAATGATGGAGCTTAACCCCCGACTAAAAAACCATCATTATTGCACAAACCCCTATTCACATTTCTCATTCTCGTTCCCTGTTAGTATCCAATTTTAAAATTCGTCCAACCTCGTAGCCACCTCTATGAAATCCCAAATTTTTTAGCATTTATTTATAATGCGTAGGAATTTGTAGACGATAAATGTCGCAAGTAAAGATTGTAATGGGGTGATTCATGTGGATTAGTGGAGACCGAAATCGTATTTGCGTGTCCGTAATTTTCCGTAAATGATTTTGTTAGAGTTGAATTATTGAATGTTTGTTTTTGGATTGATTTTCTAGAGTGGCGGTGAGACACGTAATGCCACGTAGGTTATTAACGGAGACCAATACACTCCGAGTTTAAGTATTGAATAAGTGTTACATTAGAAATTTACTGAATTAAATATTTCCTTGCGTTCGGAAAATTTTGCTAAACATTTTGATGTGTTTGAAATATATTTTTGATTTATTAATATTTAGAACGGACACTAATTTACTCGTTTATGTATTGATTTCCTTGTTTACGTATTGATTTACTAGATATCTTAGCATTTTATCAAAATATCTACATTTGGAACCATATAATTAAGCCTAATGTCACTTTTTAATATGACCACATCTCATGCATTTTCAACCAAATATTTTTAACCCAAAGTAATCATTTTAACTTGGGTTAATTGACCTTATCTCTTTTGTATTTCAAAGAAATACATCCCCTTTGGTCATGCAGTTCCATTCCCAAAACACTTCAAGCCTTCAACTTTTCTTCCTAGTAAAAGAAAAATGACCCACTTTTGGGTTGTTGGAGCTTTTAATTCTAATTTTTCAAGAGAGTTCGAGGTGATTTTTGTGGACTTATTCTCTTTCACCAAAATAGTTTTGTTGTTTGAAAAGATTTAAAGTGTTAATACGTATTTTTGATGATTTTGTTTTGAAGGTAACTAAAGTTTTGATTTTTGCTCAGAATATATTTTGAGGTAAGTGAAAACTTTAAATGCTAAATTAGGATAATTTACTTATTACTCTTGACTTGGTTGTTTGGTAGTTGTTATTTTTAGTTTGAGTTTTGATGATAATTGTAAGAAAGTTTTAATGAGTGGGTGGTTGAAAAGTTATGAACGATTGACTTGAATCAATGATTTCTTATCTGTACATGTGGTGTGTAATTGAATTTTTTTATGATTGATAGTATTCTTGATGGAAAAGTATGAAAAAAGGACAAGAATTGATTTAGATGCGAATTAGAAAGTGTTGAAAACTAGTTAAATGAACTTTTTGGAGGCGTTGATTTCTCAATAAATGAGTTTGTTGTTTTCATAGGAGCCATCGATGGACCTTGGAAGCCATCGATTGTTGCTGGGGTTATTGTCTTTCAATTTCAAAAAAGGAAGAAAAAAGAAGAAGAGAGCCATGGACGGTCGACAGAAGCCGTCGATGGTCAACAAAGAGGCAATCGATTGACTTCTTCAAGAACCCATCGATCGATGGTTGATGGTTGGAAAAAAAAATAAAAAAAAACATTTATAAAAAAAGGGGAAAATCCATCGATCGAAGAGCCCACCTACAGTAATCTATCGATGGTCACGGAGACCGTGGATAGTAAAACCAAGGCAAATAATAATAAATAAAAAAAACACAGAAAAAAATTCAGAAAAAAGGAGAAAAGTTTGGTCGTCGATTCCAAGGAAATGGTTATAGGGAGTTGTCAGTGGGCAGTGGGAGTCTATTTATTAATTAATTGAGCATATTTTGTAAGTTTTCGAGATATTCATTAGTTATATGAGAATGTAAAGGAGAGGTAAGTGAATCATTTCTTTTACTATCAAAAGTGATACATGAAAGAGCTTTGGTATGATGCATGAAAAAGCCATGGTGTTTTATATTTCAATGATGGTTTGAATTAAATGATGTTGTGGAAATGTTTGGATGGAAGTTATGATTATTTGAAATCGTTGACGTTTACGTAGCCTTTTTAAGAATGTATCATTTGCTTGCAATATGTAATAAGCATGTTATTATGTGCATTATGGCTATGAGATTAAATACGAAAAGAATTATGAAACTATTCTGTCGTCTACGCGATGGTGGCGACAATGCCTTATGGGCAAATGTCGCGAAATACCTTGGAGTTAAGATGCTCTATGTGTCGGGATGCCTTGAGAGTTTTCGGGAGGTGAAGAAAAAATGAATATGATAATTGATCACATAAAATATGGCTATGAAGTATGTCTCTTAATGTGCCAAGTGGTTATGATTGTGCATTGTCATGTGTTATGCCATCCGCATGTATTTAGTAAATAATCACATGCAATGTTGCTATTGATTTGCTATAAACAAGAAAAGGTTATGTTTTTTTTATGTACTTGTCATGTATGGAGTTTTGTGATGTTTGATCTCATGTTGTATGATGCCATATTAAATGGTGAGTGGATTTCTTACTTTAGAATTAAAAAATTTATTTACTGGGCCTTAGCTCACTCTTTTATTTTTAGACTTGGAGGATTGATT
The DNA here is from genome assembly GCA_001662345.2 of Metrosideros polymorpha var. glaberrima. Classification (NCBI taxonomy): domain Eukaryota; kingdom Viridiplantae; phylum Streptophyta; class Magnoliopsida; order Myrtales; family Myrtaceae; genus Metrosideros; species Metrosideros polymorpha. Next base: position 15,145,060 of record BCNH02000008.1, on the reverse strand, counting down.
TGGCACCACCACCACCGCCACCACTTTTCGGAGCTCCTAGACATTTAGATGCCACTTTTGATGATATAGTTGTACTTGGTTCAGATGTAGTGTATACAAGATGCAACTCTATCATATAGGTCAACGTAGGTCTTCCAAAGTGGGTTGCCCATTGATATGTTGCCTGGTTTAAGTATGTCGATGGGGAGTCGGTGGGACCACTGAGAGGCTTTGATGGTGTTCCAAGATTGATTGCAACGACTCGTCGGTGGGTGAAGTGATTGACCTGTAGCTTGGTAGTGTGGCTTTAAGTAGGCAAGTCTTTTTGGAGTAGGAGTATGGAGTAGAAGTGACGAAGCCCACCCTTCTTCCAAAGTTAATGCGTTGTATTTTGTTTCTTGTATACTTGTATTAATACTTGGAAGAAGGTTAATGATTGAATGATGCATATGTAAATTATTTGACTTGCCTACTTGTGTTTCTCGTGCGCTGAGAAAAGAAAATTTTTATAATGCTTCCGTATAATTAATGACAATGGGCAAGGACACATGTACAGCCTAACGTTCTGGGATGGTACACCCTTAATCACCCACTTTTCTTCATATTTTCACATCAACCATTGAAAATTACTCCATATGTTAGTCATCAAATAAGGAAAGTAAAAAAAAAATTTAAAATTTTTAAAAAATAAGGAAAGTAAGGACAAGCAAAATAAGCTATTTTTAGTATTCCTAGGCTTGGTTGGGAAGAAGGAAAGAGTGGTTACATCCCAACTAAAGACTCATCGGTGGTACATTGGAAAAAAGGCCTTCTCGTTTAAGGTTGCGTTTGGAAAGCATTTTGAGGAAAGTCATTTGAGAAAATGCAAATATTTTTGGGTTAAAGGGGTTTTTTGAAATGCAAATGGCGTTTGGTAAAATGACACTTTCAATATAACTTTGGATAAATAGTGTTTGGAAATATTACACTTTGCAAAGCTCATTTGAAAAGAAATTTTTTTTAGTCAAAACCTAGCATCGCCGGAACAGTTCTTCAGCGAGCCGCCGCCAGCCTCACCTGAAGTCGCCGGACCTCAGGCGAGGCGGCCTGAGGCTGTGTGACCCCAGGCGGCGTCGGCCTGGGTAGCGCGACCTTAAGCGACCGTCGGCCTGAGGTCGCGTGACGCAGGCCGACCCGACCCCAGGCTGACGCGACCTCAGGCGAGGCGGCCTGGGGTCGCGCGACCCAGGCCGACGCGACCCTCGGCCTGAGGTCGCGCGACCCTAGGCCGACGCCGCTTGGGGTCGCGCGACCTCAAGCGAGGCGGCTTGGGGTTGTGCCACCCAGGCCGAGCCTGAGGTCACGCAGCCTCAGGCCGCCTCACTTGAGGTCCGGTGACGCTGGCGGCGGCTCGCCGGCTCGTCAGTGGCCCCTTGCAGCAGCTGCTCTCATGCTTAATGGAGAAGACAATGAACAGTAACAAGAAAGGGCAAGATCGGAAAAGAAAAAAATAAGTGAGGCTATTTTGGGAAGAAGAAAAATGCATTTTACCCCATTTGAGCATTCAAAAAATGCTCAAATGTCCAAGGCAGCCTCTAACCTGCCTTGGGCATTTAGCATTTCAAGCCCTTGGCATTTGGCCAAGGTGAGTGCAAAATTTTTCCCAAACACCTCATATTTGGTTAAAGGGGCTTTGGATGGCTAAGGGGCTTTGGAAATGCTGTTCCCAAACACACCCTAAGTAGACTATCCCCGGCCAAGCATGGTGCAAACCAATGGACAAAAAGCCTGTTTTGTCGGAAAGTTGGAGAAGTGAGGGTGGAAAAACCGCGAGTGATGGAGTCCAATCAATGCTTGTTAATTTATTTTCCCTCCATCTTTCGTAGGTGAGAATTTTGTTTTACTTATGTATTATTTTGTGTCTAATCCATTCATCATCCTCCGTGCATGAAACCGAAGTTTAAAGCCAAGTATGCTAGATTGCCTTACCCAATCAGGTTTTGCAAGTTTATTATATTGGTTTATCTGTTCGATTTGCTCGGCCACGATGTTTTATTGTTTGCTATATAATCTTTGTGTCATATGTCTATTTTGTTCGAAATCGGCCTCCACATTTTGAAATCAGATTGCAAACCCGGTTAGAACCGGTTTGGGTGTGTATGACCACGAGCTTCAACGTCTTGTGCAAAGATGAGTTATTTGTTCCTTATTCATGCCACTTTTTTTTGTTATTATTATTCATGCTTGTATTTGATGCATTCTAATGTTAAGATTGGTCCTTGGTAGTTCCTTTTTGCATTAAGCGACTCGTATGTTAAATTTACTTCATGTGACCAACTCCATGTGTCCAGTATACACCTATCCAGACCGGTTCCAGGTCTGAACTGCAGTGTCTGGATTCATAATCGTGGACCCAGAAACCCCATCTTCTGACAAAAGGCATAAGATATTATTTTAACTTGAAAAACGTCAAGGAGTGCCCTTACTAATATAATTGTAAAAATTAATTAAGTATGCCTTGAAAGAACAACTTTCCAAGATGCTTGAAGGCCTCTTGAAATATGTATTTTTCTGATTTCGAGGTGATCCAGTAAGTATTATTACTATGTTTATCGTATAAACTGGTGCTTGGAGGCCTTTTGTTTAATATGATTTGCTTCTCTTTACAGTGTCCTCCTTCAAATTATTGAAATCGGTTTGACTTCGAAACGTATTGATTATTCCATACGAGGAGAGGGTTGCTTGTGTTTTCCATTTTTCGAGTACATTTATTGTATGTAGTTAAGCAAATGGCCTCGCAATTGACGTAACGTAGCTGTTAATCGGGTGCGATTGACGTCTGCTGCTGGCGAAATTGCAATTAATGAACAGGAAGCATTCATTGAAGTATTTTGACCTATTGAGAAGGTATAAAATCACACGATCAGTATCTATTCTTCAAAGTAAAATCACACTAAATGTGTACCAGATTTTGAAATGCAAAATACCTAAAATAAATATTTTATTTGACTACTCAAAGTCATGGTCTTTATACTGAGGGCCATATAGTCACTTTTATTGAGGGGTTACATGTTTCATTCTTGCAAGTTATTTATTAGGAAATGCTAATAGTATGATTGTGATGTGGAGCATCCCCGTTCATACTTCTGGCGTGGATGTGATTTGTTTAGATTAAGATAGTACTGAGGTCAACATTTATATTCTAGTATTGCACTGCAGTGAGGCTATGACAATGCGCTCGTACCTCTTAAGAAGTAATTATGCCTCAAATGGAACATCATGTAACAAATGTGGAACTCCTATACCTCAAATTGTCAATATTTGTTGTTCATTTGTCCATTCTTCACTTACAAAAGAAAGAAAAAGATTCTATCAATGAGTGTCCTAGAGACACTTTGTAGTTTTCGATGCATTAATTGTGCTCTTGTTACACACAATCAATATTTTGAAAATTAAGTTATTCTAAATATTTTCCTTAACAAGTGCTTTGAGGACACCCATAAATGGGATCTAGAAAAAAAAAAAAAACAAGACATTTAATATTCCAAATCGGAAATGTGCATAAGAGTTTGGAAGTAAATAGTAAACCAGACCAACTATCAAACTCAAACCCACCCTATGATTTCTCTCCTTCAAACACATTTCAAAGTTCTTCCAAGTTCTTGCCCTCAATGAACAGAGCATCTTCTTTCAATATTGCAGTAATGACTATAGGCCTAGTGGATGAACGGCACCGTCTATATAAGCACACCTTGACATCGAACTGACTTCATTCACATTATACACACTCTTTTCTTTTTCCTTGTAAAGAAGGTTCAAAGAGACCAAAGACCCACCATGGGAACGCTTCCGAAGCTGCATTTCCTTATCCCAATTTTGACTACGCTCTTCTTTTCCATGCCCCAACTCAAGCCTGTGGTCGCTCAACAACTCTATGCCGATTCAAGATGGATTGTTGAAGGCGCAGGGAAGAGGGTGAAGCTCGCGTGCGTGAACTGGCCGGCGCACCTCCAGCCGCTGCTGGCGGAGGGGTTGAGCAAGCAACCGGCCGACACGATTGCCAAGAAGATTAAAGAAATGGGGTTCAATTGCGTGAGGCTCACATGGCCACTCGAATTGCTTATGAATGAGACACTCGCTTCTCTTACTGTGACCCAATCGTTCCAGAACCTCGGGTTGTTGGAATCTCTCGCCGGCATTAAGTCCAACAACCCTTCCCTCATTAATCTTCCTGTAATGGAAGCCTACAAGGTAACATTAGTTTTCGTCTCTTCTAATTTTAAGGACAAAAACTTGCTCGTTTTGCATCCTATGGACAAGAAATTTTTACTATGATTCAAGATGAGTAATAATTACATTCTTCCCTATCAAGGCCATTATGTATTAATGTACGTCCTTTTTAGAAATTTTCAGTCCGTGATGACAAGCCTTAGAAACAACACTGTGATGGTGATACTCGACAATCATGTAACCATGCCGGGTTGGTGCTGCGGTGCAGACGACGGCAATGGCTTTTTCGGTGATGAGTACTTCGACCCACAAGTTTGGATGAAAGGTTTGCATAAGATGGCGACGATGGCTACCAGTTTTAGCAATGTGATTGGCATGAGCTTGAGGAATGAGCTTCGCGGTCCTAGACAAAATGTGGATGATTGGTACAGGTATGTCGCATCACTCTTAATTATATGTTCAAATTGGAAGTGGTTTTAAGAAACCTATTTGATTGGCATTGGTTGGTAAGAAGTCAATGTGCTCATAAATATTAAGACGTACAATAACAACTGCTAATACTGCAGCGATTTTAATTCGATGGGGGTGCTATGTATAGGTTTATGCAAGAAGGTGCAGAAACCGTGCACATGGCAAACCCTAACGTCCTCGTCATCCTCTCCGGCCTCAATTACGACACAAACCTTTCGTTTCTTCGGAACAGATCAGTCAGCCTCTCTTTCACGAAGAAACTTATGTTCGAGATGCACTGGTATGGGTTCACCAGCGGCGACGCATGGCAATCCAGAAACCTGAATGATGTGTGTGGTTCAGTGTCAAACGACGTAATGAGCCGGTCTGTATTCTTGCTGGAGCAAGGATATCCTTTGTTTGTGAGCGAGTTCGGTGCCGACGAAAGAGGAACCAATGTAAATGATAATAGGTACTTGAATTGCTTCATGGCCATGGCCGCCGAATTTGACTGGGACTTTGCATTGTGGACTCTTCAAGGGAGTTACTACTTGAGGCAAGGAGTGGTAGAGATGGAGGAATACTACGGATTGTTGGACCGTGACTGGTCCAGCATTCGAAACTCGAGCTACCTACGTAGAATATCGGTCCTTCAATTACCTTTCCAAGGTATGAAATATTCAATTACCAAGTACTTGCATACAGTCAAGTCTGACAAATTGAGCCACAACACATGGAAGACTCGTCAAATTCGTGATTGTGATTGCTTCAAAGCATGCCAGAATTTCACTATTGGGTATCCAATATCGGCTCGATACTCACCAACACAAATCTCATGTTGGCTTTCTCCATCAACAGATCCTATATTGGAAAGGGTTTCACATTTTCACTATTGCCGGACTAATAAATCAGTCGTATTAGGAACAAAATTTTGTGAATTAATAATAGTGGAATCGTTCCTAGCTATTTGAACGACATTGTGGTTTCACAAGCAGTGTGCGGAATAAAATTTTTCCCGTTGCGCTACCACCATATTCATTTCTTTCTCAGGTTTCTAATTTCTGAAAATCTTCTTCGGTTGCAGGACCAGGAGGGCAACAAACAGTTTCACATAAGGTCATATTCCACCCCTCGACCGGCCTCTGCATATTGAGGCGATCACCGATGTTGCCGCTCATTTTGGGTCCATGCGCAGACTCTGAACCGTGGATTTACATGCCCAACAGCGGGCTGGGGCTTGCGGGGACGCATCTGTACTTGCAAGCTGTCAAGCCGGGAAGTCCAGTGAGCCTGGGTGAGAGCCTGGGCACGAACCTGACGGACCCCGGCATGAAATGGGAGATGATATCGGCCTCCAAGATGCACCTGTCGTCCAAGGCCAAAGATGGAAGCACCGTTTGCTTGGACGTGGGTGCCAGCGACACCATGGTGGTCGAGGCCTGCAAGTGCTTGGGCGGTGACAGCTCTTGCGATCCAGCAAGGCAGTGGTTCAAGCTGGTCGACAGCACTCGGCTCCGGAAAAACAATCTGCAAGTTGGACTGTCTTTTTACTAAGCAAGAAGAATAGAGTTTTGACACCCAAGTTGCGAAAGCACAGCCAAAATGCCGTCCCTTTCGTCACTAAGAAGAAGCCCATGTTTAAGACAATAAAAGATATACAATTAGTTATGAGCAACTAGATGCATTGTAATTTTACTTTTAACTTATACACTTTTTCCAATCAAAGTCTTTGAGCTTTTAATTACCTAATCATACCCTTGAATTTATGTAAATTTACTAATCATGTTCTTCCGGCACCAACTGATCCAATTGATCCCAGCTGGTGTGGCCTTTGGACAATGCTGAAGGATGACATGTAATTTAGTTTTCGTGGTAGCTTGTCAATGCGAGGAGGCAAAATTTTTCACTATGGCTTGTCCATGAAGGGAAAACTTTTTCTCCGCCTCATACTTTGGCATAATCTAACAGCCATGTTAACTCGAACCGACAATAATTGATGTCGGAGGGGGTTGACTAGAAAATTTACACGCTAGTTTAAGGATTGAATTAGACAAATTAATTCTTTAAGGACTTGATTGAAAAAAGTGCATAAGTTCATGGAAAGTAGAATTTTTCCATATATCAACTGTTTCAGTTCACATGAGTTCTTTGATGCAGGACTCTTTTGTTTGACACCCTAACACCAACACGTGCGCTCTACACACCAAAAACCCTAAGTTCGGGGATAAAATTTAAATCTTCAAAGGCTTAATTGGAAAAAGTGCATAAATTCCGCTATGAAATGTAGAATTATTCCATATATAAACTCTTTTGTCTAACGCCCTAACATGTGCACTTCAACTCACCAAAAAGCAAAAGGTCTCACACTCTCAATTCTTACTTTGACTCGATGTCTTAAAACTAGACAACCATAATCAACTAACTAATTGCAATAACTGATTTGAATGGCTTGCCTTTGATCAGACTGGTGGACTTGGAGTTTGTTTGATAACGATTCTGATTCTTTGATTCTGTTCCCGAAAATAGGTTTGGAGAAAAAACAAGAATAAAAAAAAATTGTTTTTTATTCCAAAATCACTTTTGAGAAACAAGATCGCGAAACTATCTCTCCTGCTTAGGCACATCCAGAATCAATGGTTGATTACAAACAAAATTAAATACTCTCTCTCTCTCTCTCTCTCAAGATATTCCTTTCCGTTCAACATCCCTCCTATGTCCGGTATAAACAAACTACTATGCGAAATGTGGAATGAATGTTCACTAGGTAAATGTATTGATCAATAATTATTTATTAAAAAAGGTTGTGTTGTGATCCTCGAAATATTAATGATACTAAAGGTTAACATAATCTCATGACTTAGTCCCATTATATAGAAAAATTTCATGAGTTGGTATCAAGAATATCAACATACCATTGTATGAAATAACAAACAACTTTCAATTAGTGCACATGATTAATATGTGGAAAAAAAGACCTCCAAGGGCATCCTATGAAATGTAAAAGATAAGATATTACGCAATCGAATGGACAATCATAAATGAGAATTTCTTAATTGAACAAAGATAACTATGATTGCTCACTTTATGAGTACTTGGGCATTGATTATCATGTTCACTTATCCTCACACAGGTATGAGTTGTGTCGCAACCTCCGTTAGAAAAAATCCAGGTATATGGATATGGATCCAACGTTTTTTTGTTTCAAGACTAAGGAATTACTAGATTAATTAGCTTTAGGCAAAACTAACCTAACTCGGACTCTCCCAAATCTTATCTAATCGCAACTTGGATAAAGCAAGCTAAATTTGAAGTCGCCACTAATCATTTTGAGATGGGTAGATTAGACACTCAATCGGATCAGGGGGAGAACCGACTCGATTCTACGAAACCAAAGTTTCTAGGGTTCAGGGACTTGCTTACGCTAATGATTTCTATTAGTGTCCTTTCGGTACCTAATTGGTCAGGATATTTTCTAAATGTCAATGCAATCTTGATAGCATTTTAATCCTACAGGTCAAAGCCATTTCTGTAGGTGAGCATGCAAAATGTTTTTGTGTTTTTCCTTTTTGAAGATTGAGCTAATTCTATCCTAAGAAAGAGAAATTAACAAGCAATGTATTGAAATGCGGTGCACAAAGTAAACAATCAAGCAATTTAAAGCAAGCTAATCTATGTGACATTCTGATTCTGGCTCACCCATTTAATGCGCAGAGAATAACATTTGGAAATGTTATTTCATAATGTCTGTTGAGAGATAGTTCTTGGGTGATATTCCTAAATTTTGACCAATGTACCAAGACCGAATTCAATGGATTTTAACCACAAATTCTAGTCCGATTAAGGATATTAGATTTTTTAGGATTGTGAAACGAACATTGGACTTTTTCGCTTTATTTTCCAATTTTATCGGCAGACACTAAAATCGATCCAGAGCGATGATATTTTCGAATTAAGCGATCGAACGACGGAACTGGCAAGGCCAATGGGCCTCTTTTTCTTCAAATTCGGCCACAAGGGCCTTGAGTGAAAAAAATTACAATTTTACCCGCTGGATGAAAATTACAGTCTTGCCTTTGAAATGGAAATTAGCAAAATGCCCCTATGAGTAGATTTTGCAGTCTTGTCCAACAAAAATGCACAACCAAACAAAGTATTCTTCCAATAATGATTAACCCCAACAAAAGGTGCACATATCATGTTATATTTGTTGGTACAATACGTGATATCAAATACCAACACATCACTGAAACAATCATAATCAAATTTGAACAAGCTATCTCTCTAAAATAAATTTGCCATTCTACTAGCTTGATCCTATATAGTGTAGAAAAACATTGGGTTTTCCATTTGCATGCAATGAAAATGATTCAAAAGCCTTTGACAATGTCCCCCACTTGTACCATTAGATCTATTCGTTTACAAAAAATTACCACAATCACATAGGGTGAAACCCAAGTTTTTGCTTCCTCCTGCGTCATTTGCTAAGAATTTATATGACGTAGTCCCTCCAATGCCTGCTTTTATCACTTCAACTAAAACACCATTGTGAGTATTAGATATCATTTTTTCACATCTAATCAAATGCTTTTGATCTTCTGGTACAAATGCATGATTATGCTCGGAAACATATTTTATGACTTCAAAGACGCCATTATCAATTTTAAATTTGATATGAGCAAGACACCCACATCTAACTTCACACCTCTCATACTTCTTTTCTTAATCAGATGAGCTGACAGAATGCCTCTCACAATTACACACATAAGTCCGTTAGGTTATTTCTCTTTTTCTATTTTTAACCATGTTACCCCTCCTCGCTCCAAATCCTTTGTCGATTGCACAGGCCACATACTTATGATACGCTTCAAATTTATTTGAAAAAACCATCCCTACTGCAAATTCAAAACCTTTTTCCATATCATGCATTACATGTGATGTAGCTAGCAGTGTCACATAGAGGGGGTGAATAAGTGAATATGACTAATCTTATTAAATAATACGGAATTTAAACAATGAGATTAGCAATACATGAAGAACAATATCTGAAGATAAATTATGTCGTATCAGAGTCAAGCGTGTGTGCAATATGCTAGTAACAATAAAAAAAGTATAGGGATAGAGAAATTTACACACGAAGCTTATAGTGGTTCCACTTAGATCAAGCCTACGTTCACTCTCTACGCTAACAGCCTATTGGTCGGATTCCACTAATGAATCATCAGAGGTTACACCAAGCGATACTTTTCAGATGATAAATCACACTATCTCACGCAATCACTTTTTCTAATGCCTCGCAAGGATTACAATTTTGAAGCTCACGAAAGACAAGTGTATAGAATTAAAGCTCTTTTTGAACTTTGGAATTTTCGACTCTTGATCTCTCTCAGTTCTTTAGCACCATGGTCTCCTAATATACTCCCCCACTTCCGAACTAGCCATTGGAAAGTCTTTAGAGGATCACTCTCTAATCAATCCATTAAATGGGATTCTATCAAAAAGATTAGGTAGCCGTTAAGTAAGATAAAATCAAAATTTCCATGGATTCAGTTGCCCATACAATCTGAATCTAGGTTCCATAAGTAGAGTTATTTGTTTATGGAAGGCAGCTTGTCTTTAATAAGAAGGAAATCCGAGCCTGATCACTAGCCGTTGCAAGTTGTCTTCAGACGTTGTCATTAGAAGTTACGACCTAAGTCTGAATTACTCGTCAGAAGCATAATTCTGAATCTGAGCTTTCATTTTTTGGTCCCTCCAAACGTATTGACTACCACAGCTCTACCTCGCTGTTCACCTATCCAAGGTCCCTCCAAGTTTGATCGAATTCCCTGTTCTAGACTTGTTCACCTTCTACTAAGGTACCTCTAGCTTGTAGACACCTCTACGCCCAACGCTTTGTTCACCATTGATACTTGTACCTGCAGATATATCCTTAAGATGTTATGATGTAACCCTCAGATGTTCCGAAATAACCCTCAGAACATATAAACCTCAAGTGTTCTAATAAAACATCATCTGCATAATAGCTTGTGCATCTTTTACCTGGTTATACTCAATCAATAAATACATTAGTAGCCTTTGATTATTTTGTCATCTTCAAAACATCATAAGTGATTTTCCTTTATAATCTCCCCATTTTTTATGATGATAAAACAATCTCTGAATATGCAGATGTATAAACATTTTTCAAAGATATTGAATTTTGTGTAGATGAAAAATAATATGCTTATTTTGCCATAGATAAAAATTCATATTAAGATATAATAAGCATGTTGCGTAATCTCCAAATTTTAAGATATTCAAAGAATGTAATAAGGAGATAGTAGATAAATTGAGCACAATAATAGATGGAAATATAATCATGGCTCAGTATTATGCACAAATAAATGTCGAAATATAATCAACACAAATACATGTTCATATTTTCTCCCCCCTTTTGTCATAATCAAAAAGCGATAACATAGAAAGGGTATCACGTAGAGAATATGCAATTTAGCACAAAATATCTAATTTCAATTACCATATACATCATTAAATATATTATGGAGCATGGATGTACATAATAAATTTCACCAACTTTTTGTCATAATAAAATGATAATATGTATGAGAGATTTGTTAATGAAAAAAAGTAAGGGAAATGGAAGATGTACTAACGGGATTATGTAGAACTTAGAAAGTTCTAACACATGTTTACCTTTTCTTCCAACGTCAAAATTGTAATCAAGATCGGGATTGACATTTGCTCAAATTTGACAAGATTTTCCCTTGTTTGATAAATGCTCCCCCTCAACTTGTTGCTTCTTTGAGAAGATTACGGTTCTCCCCCTTTCTTTTGCAATTTTGCAATTTTACACTTCATTCCTTTCTTTTCTCCCCCTGTCTTCATAACAACTTATATCGCGGCTTGTGCAAGTCGAGCTGAATGTTCCTCCTTTATTTTCTTTGTAGCATCAACATCCTCATCATTTGTTTGCTTATGAGATTCAAGAGAGAAATTTGTTTTCTTCAACTAAGCTCGTCTTGAATTTAATCTGCATAAACTTAACAAACTTTTTGCGCAACTTTACGGTTTAAGATATAATATCTCACGTATTATACTGTGCCTTTTATTTCGAATAAATAAATATTGATTGTGCATAACAAGAGCACCATCAGTTCATATCCCATATCCCATGAACATTCGTTGATAGAATATTTCTTGTTTTTGTAAGTGAAGAGTTGGAGAATGAACGATAAATATTGGCAATTTGAGGTACAAAAGTCCCACGTTTGTTACATGATGTTTCATTTGAGGCATAAATACTTCCCAGAGTACGAGCTCATTTGCCGCAGGCCCACCATGGTGCAATGCTAGAACATAAATGTTAGATATATTAGGTTGAGTAAATCTTAGTACTATCTTAATCTAAATAAATCACATCCACGCCAGAAGTATGAACGGGGATGCTCCACATCAAAATCATACCTATTAGCATTCCCTAATAAGTAACTTGCAAGAATGAAACACGTGACCCCTCAAACCAAACTCAAATATTTCGTACAAAATTGTGGCTTCTGTTTCAATAAAAAAAGATTATATCGCACTCAGTATAAAGAACATGATTTTGAGTAGTTAAATAAAATATTTATTTTAGGAATTTTGCATTTTAAACTCTGGTACACATTGTGTGATTTTGCTCTGAAGATAAAAGACTGGTTGTGTGATTTTATAACTTCTCAATAGATAAAACTCTGGTCACATTGCTTGAGGGCCGTTTGTTTAATTTCGTTTGTTTAACTTTACACAGTCCACCTTCAGATTAATGATCCTTAATCATGATTCCATACATGGACGATACAACTTAATCATCCTTGAAATCATAAGATGCTGACCGTTAATTAAGATGCATTAAACACAATGAAATCAATTTAACTTCAAAACGTATTAATTACTACATACGACGAAAGGGTTTCTTGTGTTTTCCATTTTTCGAGTACATTCATTACGTGTAGTTAAGCAAACGGCCCCGCAATTGACGCGGCCATTGATTAGGTGCGATTGGCTGCTGGCGAAATTGCAATTAATAAATAAACAGTGTTCATTGAAGTAATTTGACCTATTGAGAAGATATAAAATCACACACCCAGTCTTTAATCTTCAGAGTAAAATCACACAATGTGTACCATAGTTTTTAATGCAAAATACATAAAATAAATATTTTATTCGACACCCAAAATCATGGTCTTTATACTGAGGGCAATATATTCTTTTTTATTGAAACAAAGCCACAAATTTCTACGAAATATTTGAGTTTGGTTTGAGGGGTCACGTGTTCCATTCTTGCAAGTTACTTATTAGGGGAATGCTAATAGTATGATTTTGACTTGGAGCATCCCCGTTCATACTTATTGGCATGGATGTGATTTGTTTAGATTAAGATAGTACTAAGATCACCCAACCTAATATATCTGACATTTATATTTTGGCATTGCACTGTAGTGTAGCTGCGGCAACGAGCTCGTACGTCTGGCCCTTCTGGGAAGTATTTATGCCTCAAATGGAACATCATGTAACAATCGTGGGACTCCTGTACCCCAAATTGGCAATATTGGTCGTTCCATTCGCCCATTCTTCACTTACAAAAAAAAATTTCTATCAACGAGGGCACCCATTAACGAGTCCTAGAAAAAAAAAAGACATTTAATATTCTAAACCGAAAAATGTGCACAAGAGTTTGGAAATAAACAGTTAACCAAACTAACTATCAAACTTCATCCTACCACCATATGATTTCTCTCCTTCAAACACAATTCATAGTTTTTCTGACTTCCTTCCCACCATGTTTGGTAGCTGTTACTCTTTAATCTACCGGAACGAACCCCGAGTTTTCTATTCTTGAAGACTTTTTGTCTCGACTTTATTCAATCAATATGGTTTATATTGCATTAATGACTATTTTTGTTTTTTTGTTTTATCGAAAACATTAATGACTATTAGTCAAGTGAATGAATGACACCCTGTATATAAGCACACCTTGACATTGAATTGACTTCATTCACATTGTACACACTCTCTTCATTTTCCTTGTAAGGAAGTTCAAAGAGAGAGAAGACCTATCATGGGAACGCTTCCAAAGCTGCATATCCTTCTCCGAATTTTGACAATGCTCTTCTTCTCCATGGCCCAACTCAAGCCTGTGGTTGCTCAACAACTCTATGCCAATTCCCGGTGGATCGTTGACGGTGCCGGGAGACGGGTGAAGCTCGCGTGTGTGAACTGGCCGGCGCACCTCCAACCACTGCTGGCCGAGGGGCTGAGCAAGCGACCGGCCGACATGATTGCCAAGAAGATTAGAGAAATGGGGTTCAATTGCGTGAGGCTCACTTGGGCCCTCGAATTGCCTATGAATGAGACACTCGCTTCTCTTACTGTGGCGCAATCGTTCCAGAACCTCGGACTGTCGGAATCTCTTGCCGGCATTGAGTCCAACAACCCTACCCTTACTAATTTTCCTGTAATGGAAGCCTACAAGGTAAGATTAGTTTTTGTCTCTTCTAATTGTAAGCACAAACACATTGCTCAATTTGTGTCCTATGGATATGAAATTTTTACTATGATACAAGATGAATGATAGTTGCTAGAGCTTTTAAGCCTTATCATAAGTAATTCAATAGCAGTAGGATTCGGGGAAGGGATTGTCGAATTTTTATTATGGTACTAGTAATTACATCCATTGCTAACAAGGCCATTATGTATTAATGTATGTCCTTTTCGGAAATCTTTTTTTCAGTCCGTAATGACGAGCCTTAGAAACAACAAGGTGATGGTGATACTAGACAATCATATAACCACGCCGGGTTGGTGCTGTAGTGCAGACGACGGCAATGGCTTTTTCGGTGATAAGTACTTCGATCCACAAGTTTGGATGCAAGGTTTGCATAAGATGGCGACGATGGCTACCGGTTTCAGCAATGTGATTGGCATGAGCTTGAGGAACGAGCTTCGCGGTCCTAGACAAAATGTGGACGATTGGTACAAGTACGTCGCATCACTCTTAATTATATGTTCAAATTGGAAGTGGTTTTTTAGAAACCTAATTGATTGGCATTGGTTGGTGAGAAGTCAATGTACTCATTAATCTTAAGACGTACAATAACAACTGCTCATACTGCATCGGTTTTGATTCGATGGGTGCTATGTATAGGTTTATGCAAAAAGGTGCTGAAACCGTGCACTCGGCAAACCCTAACATCCTCGTCATCCTCTCCGGCCTCAATTACGACAAAGACCTTTCGTTTCTCCGGAACAGACCGATCAGCCTCTCTTTCACGAAGAAACTGGTGTTCGAGATGCACTGGTATGGGTTCACCAACGGGGAAGCATGGCAATCCAGAAACCCGAATGATGTGTGCGGAGCAGTGTCAAACGACGTAATGAGCCAGTCTGTATTCTTGCTGGAACAAGGATATCCTTTGTTTGTGAGCGAGTTTGGTGCCGACGAGAGAGGAACCAATGTAAATGATAATAGGTACTTGAATTGCTTCATGGCCATGGCCGCTGAATTCGACTGGGACTTTGCATTGTGGACCCTTCAAGGGAGTTACTACTTGAGGCAAGGAGTGGTAGGGATGGAGGAGTACTACGGATTGTTCAACTATGATTGGTCCGGCATTCGAAACTTGAGCTACCTACATAGAATATCAGTCCTTCAGTTACCTTTCCAAGGTATGAAATAATTCAATTACCAACTACTTTCCTACAGTCAAGTCCGACAAATTGAGCCACAACATAGTCAAGAAATCATTTGAGACTCGTATGGAAGACTTGTCAAATTCGTGACTGATTGCTTCAATGCAAGTTGGAATTCCACTATTGGATGTCCCATATCGGCTCGATACTTATACACATAAGTCGAGTGTGACAAATTGAGCCACAACATAGTCAAGAAATCCTTTGGGATTCATATGGGAGTTTTAGTCAGATTCGATAGACTGTGATTGCTTCAATGCATGCCAGAATTCACTACGGGCCATCAAATACTGGCTTGGCACTCACCAACATAAATCTCATGTTGGCTTTCTCCATTAACGATTAATTCTATATTGAGAAGGGTTTCACATTTTTACTAGGGCCGGAGTGAAAAACTAACCATGTTAGTAAAAAAATTTATGAACTCACAATAATAGAACCGTTCCTGGCTATGTGAGCGACATCGTGTTTCCTTTAATGGTCGACAGAATAAAATTTTTTTAATCGTGTTAACGCCATATTCATTTTTTTTTTCTCGGGCTTCTAATTTCTGAAAATTCGCAGGACCAGGAGGGAAACAAACAGTTGCCCACAAGGTCATATTCCACCCCTTGACTGGCCTCTGCATATTGAGGCGATCACCGTCGTTGCCGCTCGTTTTGGGTCCATGCACATACTCGGAGCCGTGGAGTCACACGCCACAGAACGCACTGTGGCTCGTGGGGACGCATCTGTACTTGCGAGCTGTCGAGCTGGGGAGGCCGGCGAGACTGGGCACAAGCCCAACAGACCCTGGCACAAAATGGGAGATGATATCGGCCTCCAAGATGCACCTGTCGTCCAAGGCCAATGATGGAAGCACGGTTTGCTTGGACGTGGACGCTCGCAATGCCGTGGTGGTCGAGGCCTGCAAGTGCTTGAGCAGGGAAAGCTCTTGCGATCCGGCGAGCCAGTGGTTCAAGCTGGTTGACAAACAATTTCCAAATTCGGTTAATTTCACTGAGCGAGAAGATTAGAGCTTTGTTGGTTTTCTTTTCTTTGTCTTATTGTGTAATCTATGTGGTGGCTCCTGCTTTATGTGGACCTTGAACATTTCTAAAGAATAGGTTGGTTGGTGGGAGCTAGTGACTTGAGGTTGTCCCATTACGAATTAAACATATAGAGTTATTCCCGTGGTAGTCTGAAACATAATTTGTCATCTGTTTAAACATTGATTTTCAATCTTTTTGACCCGATACAGAGGAAGATTCCTACATATAGTATTAGTAGGTTAGGCTCGTAGTTGCGCCGACACCTTGTGGATACTCCTCTAGAATGAATCCTAAGGAGTTGCCATGGCGGTAAGACAACGATCAAGTTGAAAATCTACGTTTCGTTCCTGAACTTCTCACTTTTCTCAATCAAGTCCTTGAAGATTTAATTTACTTAAACAAATCCGTGAACTTACAGTAAATTTTCTAATCATGCTTTTCGGCACCTATTACTCCAATTTTTCTCCATGTCATACGCGTGATTCAACAGCCATGTCAACTCGAACCGACAGGAATTGGTGCTGGAGGGATTTGATTTAGAAAATCTACACAAGTTTAGGACCTAAATCGATGGTCGAGGGCCAACTGATTTGCATGGTTTCGTAGAACACCTAGCTAGAAAAGGCCAAAAAAAAGTTAATCAAACATGCTTTATTCAATTGAGCCCGTGCTTACATGTTTTGATGAAGTAATCATGCCTAGAACCCTACAATTAGGTCTTCATAGCGCATTAAATCATTTTCCAATGAAGAGGTTACGGCCAGAAAAAATATCCTTCGAGATCAGATGAATACTACCTATAAGTGAAGTCGAAATTCATATACTTATGCAAGATGGCGCTGAAGCTATTAGATAATCAATCAAACTTGACCATATAATATATATTTATCAATTTGTTGAAGCATAATGATAGTTCACCTCTAAAAAGCTCGTTCCCGTTAGGTTTATTTCTCGGTCTATCTTTTAGCATTAGCATATACCTTTGATTAAAATTGAACAACTTGAACTTATAGCGACACATATGCGTATAGACATTTGATTCTTTCTCTCTCTTTTTGTGAAATTGTTTAAAATTTCTTTATGTTTTTTTTTTTATTTTTGGTTTTTACCGGAAGGCCAACAAATAATTGTCTTTCCTTAATATATATAAGTTGGCCCATTAGAATGCAGAGAATCTCAGGAACAAGTTACAGAGAAAAGTCTAAAGCAATTTCTAGGGAGAATCTGAATAATAGGGAAGAGATACTTCCATGAGCAATGGAGAAGGCCCT
This sequence comes from Metrosideros polymorpha var. glaberrima, assembly GCA_001662345.2. Lineage (NCBI taxonomy): Eukaryota > Viridiplantae > Streptophyta > Magnoliopsida > Myrtales > Myrtaceae > Metrosideros > Metrosideros polymorpha. Next base: position 15,127,392 of record BCNH02000008.1, on the reverse strand, counting down.
CACATAATTAAATTAGCGACGGCAGATTAAATAAGCACTCCAAGCAATTGGGCAACGTCATGAGTAGTCTTGTCCTCTCAATTTGATCCTTGGTCTTCAATTTTTTATTCGATTTGATCGTTTTCACAATTTCGGTCGAATTGATTTAGCTCTTTAAGTGATCTGGATTGGGCCTTGTGGATGCTTGTGGGGGACGTCTAGTAATTCATACCCGTGCGGGCTAATATTTCTATGATACAATTTTGGTTGATATATAAGTTAATTAATTATGATTTACAGATATAGCATTTTCTTCTTATGTATGGTATATGTTTCAATATTTTTCAATTCATAAAGTTACAAGTGAGATGAACTCGTTGATATAAGTTGGCGTGAGTTGTCAATTAACACTAATCGGAGAAATCATAGAGCTGATTAGTTGCTAAATTTGTATTATATAATGTCCTTCTTTTGAGGATCAACTAGATTCTTAGCCTAAGATAGTGCATAGCCAAGAATAGATTTTGTGGTTTTTTTTTTTGTCGAAAGGAAGATGTCATTCATATATCAGAATAATACTCGAGAGGCACATAGAAGGCATTTAAGCCTAGTAAAATCCAAATAAATTGCTGAACAGAGCAAAAGCCTGAAGGCAACAAACAAAACACAGTCTGCAGTTGGTGCACACTCTCATCCTCAAGAACAGAAATATATCACTATAAAACGTTCGGTGGCCGATTACCAGATACAGTGATGAAGACACGCCAAGATCTCCCACTCCAATTGCAACAGCTTGCGATGCGCGTTTAGGTACGATGTCCTCATCACCATCACCGAGCACAAACACCAACATCAATATATTGGAAGAACACAGATCAAATACATATAGAAAACTCTCAGATATATATCTAGATCTAGTTCCGAAGAATAAAACCCCCAAAACTTGACCTAAATCTAAATTTGGAGTTTTTTTTATCTGTACAACTATATATGTCTTTGTATTGTAAGAATTAGATTTTAAGTTTGAGTGTGAGTTTCGCTTATCCTTTAACTCTATGATATCATTATCTACTAGCTGTTACAGTAGCTACATAAGATATAAATGGACTAATTCAAAATATTTTGAATTTTGAATTAGTCCGTTACAGTAATAACTATATAAGATAAGAATGGATTATTAGTTTGTTACAGTAATAACTATGAAATAACTACATGAGATAAAAATGGATTAATTGAAAATATTTTGAATTTGAACGAGTCATGCATTGTTATCCTTAACAGGCCCCCGCAAGTTGAAGGTGGTCTTCTAGATGATCTTCAACTTGGATTTGAGCAGATTATGGCGACACCGTGTAAGAGGCTTGGGGAAGATATCTGCTATTTGGTCATGTGTGGATATGAAGCGAACCTCAAGTTTGTGTTGTGACACTAAATGGCAGACGAAGTGAAAGTCTACCTTGATACGCTTTGTTCTAGCATGAAAAAGTGGATACACCGTAAGATACATTGCCCCTAGATTGTCGCACCAAAGGATAGGGGATTTTGATTGAGAGACGCTTAATTCCTGTAATAGTGATTGCAGCCATACCACTTTTGTCATGGCGTTTGCCAATGCCCGATACTCAAATTCAGTTGAGGAACGTGCAATGGTATGCTGCTTTTTTACTGACCAAGAAACCATATTTTGACCCATATAAATTGCATAACCTCCTGTTGAGCGTCTATCAATGGGGCACTAGTCCAATCCACATCACTGTATGCATGGAGTTCTGTGGTGGATTGGGAACTGATGAGCAGTCAATGTGAAACAGTTTCCCTTAAGTAGCGTTGGATCTGTTTCACCGCACTCTAGTGGTCTTCTATTGAATCTTTCAAGAACTTGCAAACTTTGTTTACCGCATAAGAGATATTTGGCAGAGTCAGGGTGGCATACTAAAGAGCTCCTACGGTGCTCTTGTACAAACTGGCATCTTCAAGTGGCTTACCCTGATTGATTAAACTGGTATTTGTAGCCATGGGCATGTGAACCGGTTTAATATCGTCCATTCTGATTTGATGGAGGAGATTTGTAACATACTTCTGTTGTGACAGGAGGAGCCCTAATGGATGTTTGAGCACCTCAATTCCCAGAAAATAATTAAGTTCACCCAAGTCCCATATGAAGAACTCCTTGTTTAAGCAGTTGATAGTGTCTTGAATAAATGTTGGGTTGGACCCTATAATAACAATGTCATCAACATAGATGAGCATGTAAATGGAGAAATTGGGCTGATGTAGTATAAAGAAGGAAGTATCAGTTTTTGATCCAATAAATCCCAATGATTCTAAAAGGATGCTCAACTAGTGGAACCAAGCCCGTGGTGCTTGATTCAATCCATATAAGGATTTTTGTAGCTTGTATTTATGGTTTGGCCTTTCTTTATTAATGAAGCCCTAGGGCTGGGCCATGTAAACTTCTTCAATCAAGTTACCATTTAAAAATGCATTGCTAACATCCAACTACCGGTGTTTCTAGTTTTTTGTCACAGCCAATGAAATAACTATATGGACTGTGGTTACTTTTACAACAGGACTAAACGTTTCCATATAGTCAATACCCTCCTGCTGATTATAGCCCTTGGCCACTAGGCGAGGTTTGTACTAGTCTATCGAACAATATGCATGTGTCGTGACTCGATAACCCATTTGGAGCCCACAACATTTGCTTTGGGATTAAGTGGAACCAAAGCAAATACGAACATGGAAGAGATAAAGAAACAGAAGATGAACAAATGTTTTACGTGGTTCGATCGATCAAGAAAAAGTTTCTTGGAAGCCTACATCCACGGTAGAAATCCCCATATTTTCTTAGCTTCTTGGGGGAGATTCATTCTCCTTAAATAAAGAAGAGTACAACATAGCTGCTGAACATAGCCTACGATTCTTATGGTAAATACAGCTATTACACATTGAACCTTGATCCTCAATCTTATAATAACTTGGAAAGTTTATCTCACCAACAAGTTTTATATCTATTGTATGGATATTAATTCAATCATAAACGTAGTGTTAAACTTTTGCACGAAATCCTAATGTAGTCATTCCAAACAATTGTAGCTAAATATCGCTGACGTAACGATCCACGTTAGACATCAATTTTTTTGAATAAAGTTGTCCAAGACAGCGTGCCACGTACGAAGGCAAGTGATGCCGAGCGTCACGTTAGCAATTTTCAGTGCAAATGGCCGAATACGTCAAGATCTTCGCAAAAACGTTTAGGACTACATTGTCAAATATGTCAAGATCTTCACAAATGGCCGTATAATAGATGTAGGATTGATTTGGTAACTATTCCTCGAGCAACGCACGGATATTTTCCAGCGATTAACAAAATTTACATCGACAACATGAGCAAGCATCCGACGAGCGGAGAGCTCGGCCTTGATGCTTTTCTTCTCTCTTTCTTTTCGGAGTAATTACACGGTGGTCTTGAGGCGCAAAACGTGCTTTGTGCGACCTTGACCTCTATGTTTAGAGAATGTCAATTCATGGTAGCCGGCGACTTTTGATTTTGTCGTTCTTACATGCGAAATCAACGTTGACTTTGTTTCCGCAAAGGTCGTTCGAGACTTGGTTGGTCTTTCTTCTGTTTCAACTTTTGATCCGACTTTCCCAACCCTTGATGCATTCCTTTTCAGGTGCTATGGTAAATTGAGCAGTGCAGATTCTACCGATATGTATTTACTAAATAATGCGTCAGATTGCAAGTGAGTTTTCATATAGATGTGTCATGTTCAAAGATCAATAGCAGTAAGCAGATATATAAACAATTTTCGAAGCACATTTTCAAGAGAAGGCACTTGGTTTCATGCACTACTTCAGCTATCACCATGAGACGTCCCTCCTACTTGTGTTTTATCGCTCTCTGGGTTCTGATGGCCTCCCGGCATGCCGAGTTTGCGAAGGCTTCATGGCGTCTTCACACCGATTCGAGGTGGATCGTCGATAAACATGGGCATAGAGTGAAGCTGGCGTGCGTCAACTGGGCGTCGCACCTCGAGCCCATGGTCACGGAAGGGCTCGACAAGCAGCCTGTCGACTGGATTTCAAAGCAGATCGCCTCGATGGGATTCAACTGCGTTAGGCTCACGTGGCCGCTCTTCATGGTCACCAATGACTCGCTGGGTTCGATGTCGGTGGCGCAATCGTTTTGGAGTCTTGGGTTGGTTGATTATGTTGGAGGCATTCGACAGAACAATCCGTCTCTTCTGAATGTTTCTCTTCTTGATACTTTCCGGGTACGATTCGGATTTCACAGCTTCGCAATTTATCGTTATAGATTAACACCAGTCAACGAATTGAATTAGTTTACTTGTTACAGGCGGTTGTTTCAAGCCTCGGAGACAATAATGTGATGGTCATACTAGACAATCACATTAGCAAGCCAGGTTGGTGTTGTAGCAACTTTGATGGTAATGGGTTCTTCGGCGACAAGTACTTCGACCCGAACCTTTGGATTAAGGGCCTTGCTCGGATGGCCACAATGTTCCGCCGTGTCGGTAACGTGGTCGGTATGAGCTTGAGGAATGAGCTCCGAGGTCCTAAAGAAAACTTGCTAGACTGGTTCAGGTACTCCATGCAAATTTGTAGGAAAATTTGTGGACTTAGCTTTAGTACGAATATCCTTTTCTTCTGAAATGACTCTCTTGCTATTACAGTAGGTCATTATTCAGATGAAGAACACATGTTGAGCGTTGCAAAATGAGGCAAAATATGAGATATCTAAGGGATAAGTTGACAAACTATATCGACTATTTATGTTAGGGTTTCGGATAGCCGAGAGGTATTCAACCTAATATGATCGTCCCATTTGACGTTAGATTTCCGTCCTAAAATGAACTCCAGGTACATGGAGAGAGGGGCCGAAGCGGTGCATTTGGCGAACCCACACGTGCTTGTCATAGTCTCTGGCCTCTATTACGACACTGACCTATGGTTCCTTGGCCACATACCAATGAAGGTGAGCTTCACCAGGAAGCTAGTATTCGAGCTGCATTGGTACGCGTCCTCAAGCGGGACAATCTGGGAGGACGGCAATGCCAACGAGCTGTGCAAGGATGCGACGGACAAGGTGATGAGCAAGGCAGGATTCATACTAAGCCAGGGAATGCCGCTCTTCGTGAGCGAATTTGGAGGAGAACTGAGCAGTCACAATGTGAACGACGATCGGTACTTCAATTGCTTCTTTGGAGTCGCGGCGAAGCTTGACTTCGATTGGGCCTTGTGGACGATCGTGGGGAGCTATTACTTGAGAAAAGGGATCGTAGGGATGGACGAGACGTTTGGGGTGCTGAACAAGGACTTCTCCGGGCCTAGAAATGCTAGCTTCTTGCAAAGGATCTCTGCCCTTCAAGCCCCCTTTCAAGGTATAGTAACACTACCCTCTCCTGATTTTGTTCATCTATTTTTCATGGTTCAATCATTTTGGTTACATCATGTATAATCAATCACAATTAGGCACAGGACATCATCCTCCCCCTCCAATTCCCAAGATTTTCTTTGTGATGATATCTATTGAAAAACGAGAGATCGAATCGAACACAGGTCCCTCTTCAAATGGAATTCGACTAATTGACTCTTCGATCATGTCGTAAATCATGTCGTTTCTACATATCTATCTTTCTCATGTCCATGAGGTTGCAGGTGCAACTTCATCAAAGCCTACACACAGAATTCTTTTTCATCCTCTCACGGGTCTCTGCATCCAAAGGAAACAAGAACGGGGACAACTGCAACTGGGAGCGTGCAACGAGTCCGAAGCTTGGACTCACACGCGCCGCCACACGGTTCGGATGAGAGGAACGGATCTGTGTATGCAAGCGGATCAGCTGGAGAAGCCTGTGAAACTCAGCACGAATTGTGCGGACGACAGGTCTAAATGGAAGACCATTTCGGAGTCCAAAATGCATTTTTCCTCCAACGTTGTTGGTAGTAATGTCACCGTTTGCTTGGACATAGACTTCAGTACTAAGACCGTCATCACAAGTCCTTGCAAATGCTTGAGAGAAGATGCTACCTGTGACCCAGCAAGCCAGTGGTTCAAGTTGGTAAACACAACGAGTTCGACGTCGACAAGACGGTGACCTTTTCTTCTTTTTCTTTTTTTTTTTCCTAGGAGCTTCTTCGTTTGCCAGGACTTATCGTTTGCTGCTTAATGTAGCAGAAAAGGAAGCTTTGAACCTCACATAATTCTGGCAGTTTTAGGTGCAAATGAATGAGTGGTCTGGCGAGTAAAGTGCCAAATCTTTTAGGGTGCGATTGGTAGCTAGAATATCATATCCGGTGTTTGGTAACGTCCTCTGGACAAGATATACTTGGATAAAATGCCAAAGAAAAAATCCAGGCTACGGGGTGGGATAAAACCGAATTGGATAAAAAAAATTAAAAAATAACTTCACAATTTTCTTCTAACAAATGGAGTGATGGAGTGACGCATTCAGCTTCGCTAGCCACCACGCAAGGGCCTCCTCCATGATAGCCAATCATCATCACTTCCGACCACCGTGCAATCGTCCTTATCTCCGACCACCGTGTCATCGCCGTCTAGCCGATCGTACTTCAACAACTAAGGGTGAAAAGGAGAAGTTATACATCACACGGCCATTACTATCGAAGAACTCGAATCCTTTCACGAGTGCGCTCGAAGGATCTCGTCGTCCACAACAGAGGCATGTCTGCCCTCGTTACTCGCTGCCCTAGTGCCGTCCATTGGTGGATCTCCGTCCACCTCCTCTCCGACCCTCACTACCCCCTAGATCGGCAGATTCAATGCCAAGTGGCACCTAAGCTTTGCGCGTGGCATCCACCACCCTTCGCCTCTTTATCGGCCATTGTTGCCTCGTCTACCCGATTGCCTCAGCCACTACCTCCTCGGTCACTTCACAACTCCCTCGGCGACCCAAGGCTTGTCTTCGCCGGTGTTCGAGTCGCCTTTCATTCAATGCAGCTAAGTGAGGACTATGGTCAGGAGGTGGAGAAAGCAGTGGATCTGGCGAAACTGGCGATGAAAGGAGACGAACCGGAGAGAGCGAGTTTGACACGCTGGTGAGGGAGTTCAAGCGGTGAGCTCTGGATATCGCAGAAGATTATGCTAGGCAATTGAGATTTTCCAAAAAAATGCTAAAAAATTTTCATCCTATCTTAAAATGCACCAAACATGTGATGGGATTTTCTACAATTCAGAAGATATATGGAAGATTTCTATGGCTTGTATCATTTGAAATAATTAGTTAATAAAAAATAGTTTTATTATCGATAACAATTTATGTCTAAACATTTTCATGGACAGTGAACTTACTTTTCATTCATTCATTTTTGTACACATTACAAGCGATCACTTTTAGAGAAATATTCCACAAATCATTCATTTTCCGTGACATAAATAGTGCCTAAGAGTGCTTGATTCTATGGTGGCGGCGTTTATAATAAATCCTTCAAATGAGCAACAATAGTGCTAGGTGGATAAATTACCAAAACAGTCTTAAACCTATTATCATTGTGTCAATTCAGTCCTAAAATTTTTTGTGCCAATTGAGTCCTAAACCTTTTGTATTTATACTAATTCAGCTCATTTAACCAACCGGCGTTGACGTGGAGCCAAAATAATAATATTTTAATTTTTTCAATTTTTAAATTATTTTTTATTTTTTTCTTTTCTTTTCTTCCTTCTTGGCTTTTTGCTTGTGGCCGGCGAGAGTTGCCGAAACTCATCAGCCACAGGGTGAGTCGCGTGAGGCTGCCTCATCAGTCATGGGTGAAGGAGGCCTTGCCTGCAGCTGGCGAGGCCATGGCCACCTTCATCCGTGACCATCAAGTTGCGGGCGAGGCTGGCATCGCCCAAATCTAGGTGAGGTGGCCTCACCCGCAGCCGCGCCTCGTGATGGTTTGCGATTGCGAGGCGCGACCATGGGCAAAGGTGGCCATGGCCTCGCCAGCCACGGGCGAGGCCACTTTCTCCTGTGGCCAGCGAGACCATGGCAAGGCTGCCCTACCTTCACCCAATGGCAAGCGGGCTCTGACGACCCTCGCCAACCACAAGCAAAAAGAAAGAAGGAAGGAAAAAAAATAAAAATAAAATTGAATTCAAAAATATATCAAAATATTACTATTTTAGCCGGCCGGCCAAATAGGCTGAATTGGCACAAATGCAAAAGGCTTAAAACTCAATTGATAAAAAAAAAAGTTTATAACTGAATTGGTACAATTGCAATAAGTTTGGGACTATTTTGATAATTATAGTCACGGAATTTCTGCTTTCAGAAAGCAAATTTCAGAAATGGGTTTTTTTGCATGTGAAGCAGCACAGAAGACATATTGGCAATGGAAATAGGATGCAATATCATAATTGAATGACGACATAAAAGTCTGTGCCATCGTTTTCCTCTTTTTACCATTATATATGAATTCTTTTCTAAAAGGCAAATACGAAACGAACATCTTACAATTTTTTGAATAAATTAAGGAAACGTTTATTCAAAAATTTAAAGAAAGAAAAGGAGCGAAGATGAAGTTGGTTGTTGCACCGTAGGAACAATTAAAGAATTTCACCTATTGCACATTTTAGTGGATAATGGGTAGGTAATTTCTTGCTTTTACCATTTTGTCCTTTTTCTTTGGCCAATTTTACGTTTTTTTCTCTCTTTCACACTTAATTGCATTACAGCATTATAACACTATGTGCATGAGACCAAAGGGAAATTTGATAGCGAGAAGAAACTGTGTTTTGGGTTAAATATATATGTGAATATAAGTACATAAGGGTAAAACGGGAAACACAAAAGTAAGGGAAAATGTTGTCGTGGTTGAATTGGTACGTGCGCTTTGCAAATGAGTTTGACTATTTTGAAGTAGTGGGTAGTTTTTATATATACAAAGTATTGGGTACGCCTCTACTTTAACGGTTCGATAATATTAACCTTTCAAAAAAATTAATGAAAAAGAAAATTTAAGTGGAGACCAAAGATAGTGCAAATAATGAGAAATTTCCTCATCATGAACGCTCACACGTGGCTAAACATTCCAAGAGCAGTTCTTCATATGGGAAGATACAATGAATCTCTTCACGATTAACACTCCTAAAATATGTTGCTAATTTTGTCTAATCCTATGCTACGATGTTTGGTGATATGTGATAAAAAGTATACTTTAATGTGTCCGTCATCTCAACCGCTCTCCTACACTAATCTAAAAGTGATGATATCTTAATTAATTGAGTCGTATTTATGGTTAAGTTTAGGTAGGTGTAATTAACTTGTGTATCAATTCAACTAACCCACCCAAAATAACCTAAGTAACTTTAATTAAGGAGCACGAGTGTACCTGCTTTATATTCTTCAAAACGACCCAAAATTCGTTATAGAATGCAAATTATTTCCCATATTGATGTCTCAATCGATTCTCAACAATTGATACATGTAGATGAGCAATTACGAAATATATTGCCACACCAATAGGATAACCGCGCGGGTTAAAGGGTTCTCGACTATCGATATTTGGTACCTCTATAACGAATTTCGACATGGCTAAAATCACCGACGTAGATCCTCTGCTTTTCAACCACTGATGTATCTTTACTTACATCAATGGTCAATGGTTGAGAATTGATTCAGATACCAAGGGAAGTACTGTGCGGGATAAAGAATCCTCCTTCAAAATGTAATATATTGCATAACTCCTCATGTTGTACTTCATTTTGAGATAGCCAAGTTATTTTGCCGACCAAAAGAATAATGTGATTTGGACTTATATTATGTCTGTCGTCGGGGGAATAATATTCACATAAGAGATGTTAAAAGTTGTCATGTATAGGCTGTAAACTATATGTTAGATGCACATTTGTTCCCCTTAAATGATCGATAAAATAAATAATCATGTAATATACCATTACACACCACACATACATACGACAAATCCACTTTTTGAAAGATTTCTTTGCCACATTTTTTTATTATTTTTACGACATGAGTAGATAGAAATCAATGAACCATGACTCTCTTTTTTTAAATGAACCATGACTTTGAGGAGTGTTTCTTCATGCATGTCTTTGAGCTGCTATATACCGAATAAATCCCTCATCACCAACTCTGGCCTCTAAAAAAAATTCACTCTTCTCCGCCTCAAGCGCACACTGGAATCGTTACTCAGAACTTCCTGGCCACCCTCGGCCGGATAGTCACCGGCAGCCCGTGCTTCATGTAGAGGGTGGTGTTGACCTTGGGCACCGCCCTGTGGCCCTCTGCCACCACCACCGAGTACCTCCGCAGAACCGATGCCGCTACCATCTTCATCTGCATGTACGCGAACTTCTTCCCCACGCACAGCCTCGGGCCGGCGTTGAACACCGCGTACTTGAACTGGCTCTCGCTCACCATCCGCTGCCCGTCCTCCCTCAACCACCTCTCCGGCCTGAACTCCTCGCAATCCCTCCCCCACAGCGCCTCCATACGCGCCATCGAGTATATGCAGTACATGACTCGGTCACCCCGTTTCAGCTCGGTGCCGCTGGGGAGCACGTCGTCATCTTTGACCTCCTTCATCTCCATTGGGACTGCGGGGTACAGCCTCAGGGACTCTGATAGTGCGGCTTGCAAATACACCATGTCGGTCAACTCCTCCGGTGTGAATACCGCGTCCTGATGCGCTTCCCACCCCACCGGAGGGCGTCGCCGTAGAATAATCTGGTGGATCTCGCTGAGGACTTTGGCTTCTACTTCCGGGTGCTTGTATACCAACCAGAAGAACCACACCAATGCGACAGAGCTCGTGTCGCGGCCGGCTAAGACGAAGCTCACACAGAAATCCCTGAGAAACTTGTTGGAGAAGTTGTGGTTCTTGTCCTTCATGAGCCGGGACAGGAGGTCGGACCGGTCACTCAAGCTCCCAAGCTTGCTCAGCTCCGTCTGGCGGTCCGACACCGTCTCGTCGGCGAACTTGTGCACGATCCTTACAGCTTCCTTGAGCCTCCTCTCGCGCCCGAGGGAGAGAAACCTCATGGGCTTCCACACGAAAGGAGGCACCAAGAACCTAAACACAGAATACTTGTTGTATCAGTTACTTTATGGAGAAATAAAGCGACAGCTGCTTTTTTATATGACAATGTTGTACATTAAACATATTATATGTTTTTGAAGTAACAGGTCTAAATTAATCAAAAGTGATGCAACTATTATGTAAGATACGTCTCAACCTGATCATTGTTAGCTCGGTGGCCTCCTCGAACGCCCTAGCAAAGAGCACCTCGGGCAGATCAATGGTCAGGCAGCCCGGGTCAATACCGAAGGCGGCAGTGCAGATGTTGTCGAATGCGAACCGGAGGAGGACGTCCTGGAGGTCAAGTGGCGGCTTATCATCTACTGGGGTGGCGGCCCTTGCCTCCAGAAGCTTGAGGAGCTTGTGGTGGACGAGCTCCCGCATGGTGTCGTACGAGTGCCGCACAAAGCGCGAGGAATGCATCTCCGACGTTGCCAGCCGCCGCTGCTCCTTCCACTCAGCGTCGTCTGCGTTGAAGATCCCGCCGCCAAGCAAGTCACGGAACCTCTCCCGGTAATACTTTCCCTTTGGGTAATTATCGAACCGGGTCTGGAGCATGTGCTCGATGTTCGCAGGGTCAACCGTGATGATACCCTGGGTGCCACCGAAGGCCACGCCGCGGTACCAGAACGTGCCCCCGGCCTTCGCGAGGGCCCTTGTCAACCAGTCGTAGATCTCTTCCCGACGGAGCGGAATGGACGGGATGATCCCGAGGACCGGCCACAGCATCAGGCCGTTCTTGTTCGTCAGCCTCTCGACGATGCATGAGAATATGAAGTACCCCAAGAAAGCGATGGTCACGTCCCAAAGAGATACGTGAAGTGCATGGGATCGGAGCCACTCTGTGGCAGAGAAAATGAGTGTAGTTCCGGCCATCGTCTGATGTTATCCGACGTACCTTTTCGCCGGCACTATGCACTCAGCGATTGTTAGGTGCAAAAGACTAATGCGACCTCGCCAGATCGCTAATTTATACAATTGAACTGCGGATCTGAAAATAAATGGAGAGGGATTGGAGTTGGACCCCAAAACTAAATTTGGGAGTAGAAATTGGAAGAATCAAGAAGGTAAATGGAGGAATTAATTAGGGATAAGCTTTGGTAGGTGCATCAAGATTCAAGCCGCTTAATCCAGAGACGAAAATGGCGGAACATTGGTTTCTGCACGGTTGGAGAAACCGAGGTGGCTAGAAATGCTCTCTCTTTCCCCAAGTTTCCTGGTTTTTGTTTCTTGTTGGGTAGGGGGATCGTCTTTCTCTTATGAATACTTTAGTGATTCTAGATGTTGCAAAAACGATGAAATTAATAAGCGATGCAAAATATAATGTGCACCTTAAGGGGGAGAAACAAAAAGAGAAAAGCCTCTTTATAAATGGTTTTATCAATCTTTAATTTGATGGTCGATGAGAGAGTGTAAATAATATGATCGACCACGAGTGTATATATGTTCAGAAAAAAGTGAAAAAAAAAACTCTAAAATATGCATATTGTAACACATTTATCCTCAACTTTTTTGTTGTGACATCAAGAACGTTAAATTATGTTCATTGTGATACATTTACCCTAAATTCTTTCTTCCCCAAATTTGTATTTATATTACACATTTACCTTCCGTCAAGATTCTGTTAGATAATTTTTCAGTCAAAATAGCGTCGTTTTTATTTTACTTAAGCCACGTAGTCGTCATGTCAATATCGTTTGCTTTTCAGTATCCATGTAGGCATATTTTCAACAGTTCTTATTGACGGAATTCTGACGGAGGGTAAATGAGTTACGTAGATACAAGTTTGAAATTTTTAGTATCACGGAAAAAAGTTTAAGATAAATGTATTGCAATTGGTATAATTTGATATTTTTTGTGGCTTTTGCCAATTTATTTATATACCTATTTATATGTCACGTGTGATTAGATCATCTAAAACTATTGCAGGTATTTTGACATGTAAGAAGATAAAAAGGGATTCCTCGGAATGTTCGTGCGTAAACAAGGAGAGCAACTATTCATGCAATTCCATCTGATTACTAAGAAGGCTGGACAGCTCTGAAGTGAGTCAGCTGCCACGTTTGGCAAGTTGGCACCATCTACTCACGTTGGCGTATGTTTACAGATTATGGATCGTATTGATGAGTACCTAAACAAATCATTAACTATGCTAGATTTAGAATTTTTGGAAGTTGTCTTGCTGTCGATATAACGAGCGAGTAATGATTACACATGGTTATTAGAAATATTAGTATAATGATTATTGTGAGCATCATTCGAATTCGATACT
>BCNH02000008.1:15063462-15102898 GCA_001662345.2 Metrosideros polymorpha var. glaberrima | reverse complement strand
ATATATTATTAAAATTATCCACATCAGCGCCTTTCGACCTAATGGCCTGAACTGACATAAATGCAAAAGGTTTAAGACTAAATTGGCAAAAAAAAAGTTTAGGATCAAAATAGGTTTATGACTTTTTTGGTAATTTTCCCAATAAAAAGTGAAAATGTTTAAGTCTCAATTGGCAAAAATTAAAAAATTAGGGACTGAATTGGCAAAAGTGCAATAGATTTAAAACTTTTTGGACAATTTTCCCTTCATTTGTTTGAAGGAAAATTATTTTCCGACTTTCTAGTGTTTGGATGTTGGAAAATTAATTGATCTAATGTTTTCCATGGACTAAAAGCAACAAACTTAGATTGGGAGAAAATGATTTCTCCTTGTGGCAAGAATAAAATCACTTTTCTTAAACCACCAAACAAATAAAAACTAACCATTTTATATGAAAAAATATTATCCTGTATCACGAAATTTTCATGTAAAACCACACTTTCTCCTTCTCTCTCGCTCTCCTCCCCCGGCTCTCTCCTCCTTGCCATGCCCTAGCCGCCATCTTCTCTCGCCACCGGCAGCCCACCTCTAAGCTCTAAGGACAACAGCCGAGCCGCAAAGCATTAACAAAATTGGATCAGATTTTATGGCATTGCGTTAATCAGCATCCATTTTGAGGTTCCAAGCACTCAGCTTTCTTAGATTGTCCTTAGTAATAGGTGCCAAATCAACATCTTTGCGAAGGCAAAGCATCGCGCCAAAACAAGTATATTTATGGTTCTTTTAAATAAAAGCAAACAATTATGCTGATTGAGCAACAATACATCTTCTCCTTACGGTTGCCCTTAAATGAACTTCCCTGGATTTTGAAATTCAGTGACAAAATTTTGATTTGAATCAACCAATGCATTTGATCGGGATATATTCAGCTTTCCGGCTAAACAAAATGGAGGGCCATGTGGCAATATGATGCGACATTTGGAAGATTAGCTGCATGTTGTCACATCAAACAGGAACATCGATCGAGTTTCGGTTAGAACACATCAATTGCGAAGAAATGAAAGTTTAGTATATTCAGTAATTGAAAAATCAAAATGTAATGACTTAATTGAAAAACCACTAAAGTTCGATGCTCATGCGTGGAGCCTATGCAAGAATGAGTCATACCATATCGTATCGTATCTAAAAGCTGATGATAGCCTCAATTAATGTTGGAGTATATCTTCGCAGCTATACGAGTGTGTGGTGATGTAAATGGAGAAAAAGAAAACCACACGTATATCTTTCTTTCTTTTTCCGAAGGGGACCAGAAATATCTACTGATTGAAGATTTTCTCAAATGAGAAATTACAAAATAATCGAGTCCATCCAAATACCATTGTTTTATTTATTTATTTATTTAATGTCAATTGGGATTTATGTTGACTCTGCATTCTTTGATATCATTCCTTGGTGTGCTCAACTTGCCCAACTTGAGCCCCAACGAACAACCATGACCAAATCACCTGCTCTCTTCACACGATTTCTTCAGAATAGGGGGGTTGGAGATTTCCTAGAAAGGGCAGTTACCCTTAGCTTTTCCAGGTCTAATTTTCGAGCAGTCTAATAATAGAAAAGAAAAAAAAAAGGCCCCTAAGTAATTTGGAAAGGTCCGTATATTTTAGGTTAATTTAATTTGGAATTGACCCCTTTTTTTTTTGAAAAAAAATTCATTTCATTAATCAAAATAATACTCGAGAGGTATATAAAAGGCTTTTAAGCCTAACAAATCTCAAATAACTGTAGAACAAAGTAGATGTTAAAAAACAAATAACAAAGCACAGTCTGTAATTAGAAGCACACTCTCATCTCTAAAAAACAGATCTGTCACTTCAATCAGCGGCCGATTGCTCGCGTTGAGATCTCTCACTTCATTTGCATCGACTTGCGGTGCGTGTTTAAGTTCAACATCCTCACCACCAACGCCGTGCAAAGAAATTAACATCAATATATTAAAAGAACACATATCAAATACTTGAAATGAACTCTCATATCTATATCTATATCTAATTTGAAAGAGTAAAACTCTCAAATCTTAATCTTAATCTAGATCGGGAGAGGATAACGGTCTAATCTTGAAGAGGTTGTGGAGTCATATCATGAACATCCTCTTCGATAGCTATCTGCTGGACGAATAGCCATATTGATCTCCACGTTTACCTCGCACACACAAACTCTCAATACATATCGAGAGAGAAAATAAAAAGACAATTAAGCCCAAAAAAAAAATCAAAAATTAAGTAAGTTCTCAGCTTTAGAAATTAAAGCTGAGACCCTACAAGAGAGCTTCAAAAGAGGAAAGAGTTTTTGGAAGATGAGAAAATTCAAAGGATTGATTTGATGGGATTGAGTACATGGAAGTGACACTTCGTTTACTTTGATTTTGACGGATATCCCCCTATGCTAATAAATCAACAAATCATTACCCACAAAACATCTAACCCAACTCATTCACAAAGAATTGCAAACTAATATCTCATAACACATTCACTCCAATATACTTTTATCTCATAAAAAATCTCAAATCGATATTTACTATTTAAAACTGCCCTCCACATCAAATCCCATACTGCTAATGGAGGGTAGATTTGGATCAAATATGCCAATTTGAAATTCTTAATAAAACGAAAAATAAATTTAGATAAATGTGTTATGGGGTGCCATTTAATATTTTAAATGGTATTAATCCTATCCATAAGAGAGGCCACATGCTTTCTTGGACAATATTTTATGGAAGTGCTTCAAATTCTGTGATATTTTGGTAAGATATTATTCTCATGCGAATTCGACTCAAGATTCACGTGTCAGTGTATTTCCATCTTATAGAAGTACTCTATATGACTTTAAAGAGGTAAAAGTGTATTTCTATCTTATGTTTTTCAAAAGAAAATCTATTTCTACCCTTAATTGTTATAAAAAAAATGAAAATTTTTTTTTAAAAAAGAGAAAAGTAAATTGACTGAGATATTAATAACAGAAAATGACCACTAATAACGATATTAGAAAACTTGTTAGGTAACCCCCCCCCCCCCCCCCNNNNCCCCCCCCCCCCCAAATGCCTCAATAACAAAAAGTCATCTTACAAAACCAGGTTTATTTACACCGATATGTTGTTTATACCAAAATATGGACATGATAGGATATGAAAGATTGTGACTTTATCACGGCAATTTATCAAACAGTGAATAAAATATAGCAAAATCCCTAGATTTCTTATTCTAACTTATCCGGTCCTATCTTGACCAAAAAATCCAAACGATGCAAAGCAAATTGAGCCAGAATTGGAAGTCAACCTAAAGTTGGTCCTTTTTTATGAGATAGAACAAAGCTCGAGTCAAAATTTGAACTTAAGCTAAAGTTGGTTCTTCTCAAAGGAATTGGGCCAATTTTAATTATAAGAACTTCGGTGATTAATTAAGCATTTAATTCGGAAAACGCCAATTCAACATTCAAATCAGAGCTTCTTCCACTCATAGCAATATTAAGAGTTACGCTCGCCATTCTACCGATTGAATTGTATTTGATAAACGAGGATAGGTGGGTTCACAAGCATCGGTCTATGGAACTACTTGAGCTGAAACTACGGTTATCAGGCATTTTGAAAAGAAAAACAACTAAAAGAATATAATCCACTTTCATCAAGCTCAAATTACACTTGCAATAGTAGAGTTCATAAATTACGACCACATGTTGGTGATTAATATATGTGAATCTCTAATTTCACACGATAGTTTTTATGGATGTCTCAACCTATCTTAACCATCGACACATGTCACCGTTTACATGCATCAACGGTTGAAAATGGTCAAAGCAGCGCACGGCGAAATTATTCATGCACGCATCATCATCCATCAACCAAGAATAAACTATTATTCATAGGCTTAATCTCAAGATAGTTAAGATATTTAAATGGCGGTTATACCGGTTAATTAACTCCAAAAAAGGAAGTTATCCAGCTAAGCAAAAAGCTTATAAAAAGTTGGCATTTGTCCGCATCGTCCCGTTATTTTCGCCTCGTTACATCCAAGATAAGATATATCCTTATATTAATAATTTAAAGAATATTCAAATAGGGATCTATTTATCCAATAATAGAATAATTCGTCCATTCCCCCGCTGCACTTATGCGAACCTACAATTGGATCTATCGGTGCACAAACTTTGACTTTAGCCATTCACTATGCTAGTTTTCTCTTTTCTTATCTTCTTCTCTTTTTTTGGAATTTTTGCACCCACAAATTTGTTAAATTATATATGTCGAACAAAGAAAAATAAATATTGATAGGTTAATATTATTCTATATGCTAGAATGATATTAAATAGATCACATGAATGTATATACAGTAAAATCTTCCAAGGCTAGCAATAAATCCTGTTATTTTTGTACTTCTTCCTTTTGCTAGAATTGTTATTTTTGTACTTGTGACGAATGTAGAAAGATCTAAAAAGTTGTCGTGGCTGCTATTGCTGATTGAATACAAATTACACGCTGCGGGATTGAACAAGAGAGATGAATAAGAAATATTGTGGAAAGTCTGAGCATGGAAAAAGGCTATATATAGCGAAAATAGAAAAGAATAACATTTTTCATCTTTATTTATAGAAAAGAAATGATAATTTGTTGCCATGCTCTAGTTTAGGACAATCACGGTTAATTCGCCTGGTGCTTTTATCATCAAAGTATAAATAAACAAAGGTTAATTCCACCAAAAATCATAAACTTCTATACTTGGGACATCAACAACTTAAACTTTTTTCATCTCATCAACACTTCAAGCTTGTAGTAATAACCCAAAAATACCTTTCATTATACTTCCGTCCATAATGGCCGTTAAAAATCTGACGTGGCATTGCCCAAGCATGCCGCCAAGGAAACTTACAAAAAAAATCATAAACTAATTGAGTCCTAAGCATTTTCACGTTTTGTCAATTGAGTTCACCCAGCCAATTTTTGCCAGAAATCACTAACGTGGACGCCGGCCGTCCTACTTGGAACGGTCAATGCTAACATAGCCATATCTAATAATAGTTTTGTATTTTTAAATATTCTTGAATTTTTTTATTTTTCTTTTCTTTTCTTTGAACTTGGGACCGAGACGCCATCGTCAGCACGGGGCGAGGGCGTTGTAGCCGTCACCAGATCTAGGCGACGGGCCGCACACCCTCGCTTTGTCCAGGAAGGGCGTCACGGCCCTCACCGGCCAAAGCGAGGGCCTGCAACACCCTCACCTAGTGCAGGCACAGGTTGGCCGGAGAAAAAGTTTGAGGCATGGATATTCCAAGGAAAATAATTTAGGATTTTTTATGAGATTTTTCCAGGTGAAAAAGGTAATGCAGAGAGTCCTTGATCTACTCTGTTTCTAGCGTCACTGCAACAAAATGCTCATATGCCTGCACTTCATTTAATGCTAATGTTTATTTATTTTACAGAAAATAAAGAGATTTAGATACAATGTCAGGTATGTTATACTTGAGATCTTTCTGGAGAGAGTAGGCGTGTGGTCTAGCGTAACCTAGACCAATATTATTGGATATATCTTAGTTATCCGAAGGAACAGATTCTTTTCTTTGGCATGATCCTAACAAATATCTTGAGCAGGATATTTTAGTATTCAACGTATATGGGATTCTTGAGATTAGTAATTAAATGAGATGTTCAACTATTTTATCTATCAACAGTCAGCCAAGTTACTTTAATTAAAGAGATCAAATGAATCGCAGTGACTCTACATTGTATTGAGAATTTCGGTCAAAGCAAACCTGTAGCACTACCAATCCTCAACCGCCGAAGGATTGAAACTGAGAATTTATAAAAATTGGCAGCAGATCAGGTTCACTGCCAACCTTTCACAATACGATAATTAAGAGTATCTTCTTGTCAAAGTGCAATAGGAAGAGGAGCTTTCTCTTTGAAACGACGTAATTGAGTGGAGAAATATATTTTTTGCAGACAAACTTTACTGGCGGTCCACCTATAAAAATGCATTTGTTTCGCGATCACCTATCAATCTTCCCATCACTCTCCCACCTTTTGGGCCCAAAAGATAATTCACTTTTCAACTTTGGCCAAGTTTAAGAAAATGGGAAAATTCTAGGGACCACGAGGAAAGGGGTGAACATCGAAAATATAGTAAGATCAAGTCAAATCAAAAGAAGAATGACGCGGGAACGTTACGTACAAGAAAAAAGAACATTTCTAGCCAAAAAAAAAAAAAGAGTAAGAAGAACATATATACAATACTAACCCTAGTTTTTCAACACCCACCCAAAAAAACCAAAAACGAAAACATAAAAACATGCTGTCATATTTGTGAACAAACTTTCATTTTCACCACCTTGGCCGACGGACAAGACAATGTTCTCACGTATAGATGATGTCGCGAGTTTGAAGTAGAGCTATGTCGCACCAATAGGATCGAGGGGACGGTAGCATCTCGTGCATCATGCTACAAGATAATGGACAGATGTGACGATGAAAGCTTCATCGCAGTAGGATCGATGGCCTCGCCAATAACAGACGCTCCTTTCATCGGTGGTGATGTAGCATATATGGCTCAATCTGCATATGTTGTCATGGGTTTGTAATTTGTTGATAACACATATGGAGATTAGTTGATAATATGGATTGCCCCTTGCGGAACGTGTATCTCATAAGTCATAGGGAAAACAAGAGAAAAATGAACAGATTTTCATATTGGGAAGGCGAATTTGGTGAACTAATTATATCAATAAATATAATCATGAAATTGATAGAGTATATAAATTCTGAGTGATATTCTGACAAAAAAGAAAACTCCGAGTGATATCAATTTCTTCAAATAGAAAAAATAATAATAATAATAACATATTCACAAGATGGTGCCTCAAAAAAGCCTGAAAAACAGCTTATACCATAATTTCTCAGTTCTATTTTTTTTTTTACCCTACTAAATTTATTCGCTTTCTTTTGCCTCACGAATTCCAATTTCAACACGATCCCTTGTCGACGCTCGAAGCCGAGACCCGCCACACTTGAATCTCCCCGTCCAGGCTTCCGCTGAACACCGTAACGACGCCGTCTCCGCCAGAAACGGCGGCCAGCGACTTCACGGGCTTCCGGTGGCCCTCCAGCACGGCCAAGCAACAGTAGCTGCCCTCCACTCCCCGCCGCCAGATCCTCACCGTCCGATCCGCCGACCCGCTCAGCAGCAGATCGGAGACGTTGACCAGGCACAGGATGGCCTTCGCGTGCCCTCTCAGAGCCCCCGTCACAACCATGTGGTTGGCGCTGTCCTCTCGCTCCCACACCAGTATCGAGCGGTCGCACGCGCCCGAGAACAGCACCGACCCGTCCCCGGTCAATGCGAGCGCGTTGACCGCTGACCTGTGCTTCTCCAGCGTCGCCACTAGCGAGTGCCGCTCCTCCCCTGTCCGCCTCGCCCAGATCCGGATCCTCCGGTCAGCTGACCCGGTGTAGACCGTCCCGTCGGCGGCCACCACCACAGCGTTGATGGCATCGTGGTGGGCCCGGACGGACTCCAGGCACCGGAGATCGGAGCCGCTGTCGCTGCCGCCGCGCCATGCCTTGAGGGTCTTGTCCCAGGAGACGGAGTAGACAAGGCCGTCGTTCGCCGCGAGGGCGGAGACAGCGTCGGCGTGCTCGATCCAGAGCCGCTTCCGGTGGCGGCGTACCGTGACGTAGTTATTCGGGAGCATGAAGCGGCGGAGGCGGTCGCCTACGGTCGGGAGGGTCGCGACCAGTCCGTGCCGCCCGTCTGCCGCTGCCTGCCAGACGCGGATCTTCGAGTCCTGGTGCGCGGTGAAGACCCGGCCACCGCAGAAGGCGACGGACTTGACGTAGCCCGAGGATGAAGCGCGGATGTTGAAAGCGTCGATGTGGGAGATCTCGCCGCCGGCGGAGGCGTTGGAGGTGTCGTAGACATGGATCTCGTGGCCGCAGGCGGCGTAGAGGAGCTTGCCGCGGGGGGCGAGGGAGGTTATGGGGAGGAGGCAAGGAGGAGAGAGAGTGTAGAGGAGGTGGTGAGAGACGGAGAGGTGGAGGGAGTCGGTGGTTAGGGTTTGCAGGGAAGGGACAGATGGCAGGGTTTGGAGGGAGAGGTTGGATTCGATGCTGCTGCAGCTGGTGTCGCTAGAGCTTGAGCTTGACGATGAGGAGGAGGAGGAGGAGGATGTGGTGCCGCTTGGAGAGCCGGAGGAGCGGCTTGCGCCGCAGTTAGACGATCGGTAGAGGGACAACGGGACAGTTGCGTTAGCAGAGGTGGCAATGCAGGAGGAGGAGGAGCAGGTGGTAAGCCATGACCGGACCTTCATGGCCGCCGTCGTCCTTGTTTTGAGGGGGCGAGAGGGGAGTCACAAGGGTTGCATAAATAGGAAAACTACGTGAGGGTGACTGAGGAAACAATATTTAGCTATAGACATAATCAACTATAAAGAAATACTTTTGCAACTTGTATTTCTTTTATCTAGTGGGAGCATTTCCCGGAAAGAGTGATGGTAGACACAAAATGTCCCATACTCGACTACACCCGTTAAATGAGTGGGTCGGTTCGAATTTGGATTTGGTTGAATATGATCCGATCCAAATTTATCAATTTAATTTATTTTGACTCATTTATATTTAATGTAAATTTAGTGACCCAAACCAGCGCATACTCAACTCGACTCGAAATCCATTTTTAGCAACTTTTCTCTTTAAATTGTTGCCTTTGAAAAATGGATTGCTCCATGTACCAACTCGTCAAGTTAGTGAGGGAGCTCAAGGATCGAGTTATGGATAGGGACGTAAAGGTGATGGTGAAAGTTTGAATTTTCTCAAATGTACAATTTGTCCTAGTAGTGTGAAGTTGCGAGCCAAAGGTTGAAGAAAACCTAACAATGGTGGAAGCAGAGCAAACGAATGGAGAAGGTCCCCAATCACGAATATGAAGATGGAGAGAGAAGAGACTAGTATGAAAGATGAGACTAATATTCGCCATTCGATCTAATTGGGAAAGTGGGGTTAGACTAGCATGTCAAAATTGGACCCAAAAAACGTAAGATGGTCATACCAAGAGAAATAATAAATAAATTATTAATAATTACCATTTCCATAGATATTGCATCAATTTTGTGGACGGGTCATAATACAATCCACACTATTCTTCTTATATTTAGTTTTTATTTTAATCTGAACTAGATGATAATGGTGGGGGCGAGAGGGGACATGAAAGGTGACGCGTTGGAAAGATGACAGAAGGAAGAGAAGGGCGACATGATGGTTGGAACGATGCCTCCGAGGTTGTCAAAAGGACGAAGTAGGGCATCTGGGTTGGCTGCTCGGTGCGTTCCAGATAAGTCGTTGAATTAGGAAGTAGATTTCTGAATTAAGCGATCATATCAAATCATCATGTCATACTCCTTAATGGTTTTATATGTATGAACACGGTCGTCAAAAAAAAATTAGGCAAGACGTGGATTTAGCAGATTAGGCCAAGGAGCACTTTAGCACTTTCGAACGATGTTCAGACTGTTGAATCAATTATCTCGTATAATCTTCATGTATCTACTTGAACTGGATCGAGTATATCGATTTACGTGAGAAAACCCACAGAGTCGCACACACATGGATGATAAATTGGTAAGTCGACAATTTTTTTCTTGATGTCGCGGTAAGGTATAACTTCTGTGAGCTCGACTCTTCAATTTGTCAAAAAGAAAATTATGACGGATCAAATTGAAGAGAGATAAAATGGCATTTCGATGAGTTAACCGAAAAAAGGAGTGTCTTAGTTAACATAGGGGTAAAAAATAGTGCCGCCTATAGATTAATTGTCTAGTAAACGATTATCTCGGGGGAGCAAACAAGATAAGTGTCTATCAAAGGGGCTCCAAGTATGAAGAGCTTCTGTTCATTTTTGGAGGTCCTAGTATTTTGACAATTTCAATTGTGATAAGATTGAAAAAATGATTAAAAAAATGCGGCTGTCGTTAGTGTGGAGTCGAAGGCCAAGGGAGAGGCTAGAGGTAGGCCCCGTTTAGTTCGGCATTTGGGAAATGCACTTAGGAAAATACAAATGCCTTTAGCCTAAAAGGGTTTGGACAAATGCAAATACCGTTTGGTTCATTACATTTTAAAAACATATTGAAAAGCTACTTTGACGTAAATATTATTTGGTAAAATCTACACTTTGTAAAGAACTTTTGCTTCTTTTTTCTTATTTTTTTAGCTTAGTCGCCGGCGATTGGTTGGCGCGCGACCCTCGGTAGTGGTCGCCGGTGTCAGGCAACCCCCGATGGCGGTCACCGGATTTAGGCGACGGTTGCCGACTTTGGGCGACCCTCCGGCGGCGGTTGGTGGCGTCGGGTGGCCCTCCAGTGACGGTTGCCGGCTTTAGGCCGCAGTCGCCGGCTTTGGGTGACCCATCGACAATTGTCGCTGGCCTCCGTCCAATTCATGATTGTGCCAACTTGCATTCTGGAAATACAACTTCCCAAAGTAGCTCCAGATTTGTCTTGGGCTAAGGGACTTTAAGGAGCTTTGAAGATGCAATTGCATTTCCCCAAAGTGAGTCAAGATAAGTTGCCAAACAGGATTACATTTAGCAAAGGGACTTTACAGCTCCAAAGCCCATTTAGAATGCTAAACCAAACGAGGCCGTAGAAGAAAGAGGCCGAGGGGGCTCGTGGGCATGGTGGCGATCGCGCGCAGAGTCCAGCATTGGGCATGTCGAAGATGGTGGGGTCAAGTGGCCGCTCGGTGGAGGCGGGGACAATTGATAAAAAAAAAAAATCATCAAACCTCGAAAATAACATTTCGAAAGCTCAAAGCCTTTGTGACTTGCCTTGACTTTCGAGCATTTTCAAAAATCGACTTTGTACTAAAGGCTCTTGAGATTACATCACCAAAACTAGAATTTTGACTTGAGGGTCTTTAGAGACCCAAAATTGCTTGAAAATAGGGATGAACAGTTTCAAGTTCCGTACATATTTCACTTAGAACCTATAACCTATCCATTAGAACAAATTCCTCATTTTTTGGAACATGGAACCTGAAACCTATCCTGTCACAAGTTCTAAAATCTATCGATATTTCACATGTATTCTTAATTGAGCGATTGCAGTGAATCATTACCTTTAATGACCATCGCTTGTTATAATCTACTAACCACAATTTATATTTAAACACATGAAAAATATGAAATATCAACAAAGTAAAATTTTCCGTCATAAGTATCGCCAGAAATGGAAGCTCAGACTAGTAGCTCTAGATTATACACTCATCATCGAATGTCATGAAATACTGCAGGATCGCGCAAAAACATAAACAAACACAAAAACTTGTTCCAGACTGTAGGTTCTAATTTCATGTACCTAAAACCTGTAACCTACCCGTCAAAACGTGATCCCTAATTTTTGGAACCTGAAACCTACCCACATATTTTGAAACTTGGAAACGGACATGTGGAATCATGCTCACCCTTACTTGGAAAATGCCGCACCAAAGTCGGCCGACAAGGATGAATAACTTCTATTTGTTTTTTGTCTTTTTGGAGTCCTGGTATTTTGGTAACTTCATTCATTATAAAATTAAAAAAAAGATGATAAGGAAACGCGGTAATGTCAAGGAGATAAAGAAGAGAAAAGAGATGCGCTTTTTCGAACGCTTGGAAAATGTAGAGCCCACTCCAGTTGGCACCAGTCCACAGAGATGGGGGCGGAGAGGAAGACGCTGAAACCGCGTACTCTCCTTTCAGGCTTTTAGCATAGCAACAATCAAGACGAAAAAAGGGATAAATGTCACAATGAGGAAGAAAAAAAAATCAGAAAAAAAAATAAAAAGGAAAATGATAGGTGATGATATTTGGAGAAAAAAAATATTTGTATGTGTTTCCTTCGTGTAAGCCCGCTCGATTCAGATCATTAGGATTAAGTGAGGTGTCCGTAGAATTCTCAATTTTTCACATCATTTATCGGTGAGATCGATTGAATTCGCGCGATCCAAAGGCATTCTAAGATGGAACATGCCGAAAGGAGAATAGGGTGTTTTCCATTATGGCAAATGTTGGTACATCATTGTCTTATTTGCCTATAGTCCACTTGGGAAACACATGTCTTTTCTTTCTCTCTTTTTCTACCCCTGAAATTAAAGAAGACGAATCCCGTCCCCAGCCATTGAATTCGAGTCATCCTGAAAACGGGTCCACATCATCTTTAGCCGACAATTTCGACTCGGTAATTGAAATGATTAGCTGATGAGAACTTGCAAATATGCGAAATCTATTAAATTCTCGAATTTAAGCAATGTGGGATATCACACTTCAACAAATTCGTGAGATTAATGTACAAAGTGAATGACAAGCTCTTACTGATCTAAAATATGATATATCTGCGAGATAAATAAGGATATTTGAGGATCGGATCGTTACTTTTTTCTTTTCTTTTTGCCGCTCGTTTAGTAGAAGCTGTATTGAAATAGTTATTACCTCTGTAATGTAGCGTTGTTACAGCTATTACATAGCATGATTCATGTAATCAAATAGCTATTGCTTTTGTTTGGTTTACATTGCAATAGCAAAAGAATAAAAATAGTAATTTATTATATGGATTCATTACCATATAAACTGTCCAATTCTAAATGAATAATATAAATCAAGGAAACTAATTAGCAATTCAGAGAGTTCTAATATTATTACCAATATTATATTTCATCCGAAATTTCAATTAATCACATATGGAGTTCAATTAAGTAGTTACTAATATACCACGGATATAATTATTATAGTTCATGCAATTTATAGTTATAGTTTCTCAAGATATCATAACATATAATATCACTAATTAATTTGTTCATAACAGATGTATTTATGACTTTAATTAACCATAAATATCAATCATAATATATAATATTTTGTTGGCATTCAAAAATATTGTAGGAAACATGCAGCAAAAGCTCAATACCTTCACTCAGGGAGATCGTCAAGAGGGAGTCCAAATTTAAGCCCATCAACATATTTAGTTTGACCAACTTTTACTCAAAACCTTAAATCAATAAATTATGGCTACCATCATGACTGTGTTGCTACACCAAAAGGCCGACCCTAGAAATAGGGTTGGTCATCAAATTCCTTCCTTGAAATATTCATCAAACACCGGGAACAGATTGAGGGCTCACCAATTTACCATCGGCTCTGATACTAGTAGAAGCTCAATACCTTCACTTAGGGAGATTGCCAAGAGGAAGCCTAAGCTCGAATCCGTCAACATATTCACTTGGATTCACATTCACTCAAAAGCTTAAATCACTGAGTTATGAACCAATTAAGATATATTAATTACCTCACGCAATATCAATTCTCCATTGTAAAACTTTCTAACACAACTCACACGTGCATTTCAACAAATATGATTCCAATTAAGGTTTGAGGTCCTAGTACTTTGACAATTTCAATAGTCATAAGATTGAAAAAATGATTTAAAAAAAAGGCGGCCATCGTTAGTGTGGAGTCGAAGGCCAAGGGAGAGGCTAAAGGTAGAAGAAAGAGGTTGAGGGGGCTCATGGGCATGGTGGCGGTCGCGCATGGAGTCCAGAATTGGGCATGTCGAAGATGGTGGGGTCAAGTGGTCGCTCGGCGGAGGTGGGGACAATATGAAAAAAAATTCATCAAACCTCGGAAATAACATTTCGAAAGCTCAAAGCCTTTGTGAATTGCCTTGACTTTCGAGCATTTTCAAAATTCCACTTTTTACTAAAGGCTCCTAAGATTACATTACCAAAACTAGAATTTTGACTTGCAGGTCTTTAGAGACCCGAAGCTGCTTGGAAATAGGGATGAGCAATTTCAAGTTCCGTACATGTTTCACTTGGAACTTGTAATTTATCCATCGAAACAGGTTTCTCATTTTTTGAAACATGAAACATGAAACATACCCTATATACTATGGAACCCAGAACCTACCCTGTGACAGTTTCTAAGATCTACCGAGGTTTCACATGTATTCTTAATTAAACGATTGCATTGAATCATTACATTTAATAACCACCACTTGTTGTTATAATACACTAACCACAACTTATATTTAGACACACGAAGATTATGAAATATTAATAAAGTAAAATTCTCAGTCATAAGTATCGCAAGAAATGGAAGCTCAGACTAGTAATTCTAGATTATACACTTATTATCAAATGTCATGGAATACTGCAAGATCGCGCAAAAACATAAACCAAGAAAAATACAAAAACTTGTTTTAGGCTCTAGGTTCCAATTCCATCTACTTAAAACCCGTAACCTACCCGTCGAAACATGATCCATAATATTTGGAACCCGAAACTTGAAACCTACCCGCATATTTTGAAACTTGGAAACCGACATGTGGAATCATGCTCACCCTTACTTGAAAATGCCGCACCAAAGTCGGCCGACAAGGATGAATAACTTCTATTTTTTTTTTTTTAGTCCCGGTATTTTGGGGGGTGTTTGAAATCCATTCTGTTCCAGAATTTTGATTCTGACAAGAATTGACTCTTGCCAGATCAATTCTGGAAGAGAATGAGAAATTATGTTTACCAAACACACCTTTATTTTACTTCTTCTTTTGGCAAGTTTACCAAACGGTATCTGGGGATCAGCGACCACCCACTGCCCGACCACCAGCGACCGACCACCGACGATCGGCGACCAGCGGCGGCGGCCTACGAGCGCGAGAAGGAAAATGAGAAGTGAAAATAAAAAAGAATCACCTCTAGTAAGAATTAATTCTAACCTTAGAGAATCACTTCTTTACCAAACATAATTCTTATTCAGAAGTAGAAAACTGCTCTAGAAATCATTCTTTACCAAACGCATTTCTACTCCATAATTACTTCTGGAACAGAATTAAAAATTCTGGAAGGTTATTAAACGCACTCTTGATAACTTCAATCATTATAAATAATAATAATAATAATAATAATAATAATAATAATAATAATAAGGAAACACGGTAATGTCAAGGAGATAAAGAAGAGAAAAGAGATGCGCTTTTTCGAACGCTTGGAAAATGTAGGGCCCACTCCAGTTGGCGCCAGTCCACAGAGATGGCTGGGGGCGGAGAGGAAGACGCTGAAACCGCGCACTCTCCTTTCAGGCTTTTAGCATAGCAACAATCAAGACGAAAAAAGGGATAAATGTCACAATGAGAAAGAAAAAAAAATTAGAAAAAAAAAAGAAAAAAGGAAAATGATAAGTGATGATATTTGGAGAGAAAAAAATGTTTTTATGTGTTTCCTCTGCTTAAGCCTGCTCAATCTGGGTCGTTTGGATTAAGTGAGGTATGCGTAGAATTTGCAATTTTTCACATCATTTAACGGTGAGATCAATTGAATTCACGCGATCCAAAGGCATTTTGAGATGGAACATGCCGGAAGGAGACCGTTGGTACATCATTATCTTATTTGAAACAAATGTCTTTTCTTTCTCTTTCTTTCTGTCCCCTAAAATTAAAGAAGATGAATCCCGTCCCCATCGCCGTCAAGTTCGAGTCATTCTGAAAACGGGTCCACATCATCTTTAGCCGACAATTTCGGTGCACTTTTTCCTTTGTACATATCATCTTGATACAAAATTCGACTTGGTAATTGAAATGATTAGGTGATGAGAACTTGAAAATAAGTGAAATCTATTAAATTATCGAATTTAAGCAATGTGGGATGCAATGTGGGATATCACACTTCAACAAATTCGTGAGATTAATGTACAAAGTGAATGACAAGCTCTTAATGATCTAAAATATGATATATCTACGAGGATCAGATTGTTACTTTTTTTCCTTTTTGCCGCTCGTTTAGTATAAGCTGTATTGAAATAGTTATTACTTCTGTAATGTATCATTGTTACAGCTATTACATAGCATGATTCATGTAATCGAATAGCTATTGCTTTTGTTTGGTTTACATTGTAATAGCAAAAGAATAAAGATGGTAATTTATTATATGGATTCATTACCATATAAACTGTCCAATTCTATATGAATAATATAAATCAAGGAAACTAATTAGTAATTGGGAGAGTTCTAATATTATTACCAATATTATATTTCATGCGGAATTTCAATTAATCACATATGGAGTTCAATTAAGTAGTTGCTAATATACCACGGATATTATTATTATAGTTCATGCAATTTATAGTTATAGTTTCTCAAGATATCATAACATATAATATCACTAATTAATTTGTTCATAACGGATGTATTTATGACTTTAATTAACCATAAATATCAATCATAATAGATAATATTTTGTTGGTATTCAAAAATATTGTAGGAAACACATAGCAAAAGCTCGATACCTTCACTTGGGGAGATCGCCAAGAGGGAGTCCAAGTTTGAGCTCGTCAACATATTTAGTTTGACTAACTTTTACTCAAAAGCTTAAACCAACGAATTATGACTATTGGCTACCATCGAAACAGCATTGCTACACCATAAGGCCCACCCTAGAAACCGAGTTGGTCACTAGATTCATTCCTTGAAATATTCATCAAACACATGGAATAGATTGGGAGCCTACCAATCTATCATCGGCTCTGATACTAGTAGAAGCCCGATACGTTCAATCAAACAGATCGCCAAGAGGAAGCCTAAGCCCAAACCCGTTAACATATCCACTAGGACTCACATTCACTCAAAACCTTAAACCAATGAGTTATGAGCCAACTATGATATATTAATTGCCCCACACCATATCAATTCTCCATTGTGGGACTTTCTAACATAACTTACACGTGCATTTCAATAAATATGATGCCAATTAAAGCAAAATTAAAATTCAAGCAACCAAATCCAATCTTGTAAGAATGTGGCAGAATAAATAGTTTGAATGCTTTTGGTGCACCACGATTTCGTATGCCAAGTCAATCAATATGCTACAAGTATTTTGACTTTACTCAAAAGCAAATAGTTGAGTAAAGCTTGCGCTTGAGAGTGTCAAGTGGTTCAACCTCGTGAGAGAGAGAGAGAGAGAGAGAGAGCTATGGTTTTTCTAATTTCCCTAAACGAGCGGTTTTTCCCTCTCAAGTCCTAAATTGACTTTGGCCAAGATGGTCATAGATTTCAAACAAGGGCCTGCCAATTCCCTAGCTGAGGATTTGATGAAGAACTTCATTAAGACTTCTGACTGTGTTGGTCTTTAAGGTTCCTTCCTAAGAAACCGGTCCAACCAATGAGCAGCCAGTGATGAATGACATATGGTCCCCTTTCTTTACCAATTTTTAGGTTTTGAATTCTAGTGCCATACACAGGAATGGTGTGTAGACCCAAAGTGATTGCCAATCATAAAGCAAATGAGCAGCCAGTAAAGGGTAACAGCAGAATTAATGCATGATCAAAATCTTTTGTTGCATATATTCATTTGACGGAAGAAAGGAAGAATGTAATGTAAGGATTATGATCTGTATTATATCGTACTTGATGTTCTCGAAATCAGTCTGTCTAACTCAGCACTCATCGCTTTCAAGATCCCTTCGCGGTCGACTAATTCATGGTGGCTTTCGGCCTCGACTTTACAGTTGCTTGATCAATTTTCAGAAAATATACAAGAGGCCAAAATTGTGGGGTTACTCGATCGCATCCCTCCTAGAGGTCGAATTGTCGCAAGGAAACGGCCAGATAGTTCTTACTATTCGTTGGAATATAATATCTCACAGACCCCGATTCCGAGAACAGCAATAAAATCGACGCTAACTGACTAGTGCCTGTGCAGATCTCTTCAGACAAATCCAATCGCCAAATGCTGAAACATTGTATATCTATGCCGAATCAGTCCAAGGCGACCCTTTTATGCGTGGTTGTAAATTTTGATCATCTTGCCTGTTTGCGTAGAACATTTTTTGTGGAGTCAATGACGACGGCAGCCATTACTTGCTGTTTCATGGCAACAATTATTCATTACAGATCGAAGATCCTTCATATCAGTTTCACAAGGGCAAGTCCATCATGATGCAGAGCAACAGGTTTGAGAAAAAGTTCCAGGCAGAAAAATAGGAAGGAAATCGGAACACTCACGGCTGTTTCGTAGTGTCCTTCTGATTTTGTTCTTCCGGACAGGCATCTACATAACTTTATAAGAGATCATGCACTAGATCTCAGAAAATAGCTTCAGGACAATGTTAATGTGTGAGAAACAATCAGCTTGGTCGGTCCTGTTAAGAGGAGCTATAGACTACACTTACAAAATTTAAACGTGGTAAACCATACTGATTGTGTAGATTGTGAAATCGAAGAAGAAACATGAACGTTTGTTCGGGTTTTCTCGGAGAAAATCTTTTAAAAAACGACCAGATCTTTTTGTTTGTACCGCTTGATGTCTGAAGTCCCAAGTCTTCAAAACTGACGCTGAAAATTGTTTCACCAAACCACAGTCAGAAGTCATATATAACTATAGGATACACAGTTTTACAGCATCTTATTGCACAATGCTTTTGTTCACTGCACTATGTGGGGTGATTGCCCTGTGCTTTTATCAGAGAGTAATAAGCCCCACGACGCCCCATGGCAATTAAATCCCGGTGCGAGCCTCGTTCCACGACCCTCCCATCCTTGATCACAGCTATTGAGTCTGAGCCCTGTATCGTGGACAGCCGGTGAGCCACGACCACGCATGTTCGGCCGACCATCATCTTCTCCAACGATTCCTGAACTAGATTCTCTGAGACGCTGTCAAGGGCACTCGTTGCCTCATCCAACAGGAGGATTGCCGGGTTTTTTAGTATCGCTCGAGCAAGCGCGATCCTCTGCTTCTGCCCCCCGGATAGCTGAACTCCTCTAGCCCCGCAGTATGTATTGTACCCGTCCTTCATTGAACTGCAACGAGAAAATTAGATTTTCAGAAATCAGAAACCACCACACTCAGTCATGCTTTTTGAGTCATACTAGATAGGACAGTGTTTATAAGTACCTTATGAATTCATGAGCATTGGCAAGAGCAGCCGCCTTCTTGACGTCAACCTCGGTCGCTTCCTCATTGCCATAGACAATGTTCTCGTGAATACTTCCAGCGAAAAGAGTCGGTTCCTGACTTACTAGAGCTATGTGAGACCTCAGCTCTCTCAGCTTATAGCTCTTGGCGTCCTGTCCATCTATTAGTACATGTCCGCTCAGAGGGTCGTAAAATCTTTCGATCAATCCTATGATGGTGGATTTGCCTGACCCGCTCTGCCCAACGAGCGCCACTCTTTTTCCGGCTTCGATTTCAAGGCTTAGACCCTTGAAAATGATCAGCTCAGGCCTAGCTGGATAAGAGAAGGATATGTTCTTCAATTCTATATGGCCTTTAATCGGCCTTCTCATCGTGATTCCTTCAGGGTTTTCCGGCTCGATCTCACTTTCCCGATCTAAGATCGCAAAGACCGATCTAACGGCATCACTGCCTCTGGCCAGATCGGAAGTCATGCTTCCTGCTTCAGCAATTTTATGGCCGATGCTAATTAATATGAAGAAAACTTGGAAAAGGTGCTTTGAGGTGACCAAACCTCGGATCATTAGCTTCCCGCCATACCAATACGTCATAGCTATGAAGGCAGTCGTCAGGAATTGGCAACTGAACAAGCCAATGCCCAAAAACCACGATTGCCTGATGCTTTCTTTTCTCGGACCTTTGAGCGTGTCTCGAAAGAGATGGAGGATTCGGCGCTGAGAGGAAAAGGCAGTGATAGTCCTGTGGTTAACCGTGGCTTCACTAGCCAGCTGGCATCCCTCAGTCTGCGCTTTTCGAGCTCGTTGAGACAAACTCTTCATCAACATGCTCCTCAAATAGAAGGAACCTA
This sequence comes from Metrosideros polymorpha var. glaberrima, assembly GCA_001662345.2. Classification (NCBI taxonomy): domain Eukaryota; kingdom Viridiplantae; phylum Streptophyta; class Magnoliopsida; order Myrtales; family Myrtaceae; genus Metrosideros; species Metrosideros polymorpha. The sequence continues at coordinate 15,083,099 of BCNH02000008.1, read as the reverse complement.
CGAGAAGAGGCTGCATAGCGATCATCACAATCGCGACTCGCCAGGAGATCACCAATCCGAGCACAAAAGCCACCGTGGCACTGACAAAGACATGCACTAATAAAGACACGCGGTCGGCGACGAGGGAACGTACAAAGTGCGCATCAGTTGCTAGCCGTGCACATATCGCTGCGCTCATGTTCTCATCTTGATCAAACCAACCGATCTCAAAAGTGAGGACTTTCTCTAGCATTCGTTCCCGGACCCTCTTTGTCAAGCACTCGCCCACGATAGCAAAGTTGTGATGTTGAATGACGTTGGCTATTAGGCTGAGAACTGCAAGGCCTAAGAAGATGAAGCAATAGATCCTGGTTTGAGACTTGATGGCGGCATTATCTCCCAAGAAGTAAACAGAGACAACGGTTCCCAAACAAAAAGCATGAACTGCCTGAATTGCTCCGAAGCCAGCAGCTCCTAAACATCCTAGTATTGCTTGTCGCCACTCTGGCGCGTTCATCTCAAGCAAACACCGGTGAGAAGACCGAGGATGAGGATGTTTCAAGTCGCTATCATTGAAATCATCCAATGAATCCATTTGGAAGGAGGGTGGCAAACTGATGGAAAACACCGGGCTATAGATGGAGGCAGGGCTATTTGACCAGCTCGTCCCTGCCTTGTTCGTTGTTCGGGGACTTTGGTAAGTCATTATCGTACCATGATATGCATTCTGTGTCTGAAAGAATGGACTAGGAGGCGCTTCATTTTCGGTTGCCACTTCTTGAAGCTGCACCATCTTCCCGTAGATGCCCCCTTCACCATTGTTCATATCGATCAGGTCATCATGAGAACCCGACTCTACGACCTTTCCCGATTGAACGACCGCTATCAGATCAGCCCTACGGATGGTCGAGAGGCGATGAGCGACTATGATCGTCGTCCTTCCAACCAAAGCTTGGTCCAGGGCTTCCTGTACTATTCTTTCCGATTCTGTATCCAATGCACTTGTGGCTTCATCAAGTAGAAGGATTTTCGGTTCTCTGATGAGAGCTCTTGCGATTGCGATCCGTTGCTTTTGTCCGCCGGACAACTGCACTCCAAACTGTCCAACCTGAAAGCACAAAGAAAAACTCTGGTGAGCCCTTAACATTCCCAGAGTATCTATGTTCATCAAGACAAAAGAACCTGAGAGGAAATGAGAAGGCAGGAGTTTTGTAGTACCTGAGTATCATATCCATCCGGCAATTTTGAAATGAAATCATCAGCATTCGCAGCCTTAGCCGCCTCTGCGATAGCTTCCATCGACGCTCCTTCTTTGCCAAAAACAATATTTTCCTTGATCGATGTAGCGAAGAGAACAGGCTCTTGGTTAACCAGACCCATTTGGGACCTCAACCACTTGAGCTGCAGATTCCTTATGTTGCATCCATCAAGCAGAATGTCTCCACAAATCGGATCATAGAATCGCTCCAGCAAAGAGATCACGGTGGACTTGCCTGAACCGCTGCCCCCAACCAAACCAACCGTAGTGCCAGCTCGTATTCTTAGATGAAATCCGTCTAGGACTAGACTATCCGGCCTCGACGGGTAGCTGAAGTCGATTGCTTTAAATTCAATTTCTCCTCTAAAATTGGCTATACCTCTTCCCTTCTTCTCTTCAGAGTCGATATGCGGAACCTGATCGATCATTTTGAAGATTCGACCCGCAGCATCTATCGCGTCAGTGATAGAAGAGAGATTAGGGAGCGTGTTCATGAATGACCTGGGTTTTGCAAGCAACCAGTTGTGACTCGTGAGATTAAAAAAAACTGAACTGTTTTCGAAGCATGGATAGGTTCATTCATTTGCAAAACCTTTCGCTGGCGCAATTACACGGACATCCATATTTCTTTGATGCACTAAACATCATTTGAGTGGTATAATTGCTTGCCTTGCACATCGGTCCAATCACATCTCAGTAGTTACTAAGGGTGAGCGGTTCTAGGTTCCGTATAGGTTCGATCTGAAACCTGAAACCTACCTGTTAGAACAAGTTTCTCATTTTTTAGAATCTAAAACCTACTCTCCATAACTTGAAAGCTGGACCTACCTTATCATAGGTTCTAAGTTCCACATGAATTCTTAATTGAACACTTGTACTAAATCATCATCTTTAATGACCACCACTTGCTATTACAATTCACTAACCATAATTTATATTTAAACACATAAAGAATATGGAATATAACAAAGTAAAAATCTCAATTATAAATATCGTCAGAAATTGAAGCTCGGACTAGTGGTTCTAGATTATATACTATGGAATACCACACACGAAGACATAGACCAAACACAAAAACTTGTTCCAGGTTCTACCTACTTAGAACGTAGAACCTAACCGTCGAAACAGGTTCCTTAATTTTTGAAACCTAAAACCTACCTTTGAAACCTAGAACCGATAGGTTCCCACCAGTACGGTTCTTAGGCTTCAAGTTCTTATCCTGTAATCATGCTCACCCCTCACTAGTTACGTGAGTTTTACTGCTCTAGTTCTATTACATAAACTTTATTGAATGGCAACGCGAAAAGAATACTAAACTCATCATAGCCTGAGAAAATACAAAATCAGATGAGAAGAAACTCACAATCCTCCCGTGATGATGCAGATTCCGGCGACGAAAACGCGGCCGCCGCTTTCTCCTCTCTTGGTGACGAGAACACTACCGACCCAAGCCTGGAATGCCCAAGCAGCGAAAATCATTCCCATGCTCCCTAACATCAAGCCCTTCACAAAGCCTTGCTTTATACCGAGCTCCAGAGTACTCTGCAGCGCGCGGCTGAACCGAACTAGCGTCTGACGCTCCCCAACATAAGAATACACTGTCCGGATGGACGAGATTGCTTGTTCGGCGACACCGCCGGCGACGGCATAGGACTCTTTCATTTCCATCCCCAGGTTCATTAGTAGCTTCCCAAATCCGACACCGGGCATCATGACCATGAGAGAAAATGGAAGAGCAGCGAGGGCTAGTCGCCATGAAAGTTTGAAGGCGACCACCATCAAGAAAACGAATGACGAGAGGTGGACCAGGCTGTTTGGGATCTGCAAAAGAGTTTTGGAAGTGAGAGTGAGATTAATGCCATAAGGAGAATAGTCAGAGATTATGCATACAAAATAAAAGTCGGAATTACTTTCTCGGCTATGACATCTTGGATTGAATGTGCATCGGAAGATATGGTCGACACTACTCGAAATGTCGCAGAAGAAGCATCTTGCCTGTCAAAAAAACCGACTTCCTGTCTTAGGATTGACTTCAGGTACTCGACTCGGATGCGAGAAGTTTGTCTCTCTGCGGTCCTTGTCCAACAAATTCCCTCTGCCAAAAAAAGGAAACATGTGCATTGAAACATCCTCACGATGACAAATCAAATTTGAGTTACCTGTACATTGCCATGATTTCTTTATGCATACACTTTCCTATTTCAAAACATTACGTATTTGGCCAAACCGATTTGAAGATACTTCACTGAGGATTGAACTTTAGGTAAGTCACGTACCGATAAAAGCCGATGCACCAACTCCCATTGCGACATAGAGTAGTCTCAGCGCATGCTGTCCATGTAATAAGCAGCCGAATTGTCAGTAAAAGCTTGAATTGTCCATCTAATAAGTAGCTGATTTGTATATCTGATTGCTAATCTCGCACAAACATGCCGAAGATATAACTTCTAGATGCATTAAGCCGATTGCTCTCGGTAACAAATTGACATTTCGCAAACTTTGCTTGAACCAAAGAATATACTTTACGCGATTAATGCTGTCGCGAAACAACTGCATTAGAAGATTGGAGAAGGGTATCAAGCTTGCTTACTCAATGAAACATACCTTATCCACCGTTGCATTCTCGAATGCACCGGTAGCACCAGCACCTCCATACTTGTTGATGACATCGCTCAGAACGAGCATTGTCAGCGGTGTCATCAACCCATCTCCTACGCAACCTGCTACTCCTAGCAAAACCAACAACTTGTCGACGCCATCAGCGTATCGGAAGAGACTGTGTTCACGTCCCATCGGCTAAAACCCCAGAAAATCCCCAGGCTCAAGTGCTTCTGTTCACCATTTCGACATTCATCACAAGCCAGCTTCCGTCCAATACTGAATTAGGATCCCGTATGCTCATTGAATTTATATTACTAACTTATGGGACTCGCTAGAAAAATAGCCCCCTCGCACTTGTCTATCAGTGAACAGACTTCTCTTGTGAGACTGGTTCGAATCGGACATCGCGTTATCGATTTCAGCCGGCAGCAACTGGATGATTCTTTGGTTCTTGCAGATGGTGGTTTTGCTAAAGTCCATCGACTATATATGTCCCTGTAACAATGGAAAAGCTCATTTCTTGATTGGACCCATTGTAAAGTGAAAGATATAGGACATACTTGAGGAATAAGAATCTTTCTGAAAGTGTAAATTAAGGACACAAGACGACAGTTTCATTAAAAAATGACAAGGTTAACACCTGATGATTGGTTTGATTTTTAGTAGTATTGTTCGTATGAATTTGAAGGTCCATCCGGCAGAAAAAGCAAATGGAGTTCGGCAACAATCTTGTGTTTTTCCAAATTGGATTATTTGGAGCATAGAATGAATTTGAAGCACAGAGATTCTAATGGGACCTTCCAAAATTTTTTTACTAAGTTTGGATTAATTTTTCAAAGATTGGGGCATGTGGGTTAATTTATAATAGATATATTTTATATAGTACACTTCCTTAGTACATATAGCATTTCCCTCAGGTAGATAGGCCTGATTACCAGACAAACTTCCAGAATTCATTTTCTCTGTTTCTCATTGATAAATCAACAAGTCCGTTGTCAGTAAACCAACACATTCAGTAGAGACACGGGGATACTTGTAAAAATGTCAAAGTAGATTCTATTTACTACTTCACTTCTTTCCAACACTGATTTCCAAACCAGAGAAAAGGGAATGAAGAAATCGAATATTTTCATGTATGTTTATGTTTATAATTACTAGCTTTATAGCTCTTTTTTATAGTTGCTTTTTATACTTTTTTTTATTTTTATTGATCTTTTATCATTCACCTGATGTTCTGTATGCCGACACTTGTGAATACATAGCTTCATAGTACAATCTATAATCTCCTTTATATAGTTTGATCGCGTTACATAATCTATCCTTAACGAAAATATTTGCAAAAATAAAATCGAAACGCCGGAAAATTAATTCCCTCTCATTTTCATGCTCACAACCAAATAAAGAAAAATCAATCACTTTCTTCGAAAATTAACTGTAGTAAAATTAACGTAAAAGCTAACTAGAATCTTGCAATTAAATCAACCCGAAATCACCAGAGAAATAAACGAGAAAAAATAAATGACGCCAAAGATTTACGTAGTTCAGTCCAAATGTCGGTATCTACATCCACAAGAAGAGTCAACTGCAAATAATCCGCTATAATCGAAAAATCAGAGTTACAATCGCGCACACACTCAATTAATTCTCATACTTAGATTATAACTAAACCCAAAGTATTTGCAAATAAATGATTCAATTGAATATAAAACTGAAAGCACAAAAATTCGTCTTCATGCTCTTAGTGCGGCTCAAGAGGCGCTCTCTGCACGTCTTCTTCGAAAAACGTCGTCTCTTTCTGCTTTGAGCGGCTCCTTCGTACAGCTTCCCTTTCACTGTGCGGCCAATATCCTTTTATATGAGACGTCCACTTCTTTTTAACTCCGGTTGATCACGACAAAGGAAAGAGCACCAACATTAATAAATGTCATTAGCTGTTTGAGTAGGTACCGAAACATTATAAATTGACCTACTCAAACAGCTGGATCAAATCGAGCAACGTCTAAAACTCATCACTTACCATACTTTGACAGTGTGTCACGGTTTGAAGTAAAAATGGGTGCCACTAAATTTGTCATAGTGCCTCTAGCTCTTGTGCTAGGGCTGGTCTGGTCGAGAGCTTCAAGTTCAGCGAGAAGGACTTGGATTCTGAGAAGAGCCTACGAGAGGTGGAGGAGCCACCACACCGTCTCTCGCAACCTCGAAGGCCAACGGAAGCGCTTCGACGCATTCAAAGACAACGCGAAGTACGTCTATGAGGTCAACCAAATGGACAGGCCTTACAAGCTGAAGCTGAACGAGTTCACCGACATGACCAACCAAGAGTTCATCAGCTCGTACGATGGCTCGAAGGCGGCTAACTACAGCATGTCCCGCAGCAATGCACAGCCAAGGACCGGCGGGTTCATGCACGAGAAGACCAGGAATGTCCCGCATTCTATTGATTGGAGGGCACTGGGAGCTGTCACTGCTGTGTCAAGAATGAAAGCCCATGTGGTAAGTATCATACGTTAGGAAAATCCCTTATGATGTTTTGAAGATGACAAAATAATCAAAGGCTACTAAAGTATTTATTGGTTGAGTAGAACCAAGTGAAAAATACACAAACCGTTCTATAGATGACGTGTTTACAGAAAGTCTGAAGGTTATGAGTTCTCTAGCAATGGTGAATAAGGAATTGGGCGTAGAGGTGTCTACAAGTTGAAGATACATAAGTAGAAAGTGAACAAGTCTAGAACGGAAAGTTTGGTAAAACTTAGAGGGACCTTGGATAGGTGAACGGTGAGGTAGAGCCACAATTGTCAATACGCTTGGAGAGACCAGAAGATAAAAGCTCAAATTCAGAAACCTGCATCTAACAATATATTCAAACTCTATGATTCTGAACATCATCAGATTCAGAAATCTACTTCTGACAAAATATTCAAACTCAAGCAGTAACATCTAGTGAAGAAGTTTCTTTAGACTCTAAAAGCAACGATCATATATGCTCAAGATTTCACATATGGAAAGTTTTGATTGAAGATCAATTCAACAGATTGTTTTACAATGATATTATTAACGCAAAACATTTTTGATTGATGACAATCCTTTTGGAAGACAAGATAATTTTTCCATAAAGGAACTCTATTTATGAAAACCTAAGATTTGATTGTATGGGCGATTGAATTAACAGAAGATTTTGATTTCATCTCACAACGGCTACTTAATCTTCCTTTGGCAATTCTTTCCAACGGATTGATTGGAGAATGATCCTCTGAAGGCTGTCCAACGGGTGGTTTGGAATTGAAGGAGCATAAAAGAAGATCGAGTTGTTGAAGAGAGTGGAGACTCCAGAATCAGAAATTCCAAAGTCTTACAAGAGCTTTGATCATACACGCTTGTCTTTCTTGAACTATAAATTGTAATCTTCGAGAGACTTTGTTAGAGTGATTGTGTGTGAGATAGTATGGTCTATCAACTCAAGTATCATAACTCATTGTAATCTTTGAAGATTAACTAGTGGAATCCAGTCAGTAGGTTGTCTGCGTGGAGAGTGGACGTAGGCTTAATCTAAACCGAACCACTATAATTCTCGTGTGCAATTTTTTCTATCCCCTAACTTCTTATATCTATTTTATTGTACACTTGATTTGATCATCTCATCACACTCAAAGCTCAGACTTTGATTCGTTTGACATAACTTTTATCTTGACTATTTTAATTCCACATTATTTGTCAAGTTTATCAATAATCACCTATCAAATTGAGTATCATCACTCATTGTAATTTTTGAAGATTGACTAGTGGAATTCAACCAGTAGGTTGTCTGCGTGAAGAGTGGATGCAAGCTTAATCTAAGCCAAACCACTATAATTCTCGCGTGCAATTTTCTCTATCCTTTAACTTCTTATATCTATCTTATTGCACACTTAATTTGATCATCTCATCACACTCAAAGTTTAGACTTTGATTCATCCTTCATAACCTTTATTTTGACTGTTTTAATTTCGCATTATTTGTTAAGTTTATTAATAATCACCTATTCACCCACCTCCCCCNNNNCCCCCCCCCCCCCCCCTTCTAGGTGATAGTGCTAACCACCTCATCATATACTAAGATATCTATTTAGGCTTGGAAATTAACGCAAATATGGCAATCAATTGAACGGTGTGAACTCATCAGAAAGTCTTTAACAGCTACATCTGCATCAGTAAGTATAGTTTATGAGCAAATAAGAGACTCACTAATATTAGCTATAGTCTACATATACTTGCAATGTCGGTATACATGGAACGGGAATTCTTTTTGTTACGTCTTGAAACTTTACAGGTTCATCAAGATCAACCGTGCTAAGTTTTGTCCAAAATATCTTTAGGTAGTTGTTGGGCATTTTCGAGTGTGGTTGTTGTAGAAGGTATTAACCAGATCAAGACGAAGGAGCTTGTGTTGTTGTCGGAGCAAGAACTTGTTGACGGCAACAAGAAAAACTACGGCTGTGATAGGGGACTCATGGGTTATGCCTTTGAGTTCATCAAGCGGAACAGCGGCATAACCACCGAAAATAATTATCCTTACACAGCTGAAGATGGCTCTTGCAATTCCACCAAGGTAAGTAGCTAATGATCGATGCCAGGGATTTGTGGGTGCCCCGTCACGAGGTATTGTCCGTGTTGGAGATATTGTTGCCCCTGATTGATATGATGAAGATATCATTGGCACTGATTGATATCGTATATTTGATATGATTGCCCTTGATTGATTTATTGGAATACTGTATATTAGGGAATCATCTTTTCCCTTTTTTCTATATTTTTTACCTAGATTAATTAGACTCTATGTACTATAAATAGGGTTGTACTTATACAGTTTCAATACAAGAAAGCAATACAGATCTTCCTCCATTTGGCTCATATTGTGACATGGTCTCAGAGCTATCCTTTTCAATCTAGCTTCCGCTCTACCATTCCTCTTTCCTATTCAATTTTTTTTTTGTCTTTTCCCATGTGAAACCCTTGGAGGAAGATTCCGAAGCTTTTCTTCAATCCTCAAGATTGAATCATGCCGAAAAATCAAACCTCAAAATCTAGAGCCTCCCAAGATCTAGAAGCTTTTTCCAACATCCAAAGAGCGGATGATTTACCTTCGGATCAACATCCAAACGTGGTGGGAGAAAACCAGACAGAGGAACAGGATCAAACGCGGTCCAATGAGGGATGACAAGGTCTTATTCAGCCTAATCGAGGGCAATTTTGTCCGGGGCCATATATTCAATGGTCCCCGTTCCAAGTCCAACCTATTCCGAGCCAGACGAATCAAAGGATTCCGGCCAATGGGCCAGAAGGAGATCCATCACTCAATAATGAGCCCAATCCAGGAGCTGGACCATGTTGGCCTTTTTCGAACTAAAATGGTTTGTGTCCTTCTGGTTTCAAGGCAAACCTTTTACCCAACCTATGGACCTGGTTACTTCCCTTTCACAGGCACCACCGGCGGTCGCCCCGAACCGGGAGATCCCCTGTACACATCCACCGTCGACGGACTCGAGCTTCGCCTTATCACACAACAGCTCTCAAGGCCGAAGAACTACTCCATCTAGTCACGAGAGCTCCGGCAAGCCCTAGTCACAAAAGACAAAGAGGGGTTCATCGATGGCACCATCCCCATTCTGGTCGACGAGCGATTCACGCGACACTGGAGGAAGTGTAGTCAGCTCGTTCGAACACGGATCTGTAATTGTCTCACCCCGGAGGTCGCCGCCGAACTACCTCCAACCGAAGATGCAAAAGGTATTTAGGAAAACATACGGGAAATGTATGGAAACCTCGATAGGGTCAAGATTTTCAGCATAACTCAAGCCCTATTGGAGCTAAAACAAGGAAATCTTTCGATTTTCACCATTTTCAACAGATTATCGGCGCTATGGAATAAGTTGGAAATGGTCAAAGAAAAATTAGAGGGACCCGACGCGACTCTAGCACAATATAGAGCAATCAAGGAAAGAGATAAGGTAACTCGATTTCTACTTATCTTGAATGAGAGTTACTTGCCGTTTCACGACCAAATCCTCGCTATGGAGCCTGTCCCCTCGCTCGGCTGGATCTACCAACTCGTGGTCTAGAAGGAATCACAATGCCTGGCCTCCTCATAATACCGAAGATTGGAGACCGTGTCATCCTCGTGGCCAGGGCAACGCTGACGGTAAGGTCCGAACATGGCATATCCAGAACCTCGATCGTGGCGCTAAGGGTATTGGGCGAAGAAGACGACTTGATGTCTTCTAGATCAAATGGCTTTGATCTGTTCGTTCGATCGAACGACTCTAATCTCACGCAGCCTTTAGTCTTAGTGAACGGCTGTGATTTAATCACGGGATCAAACGGCTCTAGCCATTTCGCACGATCAAATTGTGCAGGGCTCATCCTCGCAACGCCCAGATCAAACGGCGCATACCACGCCACGTTAGCGCCCACGTGGAGGGGATCTAACAACCATAATTCTATCATGTCCTCAAATAAATCACATGCTCAAAATTTTAACGACGGCAAAGATAAATTTTGTGATTATTGCAAGCGTCCCCACCATACCCGGGAGAATTATTGAAAATGCATGGAAAGCCGACAAACAAAGAAAGAAAATAACGAGATATCTTCGTCGCAACACATGCCAAAGTTCACCAGCCTATCAATAATGATCAATTCCAACAAATTGTTAGAGCTTTAAGCCAATTGGAAACATAGGATAAGATGGCAGGTTATGCTAGTATTTCTCATTACTTAAGCTCCATTTCAACTAAAGCATGGATTATTGATTTAGGTGCTAGTGGCCATATAGTCTGCGATGAATGTTTTCTTTATGATATTCATGAATGATCCCCTCACGCCTCAGTACATCTCCCAAATGGTGATAATGCTTTTGTTACTAAAATTGGCAATGTTTTGCTCAATCAATCCATCATATTGAGAAATGTTTTGCTTAACCCCGAATTTCAATTTAACCTCATTTTGGTCTTCAAACTTTATGAAGACAATTCCTATCGAGTCGTTTTCGATTTTGACATCTGCTTCTTTCAGGCCCTTTCGACTGGAAAACTGATGGGCTTGGGTAAATTCACGAGGGACTCTATTTTTGGGCCACATTTTCAAAAGATATTGATTTTTCATCGTTTTCTTTGAATAGGGGGATTTTGTGTAATGCCAACATCTATAATAATGTTTTTCTGTCTCATCAGTGTCTAGGCCATAACGCCTCTTTTCCTCATCCGAAATGTCCAATTTGTCCACTAGTTAAACAATTGCGATTACCCTTTTCGCAAAGCACTTCACATGCCAATACAGCTTTTTCTCTCTTACACATGGACATCTAGGGACCATATCACACACCACACCGTGATGAATCTCGATTTTTTCTCACAATTATGGATAACTATACATGTGCGAATTCGATTTTCCTAATGTAATCCAAGGGTCAAGTCCTCTCCCATGTTAGAACTTGCTTGCCTTAATTAAAGATCAGTTTCATAAATCTATGCAACGGATTTGAACTGATAATGCCCGTGAATTCTTTAATCATGAGTGTTCTCTGTTCATTTCAAATGGCATCCTTCATGAGAGTTCATGTGTCTACACGTCCCAACAAAGCGAGGTTGTCGGGAGAAAACATCGTCATCTCTTAGAGGTTGTTCGTGCCATCAAATACCAAGCTTCCATTCCTAAAACATTCTGGGAAGACTGTGTGGTCACAACAGCCTACTTAATCAATCAAATGCCAACTTAGATCCTAAATGGACGAACTCCTTTCGAGCTACTCTTTGGCAAAAGACCATATATCCATCACCTTCGTGTCTTTGGATGCTTATGTTATGTATCTACTGTGGGCCCTCGAGACAAATTGGGTCCACGTGCCCTTAAGTGCATATTTATGGGCTACCCTACTCTACAAAAGGGATATTTGGTTCTCGATTCATCGACTAGACGATTTTTCGTTAGTAGGGATGTTATTTTTCATGACGATATTTTCCCTTTCCAAGATGAGGAACAGCAGGAAAAACCTATCAATCATCATCCGTTCTTGAGTGAGGAAGATTTATCACCTTTGCAGCTCGTTATGGTTCCACATATGTCATCTCCCATGGCACCTCTTGCATCTGGAATCAATCCCAATTCGTCATTGGAAATGAATAACGAGACACCACTATTATCATTAGAGGATTCTATGGCTCCTTCATCAAATCCTCCATATCATTCCTCTCATGGGCCACTCGATGTTGATCGGTCTAATGCCGCTCCTCCTCAATGTTCAGGTCGCGCAACACAACCACCCACATGGACGACGGATTGTATTTGTTCTGCCTTGAACTCATCTGGTACATATTAGAACATATGTGTTGTATTAGTAGAATATCTTGGGAATAGGAATTGTTCTCGTACGAGGCTGTCAAAGATCCCCGTTAGCAACAAGCCATGGCGGATGAAATACGAGCTTTAATGGAAAATAAGACCTGGGATTTCGTTCCTTTACCACCCCATCGACGACCTATTGAGTGCAAATGGGTGTACAAAATTAAGTACAAGGCAAATGGTTCTATGGAACGCTATAAGGCAAGACTAATAGCAAAGGGATTCACACAACGGGAAGACTTCGATTATCAGGAGACATTGTCCCCTATAGCAAAGGAAGTAACTATTCGTTCTTTTCTCTTCATTGCTGCTCTTCATGATTGGTCTTACATCAGATGGATGTTCACATCAGATGTTCACAATGCATTTCTTCATGGAGATTTAGAAGAGAAAATCTATATGGATCTTTCATCAGGTTTACGTAGATAAGGAGAGAATCGAGTGTGTCGTCTTCGTAAATCCCTATATGGACTCAAATAGTCTTCTCATCAGTGGTATGCTAAATTTACCAATGCACTCACAACGCAAAATTCAAGCAATCAAGACATGACTATGCCTCATTCACATGGAGTTGAGCTACATCATCCATTTACTTACTAATATATGTTGATGATATACTCATTATGGGGAATGATGAATCTACCATCAAGGAATTTAAGAAGTACCTGCAATCCACTTTTCACATTAAAGATCTAGGATCCCCTAAATATTTTCTCGGGATTGAAATTGCATGACCGGATAAAGGAATTTGTCTGAGTCAACACAAATTTGTCCTAAAAATCGTATCAGAAGCTGGACTATCGAGTTCCAAACCAGTTGTCATTCCAATTGAGCAAAATGCTAAGTTAACGACGGCTAAATATGATAAGGCATTATCTCCGATGAATGAGGATTCTTTACTCAAGGATCCCTCTACATATCAGAAACTTGTTGGGAAGCTTATCTACCCCACCATGACCAGACCCAATTTATGCTATGCAGTACAAATTCTCAGTCAATTCATGCATGACCCAAAATAGTCTCATATGAATGCTACGTTGCAAGTAGTGAAGTACTGAAAGGATGTCGGGATTGGGAATACTACTATCTCAAGATAACATTATGGAAATGACGGCATATTGCGACACAGATTATGCTACTTCCCCTATGACTAGAAAATCGATTATAGGATTTTGCATCAAATTGGGAAACTCACTACTCTCATGGAAAACGAAGAAACAATCGATTGTTTCATTATCATCCGTTGAGGCAAAATATCAAGCAATGGCGAAGACCAGTTGTGAAATTATCTGGATTAGAGGATTGCTTGGAGATCTCGATGTATGGGTAAGGGAACCAACAATTCTGTTTTGTGACAACGATGCTACTCTTAAACTTGCAATGAATCCAGTTTTTCACGAAAGAACGAAGCGTATAGAACTTGATTGTCATTTCATCATATATAAAATCCAGGATTGAGTGATCAAGACAAGGGGAATAAGGACAATGGAGCAACCTGCGGACATCTTCACCAAACCTTTGTGTCATAGGTAACATGCGTATCTACTAAGCAAGCTAGGCGTCCTCAATGTGTATAAACCACCAGCTTAAGGGGGAGTTTTGGAGATACCGTTGCCCCTTATTGATATGATGAAGATATCATTGTAACTTATTAATATCGTATATTTTATATGATTGCCCTTGATTGATTTACTGGAATACTGTATATCAGGGAATCGTCTTTTCCCTTTTTTATATATTTCTTACCTAGATTAATTAGACTCTATGTACTATAAATCGGGTTGTACTCATACAATTTCAATATAAGAAAGCAATACAGATCTTCCTCCATTTGGCTCATATTGTGACAATTCGCCCTAACCCGTCGGCGACTTTTTGTTCATCTCAACTCTCCCTTAGGCCGTTGTTTATTCTACATGCTAGAATGTTTTTGTCCTTGGTCTTATTTACAATACAGACAGCATAAAGTGGTTTGTATAGAGGAATGCTTATTCTAATGACAGAAACCACTGCCTTTTCGTTCTTCAAATTCCAGAGAAATGCTCCTGTAGTCAAGATTGATGGGGCACGAAACCGAAAAATGACGAGAGGCTCTGATGAAAGCCGTGGCCAACCAACCCATAGGGGTGTCTATCGACGCTGGCGGTCGCGATTTCTATAACGCCCGGGGGTCCCACCTGCATGATATTGTCCGCTTTGGGCTTTGCAACCCTCACGGTTTTGTTCTCCCAAGGGCTGCCCATACAACACCCCGAAAAAGGACTCATGTAAGTTAAAGCCACCCCAACACCTTATAAACTGGCCTAAGACTCCCCCCTTAAGCGATGTGGGACGAAGAGCTGCGCACACCCTCTCAGCGGGATGTCACATACTCCCCCCCTCAGCGGCACAGCGTCCCCGCGTGCCCTCAGCAACACCGCGAGCGCCCGCTGCGGCCCCACACGCCGTCGGGAGTCGGCTCTGATACCATTTATAACGCCCGAAGGTCCCACCTGCATGATATTGTCCGCTTTGGGCTTTGCAACCCTCACAGTTTTGTTCTCCCAAGGGCTGCCCATACAACACCCCGGAAAAGATCTCATGTAAGTTAAAGACACCCAAACACCTTATAAACTGGCCCAAGACTCCCCCCTAAGCGATGTGGGACGAAGAGCTGCGTACACCCCCTCAGCGGCACAGCGTCCCCACGTGCCCTCAGCGACACCGCGAGCGCCCGCTGCAGCCCCACACGCCGTCGGGAGTCGGCTCTGATACCATTTATAACGCTCGGGGGTCCCATCTGCATGATATTGTCCGCTTTGGGCTTTGCAACCCTCACGGTTTTGTTCTCCCAAGGGCTGCCCATACAACACCCCGAAAAAGGCCTCATGTAAGTTAAAGACACCCCAACACCTTATAAACTGGCTCAAGACTCCCCCCTAAGCGATGTGGGACGAAGAGCTGCGCACACCCCCTCAGCGGAATGTCACAATTTCTATTCCAAGGTAATCTCCTAAATCAAACGTCGAAAGAGATCGCAACAAACAAGAGAGAGACTGATGCATACGTGTGCAGGGAGTGTTCAACGGGAAATGCGGGATGGAGCTTAATCACGGGGTGGCAGTGGTGGGATACGAGACCTCCTGCTCATATACCACATGAAATTTCTTGGTTTAATGAAGGCGTGATTTAGTATTTAATTATTCTAATACTCCTTCTCATGTGTAGGCTGGACTTTGGCCATTCGCCTAAAGCATGAAAATATGCAATTAGGGAGGCAAATAGAGGCCTAAAAGATTTGAACTCAGAATCTCCTGCTTTTGTATTATGTGAGATTAGGTGGAACCACTATCAACTGTACTAAAATTTTAAGCTATTAGATAAAGACGTGATTTATTATTCAAATATACTAACAGCTCAAAGATTAACCCAAATACCATCATTGTCATCCCCAGCGCTACATGCTACTTCCTGTTCTGTGACTGAGTAATAACATGTGTTTGATTGTTCACTCTCTCTTAGGCTGCCCTCCTTTGGGACAACATCCTATGAATAAAAAGTTTCTATTTTCCCATGTTTCTTCAACCGATGGCATTAAGATTTCATGGTTCTTTAGATGTTCTACCTCCTCTTCTTTGTGAAGCTCACCATCTCCGCGGTTCACACGACTTTGCCTTGCATCTTTCTCAAGCCCTAGCTCTACAGGCCCACCAACATACAGAATAGGCCTAAACTCCACAGATATTCATAGAGTGGAGAGCAGTAGACAACAGGAACAGAAGAATTAATCCGTTTATTTCGTCAAAAAATATTTTCTGAACTTTGGCTGTTTCAACCTCTGTTTGCTTCGCGAAAAATGAATGATTCGAGAACTATTTTCCTAAAATTAATTACTTGCATCGTTTAAAATAATTAATCGATGAAAAATCTTTTCACTACCTCATTACCAGCAACGTTTTCTTAAATAATGAAATAATTTTTCGTTCGTTCCAATAATCATTCTTAGAGAAATATTTTTTGAATTACGAAACAAACGGAGCTCAAGAAAATAAACTCACAAAAAACCTTTTCATTATATGTGAGATTTTTTTTTAGGTATACTTAATTCCTCCCGGAGCCCTCTCGGACCGACAAGTAATCATGTTGATTTTCAGCTTTAATAATTTCTAACCAAATGGAAAAGGAATCGACCTTTTTGTGGGGGTTGTTTTTTAAGGAAAAAGAAATTTATATATATTATATATATGGAAGGAAAAGGATGGTCCCAAGTGGCCAACCGTGTGGCCTTGATCCACTCGAAAAGAGCAACACGAGTTTCCACTGGTGTGGGCCCCAATCTCTTTGACCGCCCGGTCAAAGCGAAAAACATATTTTGAGAAATACGATAATAATGCGCCAACCGACGCCTAAATCGAAACCCAAAATCATAAACATTGACCTTGGAATAACCACAACCGTGCGCTCGGGACAAGGACAAACGAATCCCCCTTGTCACGGAGATAGTCTCTTCTCGTAAATTAAAAAAGAAAAAGAAATTATCACTTAATCTTTAACGTGACGTCATATATCCATTTATATAATCTCTTCTTTCACAATATTAATATATATAATAACGAATGAGAACACTCAACTCGAGAGTTATGTAATTATTTATCACTTGCAAAATCCCCCTCACTAGACAAACAGCGAACAAGACACGCTCAAACGAGCGCAATCGAACATTAGATGTTAATTATTTATGGTACTTTTCTTTCAACGATTTGGAAATTGTTTTTTAAAAAATGATCGTTTGAATTGCTTATAAAATGAATTGGCGAAAAATATTTTTGATCAACTAAAATGTTTAAGCATAAATTGTTGTCGATAATGAAAATATTTTTCGATGATAAATTATTTCTAACAATACAAGCACTCATTTTTTTTAAAAAAAATTTCTAGATCATTTGTTTTCTGCAAAATAAAAGGAGCCTCGGTGTTATTCTATTGGCGTGAACTACTCACAAATCTATGTCTCTAGCAAGAAGAAGAGAAAGTATGTTCTCTATTTGATTTTTGATTTGCAAAATCTGAGTGGATGTTTGATTTAATTTCTGATTTTTCTCTGTTTGGCTTAATTCCGATTTTAAAGGATGTTATTCCTTGGCACAAAATAGTGTAATCTTTTAAAACGCATTCATTAGCATTTAATTAAGCCAAAATTTAGAAAAGAGTATTTATTTTGAGAGGAAGTCAAATGTGGCTTCCACTACCATCCAACCATTACGTATGTACTTTTGGTTTATTAGGGCGCGTGTCTCCTCCACGTTGGCATCACGTGACCGCCTTCTTAGCTATTTGCCAGTCTCTTTTGCTGGCTTTTTAATATCTTAGGATAGGACCCCCAAAAAAAAATATCTTAGGCTACTTTTGGGTTGACCGGATATAACTCCGGATTGGATATCTTATATCCTATTTGGTATTTGGCGTGATCTAGATATGTCCGAATATGACTAGAAAATAAATCGGATAAAAAAATCCCATCTAAAAAGTGGGATATATCTGGATAGGAAATCTCCTATTCGGGAAAAATTGAAAAAAAGAAGAAAAAAAAAAGAAATGTGAAACGTTGTCATGCTACATTGCAAATTAGCACGAGCTCCGTGGTCTCGGACCATCGCATTGGAGCAGGTGAGTCAGACTAGCATGAGCTCCGCCGTCTCATACCTCGGATTTGGCGCTCACGGCCTCAATCTCGACGCCGAAAGGTTGTTCATGAATGGTGTTCGAATCGCACAAGAAGCAAACCTTTGTCCTGCTTGAGCTCATGTACAAGATCTTTTAGGCCAGTGATGTATGTGGAGAAGATAGCAGAGGCGGTGATGGAGTTGGAGGTGAAGCACTTCCTCGACGATACTGAGCTCTTTGTCGCAGTGATTAATGGAGGTGAAGCACTTTCGACGTCACTCAAGAGCCTCCATTTGCGGATGACACCGCAGAGATTGTGTATGCCGAAGAGTGATTTTGTACATTGGTGATGCCCAAACAGCTCGGGCGTCCACGAGAACGCGAAGAATGGTCGAGATTCAATCCGGCTTGGGCAAAGAGGAGGAGGAGGATGGTGAGGAGAGTGATGTGGGATATGCCGATGGCGAGAACCATTGTGTTGGGCGGTCGTGGACGTCTCACTCGTGCTTGCTTTATTCATCTTATAGCCAGATATTAAACAGAACCATATAAGATATTAGAAATCTCATCTTTATCTAATCTAATCTAATCTTATCCTATCCAACAAAATAATTTCGATGACCAAATGCAATCTCAATGACTCGAAAGTCCATATGAGGGAGATGGATTATGTATTCACTTCATCATAATTTTACAAAGTAATCACACTTACTCGAAGAAAACACCACTTGCAATATTTCTCTTATGTATTAAATTTCCTTAAGCTATGTCCGATCACATCTAATAAGCGTAGTTTTTTTTTCGAAATTCTTGTATTGGGTATGCTTCCGAATGATCTCACCCCTACATAATTAATATAACAAAAAGGAAAAAATGCCGTTTTGCCTAAAAATATTTCTTTTATCTCGTTTTTCATGTGATTTTTGTGTAAGGGTCGAAAGTTCAAGACTATGTTACTCGAAAGTCTATGCCGTTCTGTGGAATTTGTGGCACGGTAAAAAATATTACATATAGCGATTAATTTCTGTAAATGGACATGGACGAGGGAACAGTCGCCAGGTCAGACGAGAGCGCTGACGTGGCATCCCGTTATCGTGGCCCGCGGGGACGTTTGACCCGAGAATGTTGACTGCTACGCCCCACCAAATGCGATTGGGACCCACTGCGTATATCTATCCTATCTGGGGCTTTGACCCGCCATCCGTACGAAACGCAGCTGAAACGGTAACAGGGGACTTTAAATGCCCGTATAAAGAAGAAGGCCTACGAGCCTATTTTGCGTAGGTCACCTACGCTATGTCTCTGTCCACAGCTTATCTTCAATCCCTATCTCCTCTGCCAGCACAAATCATTATGTGAGTATATAGGTGTTTTTAGATTTTAATTTGAAGGAATAATTATACAAATGATTCATGAATTTTGGCTCAATATACGATGTTGTTCCTAAATTTTTAATTTGTTTAATATTATTTCTGAACTTTGACTAAACGTGTAATGTAACTCTTAAACTTTTAATTTGTTCTAATTTAGTCACTATATTATATGAAAATGTCTAATGTTATTTTTCTTCAGCTTTGAGTGTCATTTTAATATTGTTTAGGGAGCTTCGATGACGCCACGGCTTAATGATTTAATCACTTCCTTAGTCGTTAGAATGTACAATGTTATCTTCCTGTTAATTTTCGTATTAAATTGTTTGAGATTTGAGTGTCATTTTAATATTGGATACCTTGATCCTTTGTTTGAGAAGAAGAAGAAGAAGAAGAGGGGGGGGGGGGGGG
>BCNH02000008.1:14997735-15062031 GCA_001662345.2 Metrosideros polymorpha var. glaberrima | reverse complement strand
ATGTAATTATATTTTCGTGATAAGTTTTATGATTTTTAACCTTCTTATCAGTTTCTCTAAACATGGCAATGGCATTAAATCTCTTCTCTCTCTCTCACTCTGACACGACCTGCTTTTTTGACCTACACATTCAAGAGTCGAGACAAAATGCTGCTCTTTCTCTTCTCCTTGCTAGAAACAAAGATTTCGCAAGCGACTCGCAATGGTAGGTGGACCACCACCCCCCAGGTAATTGGATCCCTCCTAAGTTGCAAAGCTTCTCCCTCTCTCTCTCTGTTTCTCTCTCTCTCTCGGCATTTTGAATGGGAGATGCCATGCCATTGGGGGCACCAGAGAACAAGTTTCTTTTGCGACGAGAAAGCTCGTCTCGGGTCGATTAAAATCGGGCCTACAACGAAACACCCCCGCTTTCGTGATCGGGATGAGGCGCAAGCTGAAACCGGGATGAGTGGTCTTAGGATTGTTTGCACTTGATGGTGTAGAGAATCGAATCCGTGTCGTGTGTGGAATCCATATGAAAGCCCGCTCCTTAACCACTAAGCCAACCCTACTGGTTATAGAGGTAAAAGGAAGAACCTAGTTATATTGATTCCTAAAGTGTAGGAACATGCTTTAGCATGAATTCATAAGGGAGAAAAATTCAGAAAGTTTTGTCTCCCTTACATATATATGTGTGTATTTTTCTTAAATTTCTCTATTTTCTTATATGGAGCCAAAATAGAGCCACGGGGTTAAGATAGTTGCTAAGTCAGCAACATGGTGTTGCTTGTGCCACACAAACAATTTTAGGATGCCGAAAAAGATAGAGGACTCGATTGCACGATAAAAAGCCTTAAAGATCCAATTGCACCATCAGCAAAATTCAGGATTAAAGCTGCAGCTACTCCATTTAAGTTAAATGGTTTATATGCATTTAAAACATTTATTATGTTGTTCTAAGATTAGAGTACTTTTTTTACTCCTTTTAGATTTGTTTTCTCATCCAGTATCTAAGTAACATATCAAATATGTTCACATACATAAAATTTTATGGGAAAAAAAATGACATAAATGGTTTGTGAACTTTAACTCAATGTGCAATGTAATCATTGCACTTTTAATTTATTTAATTTGGTTCATAGACTATTGATACATGTTCAATTTAGTCATTCTATTATATGAAAATATTTAATGTATCAAAAATTCAGAAATCACATTGCATTTTGAGCGAAAGTTCATGAATCACATTGAACAATTCCAAAATTCAAGGACCACATTGCACATTTGGCCAAAATTCATGGATCTTTTATTTCATTGTCCCAATTTCATGGTATCACATCCGATTTATATATATAAACAAATCAGTAAATTAATTTGTTATCAAATAGTAATGAAACTCAATTTATACCAATTTCATGGAAATTCGTTAACATGTGCAGTTTGAGTCTAATATAAAATGTTTTTTTAGTTAAAATATATTTGAAGTAAACTCATTATAATATTTTGAAAAGGGTGAGGCTTTTTTCACCGTCTATATGACTAAATGCACCCAATATTCACTAGGTAGACAAACTCGCCATTGATGGTTTCTATTTTTTGCAAAGTTGTCCTTAATCAAGTCATTTTCTTATTATGGATTACCTTTAGACTTAAGGTTATTGCTATTTAGAAGAAGAAAAAGTTAACCTTTTTCCACCATTAGTCTTATCGCAAACTCATTAATTTTTTTCCGTCACTTCTACCTCAAATGTTCGCTTTCTGGTGAATTCGTTATTCGTTATTTGATTAATCTTGTGAAAAGAATATCATATCTCTTTATTTTCTATATCAAAGAATTGACGATTTTTTATCTATCGTCATTGAGACACTTTTACACAAAGTATGTAAGAAATTAGAACAATATCTAAAAATACACTAAAAACAATTACATAAAATCTGTTCTGCATATTGAGGCATATTGGTACATTTTCATAAGCACTCCATGAATAATATTAATTTTTGTCAATCCAAAATTAATGAAATTTAATTTTCCTTTTTTTAATTGTGTCTTATTTTATGCAAAGGTTTGATTAGATTAAATTACATCTTTAAAATTTTCATATTGGGGAATGTAGTTATGATTTTATTCACGCAAATCTATAACAAGTGCTTTTTTTGTTTCATTTTGTCATCCCATAGCCTACTATGCGTGTATATAAAAGACATATGTTAAGAAAAACAATTTGGTAGTGATTTGCACAATAAAAATAAAGGCAAGGCATAAATATTTGACGTGGTAATAAGTTGCTCATTTTTTTTTTTTTTTAATTGAGAATCAATTAATAAATTAACATGGAAAAGAACTAAGTTTTTTGTAAATTTCTTGCATGGTAATACCCACTTAATTTTTTTTTCTTGAAAGATAATATAAATAACTATGGCAACTAGACCCAACATACAAATAAACAAATTAGAAAAAGAAGGAAAGTGAATAAATATGGGGGTTCACTGCTTCAATACCTATGGGATGATTCAGAGCAATTTTGCCTCTTTAATAAGAAATGGGTGGATTTAATTGCATGGGAAGTGGAAATAAATCCGTCCTTTTTGAAAACCTATCACATTTAGCCGCTTTTTCCTATACTTTTTTAGACAAATAACGGTATATTTGAAATAAACTCGTGGATATATTTTTATAACCACGTCAGATGATGTCAATTTTCCATGTGCTTTTTGAGACAGGTGACTAGATGTACCCATCTATGTGTGTCCTACTCGCATTAGCTCCGTCATTATTTTGCGATCTGTGCTTTTCGAGATAGATGACTATATACCATGGGAAACCTGCGTTTAATATGGAAATTCGACCGGCGGATAATAGACTTTAGTACATTTTGCAATCAAGCCACTGAAGAATCTTTTTAAATAACCAAATGCACTGAACTTATATATCTCTTTGTAATTGATGTACTTCACCGAAGATCACACGGCGTGAATTGGGTGCCACGTCAATGCAAGTAATGTACATCGGAGTTCTTAGAGTGGATTACTTGCGGTGGATTTCCAATCTGATTTTAATGATTTGATTGTGTATAATGTCACAAAATGCAGTGGCCATAAATGAAAGTTTGAGTCTAATATGTTTCCCAAGTCATCTAGAATCCATTTTTTTTTTCTTAGAAATTGAGTGTAAACTACGTTATAACTATGTACACTATTTATCAGCCATATCCAGGTAGATTTTACATTACTCACTTAATAGTTAATGCGTGAGTGAATATACACAAACACCATGGCCAACAAAAAAAAAAAAAAAAGCCATAAACACCAATCACTTTTCTATTATTTTTAAATTTGAGTATCTGCGTGATCGGTTCCCTAAAAGTCTAAGCTATTAAGAACAGCAATATAAATTATTTGTAACATCCTCAAATTTTCTTCCATATGCGATAGTTAATTCAATAATCAAATATCGGAGCATGAGACAACCATAAGCCGGCAATTCGCCGAATTGAGCTCAAGGTTGATCTCGCTGTCGATCTCTTTGATTTCATCATAAGTCAAGTGTACAGCAAATTAACAAGTTATTCCGAAAGGTTTAAACCTTCAGAGATTGCACATGTCTCGATCGACCACGGAGTGAAACTTCAGCAGGCGGCAACTCTAGTGAAAAAAAAACATCTCCGAATCCTAGCTCCAACCAGGATTTAAGCGATCGAGATATTCGAGCTCAACTTGGAGTTGGGCAAGGTAAGATTATGTATGTACTTCCCACATCTCATACACCCAAAAGGGAGAGGGGAAAAGAGAGTTGAATCTTCCCCCCGAAATGCACATCTTCACATTTTCCAAACAAATTAATTAAATTCACACCCACCAAAATGTCAAAAATTACTCCAACAAAAAAAAGAAAAGACAGCACTACAAAAGGAAGGGAAAAAAAATTTATTTCCTGACGAAATAAAGAAAACGTCGCCACGGATTCTACAGAGAAAAATCAAAAAGAGGACGGACACCAAAAAGCCATGCACATATACTAAACCGGAGAGAGAGAGAGAGAGACTCGTAGGGGGAGGAGCTGTGCGACGGTGGCTATTGGCGCCGAGCTCGACGGCCGCCCATTGGGTGGTGCACCCACGCTCTCTCTCTCTCTCTCTCTCTCTCTCTCTCTCTCTCTGCGCGTAAACCGAACCGAAGGAAAGGACGCGACCCGGTCGCATTCAATTCGTCTCTTTGTCACCATCATCATCACCATTATCGCCGCCGTTTGAGCTTCGACTGCCACTCCCTCTGCACCCGCCGCCGCCGCCACCCGCCCCCTCTCCTCCTCCCTCGCTGCGGCAGACGTCATTCCCATCAATGCCCGCCCTCTCGTCCCCACCGTCCACCACCTCGTTCTCATCATCATCATCATCATCATCATCCTCGTCCCGCTCCCGCTGCTGCTGCCCCACCACGGGGAGTGGCTCCGTCAGCCGCCTCCCGTCCCGCGGCGGCGAGAACACCACCGGCAGGTAGTTCTCCGCCTCGCTCGGGAACTTGGAGTTCTTGAAGTGCTCCTTCAACGCCTCCAGGCCCTTCACCCCAGAAAACCCAATTCTCATTTTCCATTTTTCACTTGAATCCCACTTGAAAACCCATATTGCTTAATTGCCATCGGACTGAAGTCCTAGACGAAATACCAGTTAAAAAAAGAAAGTCTTTGCTCCTGAATCGTCTTGTCATACCTGGATTCTTGCGTAGGTGACTTCGCAGATTTTCCTGGAGTTGAAAACCTCCCAGTGGCGGAGATGGAAGGCCTTGTACAGCCGCCTCGCCGCCTGCGGCGTCGTCATGTTCACGAACCCGTACCCCACATTGCACTTGTTGCTGCCCGAAATGAGCGAAAGATCAATCCAAACATCAGCAAATTCAAACCCCAAAATAAAATCGAAAGTAGAGAAGAAAGCAAATGGGTTTCGCGACTCCTATGTTCAGACAATCACTTGAAATCAATGGGGAGATAGACGAAGTCGTAAGCGGACGGCGGCTGGCGATCGTCGTCCTCGCAGTGGTCTTCTCCAATCTGCTCGTTGCAGTGAATACAGTGGTTGTCCAGCATGTTCAGCAGCAGCTTCTGACTGTGTCCAACATTAAACAATTGTCAATTTTAATAATAAAATAAGAGGGAAGAAGACGAATTCGTTCACAAAAATAGCATGTATGATGAAGATGGGCGAGAACGAGAACGACCCCCTCGTTCACCTGTACTTGTTGGGTATGTTCTTGATCATGACGGTGGTCCTGGAGTCGCCGGAGCTCGCCTCCGCCACCGCCGCGTCGTCCTCCTCGCTTATGACGAACCGCGAGTCGAGCTTGTGCCTGCCTTGCTTGTTGCTCTTCCATGGCCTCCCGCTACCGCTGCCGCTACTCCTGCACGACTGCGATTGCTGCTTAATGCTATTGCCGTGCCTCTTCTTGGCACTCTTCCGAGTGCTGACAACGCTCCCTTTGTTGCAATACTCTCCTTCTACTCTCTCACTTCCATGAGCATCGCCGCCGCTCAAACTCAAGCGGCTCATTGACGCCTCGACTTCCGAGCTTCTCTCGACGTTAGGGCTCGCTTCGCCACGACCCAATAGTTCTTTCTTGGCGGGCTTGTTCGGCTGCAGGATTCGCAGCCCAGAGGGGGCGGCCGCGGCGACGCGGTGCGGCAACGGCGGAGGGGGAGGCGGCGGCGGATTCTCCGGAATTTTGGCATGGTAGGAGGCCGCCGGGGAGTTATAGAGGAACGGCGAATCGTGAGCGAGAGGGGTCGGGACGGTGGCGTCGAGCAGGAACTTGCGGTTGTAGCCGCCGGGGCGGCTGAATTCGATGACGACGTTCTTGCCGTGGATTTCCTTGCCGTTCAGCTGGGCCAGCGCCTTGGCGGCGTCTCGGACATCGTAGAATTCCACGAACCGCTGGTGCTTCTTGAACGGAGTGTCTCTCAGCTCCTTCACCGGACCTGCACGAGAATCATCGGAGAGGTTCATAGCCAAGGATTTTTTCATGCAAAGCCGATGGGTTTTGATCTCTAAACCACAAGAAGCGAAAGAGGAAATCGCATTCGTCAAGGCATGCGCTTTGGTGGATAAATACCGAATGGCTCGAAGATCTCTCTCAAGCTGGCCGCGGACACGTCCGGGTCCAGATTGAAGACCACCACGGTGCCTTGGTTTTGCCCCTCCGGGATGGCGTGGACGGCCGGGATCACGAACTGGGCCCACACCGCGGGCCCCCCCGTGACGAGGGCCCCGCCAGCCGTGGCGCCGCCGCAGCTGGGGCCTTCGGCGGGGAGCGCGCCGTAGTGGTCCCGGAGGCGGCACTGCCGCTGCATATGCTGCTCCCGGATGGCCCTCAGCGCCCGCTTCGCGTGCCGCAGGTCGTAGAAGTGGACGGTCACGATCCCGTCGCGGCGGGCCCGCTCCATCTGCACCGCCCTCACGTCCCCGAACACCTCCAATTCCCGCCGCACCCACGACTCGCTCGCGTCCCCCGGCACCGGGCACAGCGCCAGCGCACGCGTCGCCGTCGGGGAGGGCGGCGGCAGCGGCGGGGCCACGGGAGCGGCGGGAGGCGGCGGCGCGGCGTGGTGGTACTGGAAGGGCACCACCTGGACCTCGTAGGTCGGCGCGTAGTAGAGCTGCCGCTGCTGCTGCGGCGGCGGCGGCGCGAAGAAGGGAGGATTAGGGTTTCTGGCCGGGCGGAACTCTTGGGCTGCCGGGTCCAGGTTGCCGTGAAACCGGACGACGCCGGTCTCAGCCATCATGAGGCAGCGGGTCTAGGGAAGACGGTCGGCGGTCGCGGTGGTGGGGCGGATTTTGACCGGGCTCATGGGCTGGGGTTTCGCTTTTGACCGGGCTTCTTCACGAGACCGGCCGCCACTCCGCGTAATTCTTCCACGTCTCGAGCTCGAGCGACCTTCCGCGACGGCGGCGGCGGCGGCGACACAGCTCCGCTGGCGTGTTCTTTGCTCGTTAACCCAAGCAGCGTCGCGTCAAAAGTTTCAGTACAGTAGCGGTAAGCGAGCAGGAACAGGACAAGGACGAGGACGAGAAGGTTGTGATGAGATGGCTTTCCCTCGAAACGAAGAAGCCTCCTGCAGCCCGAATGATGTTTCTCAAATTTCCCATAACAAGACCATATGCCATGTCTAGATTTGTAATAGATCCTATTCCCCCCCCTCCTTTATTTAATAAAGAATTCCAAATCGGATACTTGTTCATAAACGGATATTTCATTACTTGTTACTATATTTTCTTCCATATCCGATCCGAAAAGCCTCACACGCCATGCAATTTAAACTAATGTAAATAAATGTTGTGCTTTGTTTCTTTGGCTTTAAGGCTTTTGCTTTGTTCAACGGTTATTTGTGATTTGCTGGGTTTGAATGCCTTCTGTGTATCTCTCGAGTGTTATTCTGATATATAAATGGCATATTTCTTTCGATAAAAAAAAAACTATGTAAATAAATGCGGGTGATATTCATATCCATAACCTATTAATAACAGACATGTTTGAAGGGACTTCTGTTTTCTAAGAGGTGGAGGAAAATATGGTTTCGTTCGATAAGTGCCCTCCGACGCTATTATGTACACCCGTTTCACATTTATGCAAACCTAATCTTCGCGTTACAAAAAATCTCAAACTAGTACAGACTTTAAAAAATCTACCAACATCTTAGGGACAGAATTAGGGTAGATGTGGCATGACTATATTGGTTTGAGATTTTTGTGACACTAAAATTGATTTAGGATAAATGTGGCATGGGTGTGCGGATTTGAGGTTTTTTGTGAAAAAAAATATTTGTTTACGTTAAATGTGGCTTTTTGTGACATTAACTCTTTATTAATATAAGCCATTCTACCAAATAAAATTTGATATGCTCATAATCATTTCTGTTTTTCCTTATTCACTTCAACTGCCTTTTTAAAGCCAAAGTTGCGCTGAAAATGTCCTTTTGCCCATCTAATGCTTCGGGCGCGCAATTACGGTTATGCCCATACGTCTAGAAAAATGGCACTAGAAGTTAAAAGGTTTTTTTCGGCTGAGGAGGGTTGTGAGCCATACACGTGGCGTTGTGGGAATGTCGTGTGATCTAAAAGCCCAGATACTCCCGGAAAAGAAAGGGAAAAAAAAAAAGTAAAAGAAAGTGCCCAGAGTTTTTCGAAATCACTCTTTTATCATACTTTTCCAATTTTATTTTTCAATATCGCCTTCCAATAAAAAAAATCCATTTTCAAATTATCGATGTACTAAATAATAAAAATCAATTAAAAAGAACTAGTCATTTTATCCATTTCTTCATAGAACTACCCTTTTTTTTTATTATTAACAATTGGTAGATTTCGCACATACTCTATATCGATATTTTCATATTGGTATTGATTTAGCTAAACCTTATGCTTTATTTCCCAATGATTTATCATTAATGAATTAAGTGCATTACTAGTTTTTTTTGCTAGCCTTTTAAAGAACCTCACCTCGAATGTTGTTAAGTAACTAAATAAAGAATGTTTTTGATTTTAATGTACTATATGATACTGTAAGACCCATTCCAAGTGAACCAAACTCTTACAAAAATACTCGAGTTTGACCACTCAAGGTGGCGACCTCTTGGAGGTGGATCACACTTATGAACCATGTTATAAGTCCTGTCTCATTTGATGTGGGACGTGGGATGTTACAAACTCCTCGACTTATGGAATTAGGCGTCGTCTTTAGTATGGGTTTCGTATTGCCCAATGATACTTCCCCTTTCTTCCCCCCATTGCCATCAAATTGGAGATGCTTGGGACATAGCCTGTCATCAAAATCACACGTCCACTAGAGAAGTTGTCGCTCTAACATCATTTGTAATGACTAGGTCGTTACACACGGATCGAGCTCAAAGGGGTGGGGTTGCAATTGTGAATTAAGCCACACTATGTCCCCTATCCAATGTGGGACCTGGAAGTCGCGCACTAACTTTCCTCACGAAGTGCGTAAACAATTACTCTAAACATTGAACATTTCCTCATCAAGCATATTCAACAAGTATCTCCGAGACACTTGTCGGCATCGATTTTTCGAAGCTTTTCGAAATAGAAGGCATAAACCAAAACCTCTTTTCTTGGGTGCCAAGTGTCTGACATGATCTTTTGAATTAGAAGGCATAAAGGCAAAACTTATTTTCTTGGGTTCCATTAAAGATTTTCTTGGCTCCTGCCAAAGGGAGAGAGAGGACTTGATTAGGTTTTTAAACTACTCCGTTTGAACTTTGAAACGTAAAATTTTAAAGTATTCCTTAGAAGAAGGGAGGAAAAACTTTTCCTCAACAAGAGTGTCTTAGATATGTGGATACCGACACGTTAAAATAATAAACTTGTTCGTGGAGCCCACCTAATTATAGGATAGTCCGCGAAAACCAAAACCTCTTTTCTTGGGTTCCATTACGTATTTTCTTGGCTCCCGCCAAAGGGAGAGAGAACTGAAAATACTATAGTTAAACCGAGGGAGACCATGCAATGCATAGATCGAGTAATGACCGGCACACGTGCACCGAAGTTCACATCCGCCTAAGGTCCCAACGTTGTCTACACACGAGATTTCCAAAGCCACCATCACGACATCACCTCAATCGCAGTAATTTAATGTGTCCGTGTGTGTACACATGCTTTTGAGTTTTGTACTTGTGCACGCCTTTGTCTCCCACTTCCCGTCCCTCTCCCGCCCAATTACGAACATCACGTGGAAGAGAGGAGAGGGAGAGAGGGTCATGGTTCTATCAAAGGCAGCACATGCTGCCCAAATTTTGCCCTTGGAAATAACATCGAGGAATTCGCTCGCCACGAATCGTCGCTCTATTTCTCTCGACCTGTCTTAGCTTTTGGGATGAACGGTTTGTCTGACTTTACATCAGAACGGAGGTCGCGAATTCGAATTTGAATCGGTCCTTATTATCGTGCTATGTTCTCTTGCATTAGAGAAATTAAGTTACTTCACAAAAAAAAAGAAGGTATCTAGCAATATGCTTGATACTTAAGGGATTTGAGATTGCGTGTTAAAAAATCCAACCAAAAAACTTAAGATGATATGTGAGTGGAGAGAGACCAAATAAAATATAGAGAGCACTTAGGATTCGTTGTTAAGCGATGTGCGGCAATATTACAATACCTTCTCTTAAGTGCAAGCCGAATCAGGAAGGAGAAGTGGAATTTGATTGATAGGGGTGGACGCACATACGCAACGGGGATAATGCCGACTCTAATGGGGAGAAGTACAAAAGAAGTTTTAAACTTATTGCAATTGTGTTAATTTAGTCCTAAAACATATTCAGTCCATTTGGCTAATTTTGGCCGGCTATTGTTGATATGGACGTCGGCCGACGCTGATATAGATAATTTTTAAAGATATTTTAATTTTTGATTTCCTTTTTCCTTTCCTTTTCTCTTCTTTCTCCTTTTTTTTCTCTCTTCATTCCTTCTTCCTCTAGCCAGTCGCTAGAACTTGATGACAGTCCGGAGGCAAGGGCCTGCGAGGTCGCCCTTGTTGGCCCCTGGTGAGGCTCGACCTCACCCAGCGTCCACATTAGCATTGGCCTCGACTGGATTAGCCAAATGGACTGAATTGGCCCAAATGTAAAAAGTTTAAAACTGAATTGATAAAAAAAAAATTAAAAATTGAATTAACATAATTACAATATGTTTAGGATTTTTTAGGTAATTTTCCTACTCTGATGTCAAAAAATCCAATCTTAAAGTTTAAGTTATTAGATAGGAAGAGACTAGATAAATATAAAGAGTATGTATGACTCGTTGTTGAGCAATGTGGTTTGAAAGGATGAAATAAGATAGAAGTGCCTAGAATTTTCATGTTCATGCGTTAGGGCACTGACGAGACATTTGATAGCCAGAAAAAAAAAAAAAGTTGGTCCCACCACTAACTTTATCCCTCCACCGGTGATTTCTTTTATGAACATTGAAAATGTGGAAGGAATGTAATTCGTTTTTTAATATATTAAACATGATGAATAGCTTTTAGGTACCTAGAGATATCACATTTGTCCGGCGAGTACAATGATCAAGATAAGAAAATATGAAATTCTTTGTACATAAGAATGAGCCATGCACTCAACTTCTGATGGTATTCCCCAGCTTTGATAATTTATGGTAGATGATATAGAGAATATAATTCCACGTTATGTGATAGCTCGAAATTTTAAAAAAGCAAGTTACACGATCAATTTAAGATGGTATCAAAGCAACCAAATTAACAAGATTCGTTGTAAGAGAATAGTCATCCGATGTTATCTTGTCTCGACCATCTTGATTCCTACTTCCTCTCCTCTATTACTGCTCGACTTCCCTTCTCTTTGCATGATTCCAAGTTAAATTAGTGAAAATTTCAAGTGAGCGCGCAATTCTATTTTCCATTTCGTTAGCATCATTTATGTGAGGTGCAAAATCAAGATAATTAACAGGGAAAGTACAAAAAAACATGCCTAAGTTTTCACTTTTGATGCTAAGAACATACCTTCATTTTCAAAATTACAAGTTTGCTACTTCAACTCTATCAAATTGCCTAGAGTAACCTCCCGTAAGTGAAGGTCCCGTAAACCCTAGTCTCACATTCACACCATACACATCGAAATTCTCGTCTTCGACCCCCCACCTCCCCCACGAGCCCTCACTGTTGTTGCTCAACAATCTTGATTCTCCCTCAAGTCTCACTCTCTATATCTCTCTCGTTGGACGGCAACAACGGCTGAGGGTCATCGTGGCTGTCGCGGCCTTGAATCGTCGTCGTGACAGCATGGGCGACCTTGATAGGAGGTCACGCAAGCATGGAGACCTTAATCGAAGTCGCCGCGCCCATGGACAACTATGGCGACCTTGATGAGGTTGCCGATGGCCTCCGAG
The DNA here is from genome assembly GCA_001662345.2 of Metrosideros polymorpha var. glaberrima. NCBI lineage: Eukaryota > Viridiplantae > Streptophyta > Magnoliopsida > Myrtales > Myrtaceae > Metrosideros > Metrosideros polymorpha. Next base: position 15,050,152 of record BCNH02000008.1, on the reverse strand, counting down.
GCTACTTCCGAGGTCGCAACGCAATGAACGACCTTAGATCGAGGCTGCCTAGGCGTGCGGTGCACAGTCGTGCGTGTGAGAGGGAAGTTGAGGATGACTAGAGAGAGAAGGTCTAGCAGGGGCAGGGACGATCCTTCTCTTAGCGGTGGGACTTCGCATCGGAGCCCTTCATGATGTCGCGAACAACAAACCTTGACCTCTGCAGTGGAAGAAGCAGCGAGTGTAAAATTTTACAAAATTATTATTAATTATTCCAAAAATTTAAACTGATAAATAAATAAAAATACGGTATTATTACGCTATATACGTTTTGAGCCTTTTGAAATGACTTTGCTTGCTTTAGGCGTTTCTCATCCTATCACGCTCAAGATTTCTTCGTCCTGTCATCTCTTTGTGAGAGAGAGAATCTTGAGACAAGACATCAAATTCTGTATCTTTCTCTAACATCTTCAACTTTCTTCTTTAGGGCACACTCAACTGAGAGAGACATGAGCACACACAATAACCACATTTATGCACACTTAACTATGAAAAACATGAATAAAGATGACCCAATTACTTAAGCTACCCCTTCACGACCTATTAAACTACAAACAAGATACGCGAACCAATCCCACATCCGGATTTTGACGACATGGAGTTATAATTCGACGATAATAGAGTCGAAACATATATCGACCACGATCCGGTTTAGTACACGACGTACCGTACATCAACTATGCATATACTGAAACATTATCATCCCATGGAGTGTACCAATCTTGGAATGAAAAGGCATGTTGCCTTTAAGACCACACGAGCTGCTATGAATCATGTTAATTAATCCCTTGTCATGATAAACCAATGAAAAGCCGCCTTGTTGATGCGTGATATAAGACACAATCATGGAATTCTGGCTATGTGCTTTTGGATGTGTAATCATCAATGAACAAAGTGGGATAACATCATAAAGCATGCAATAATAAACTTGTCTTCTCTCCATTGAATAATTCTGGCTTGTCAGGTTCTTCCCAAACCCTAAAGTTATTACTTTTATTATATGGTCAATAGCCCAAAATTATTTTTGTAGACTAGACCTCCTAGGTTTTGATACACTGTGTCCCCCATTTGCTCCACATGAAACGAATGGGGTCATTGCATGTGAATAGGAGAGATCCCCTACTTTTTCCATGGCTTACAAAAAGTGGGTGAAAGGGATGTTTTCCTTTCTCTTCTCATGCCCATTTCACTCCCTCTTTTTAAGGAAGCTTGTGTGCACACTACTCCAACAAGACTAGACATTTATTCCATTTGCCTTGCGGGTGCAGCAGGGTATTGACTATAGCTAGCCTTTCTGCTGTTCTTTCCTAAGCATGTTCGCATATATATGGCATGGAAGGGGTTTGGTCATGCATGCTTAACCAAAATAAGGCACCGTCACTTGGAGAAAATGAAAAGAAAATGAGAAACGTACCAAAAACATACCTCTTTTACCCTAAGACCACTTTCATTCCTCTCTTTTGTTGGACTAATTTCCTAAAAAAAACCCCAACTTTAGGTATAGTCCCAAATTTGCCTCGAACTTTTCTTTGTCTAAAAAAAAATCCCAATTTTAAATTTAGTCCCAAATCTACCCCGAATTTTTTTTTTTGTCTAAAAGAAAAGTCACCACGTTTTACTTTAGTCCTAAATTGGTCCTCATTAGCTCTTTGTCCAAAAATTGCCGTTAGTCGTCTCTAATTTTCATATCCTAAAATGATTTTATTTTGAAGATAATTTTACATGTCACCTTGTTGATGTGAATTTATTATCAATGTGGAAATGTCACGTCAAGTTGGGACTGGACCACGGGGGTAGATTTGATTATAGATTGAAAGTTGGTGATTTATTTTAGACAAAACAAAATTAAGGGTAGATTTGATATTGGACCTAAAGTTTGGAGTTTTTTCTTAGACAAAAAAAGTTTGAGGCATAATTGGTACTGAACTTAAAGTTTGAAAGTTTTGGGGGAATTAGGCCTCACTTTTTCTTTTAAATCAAAGTGAGGTAGATTTTTTTTAACGAAAAGTGAAATATGAAAGCAATTATTGGATGAAAAGTGAGATGTGTTTTTGCCGAACTCTGATTTTGAGTCATAGGTGGTTCAAATTAGATATTCCGTAGTGCGTGTATGATTCTCATGGAAAAATTCAAAAAGGAGTTAGCTACGCTGGTCGTCTCTTAATGACCTAAAGCGACTACTATAGTCAGTTGATTTATGCCTAATTTATTTAAGTTTTCTAGTGAATGTGATTTTAATTAGGTAAGTTAATGATTTGGAGGAGTATAAATTCATTTATTGACATCTCTCCAGACACAACAATACATAATATGGCACCAGCCATCCACTGAGTCAGTTTAATAGCATCACACCTGAGGTTAGCAGAGCCTTCACCAAAGGCTTACATGCAGACCAAGGACATTACCAAACACATTCATTCTTGGTCAATTCAATGTGCCACACTTTGAAAACAATAGGCATTGGAACCAAACAAAAAAAGTCTAAAAAAACAAAGAAATAGTTACAAGCATGTCACAAAAGCAAAAGCCTCTGATCCTAAAATATTCCCACACCACTTCCCCATCCCATTCACTCTCTAGTGCTCACCCACACAGTGTACTGTGTAGTTTTTGTTTACTGTTGCTCTTACCCTCTCTTCCCTTCATTCCCTCTCTCTCTCTCTCTCTCTCTCTCTCTCTCTCGGGACAGGAGAATATTTGTCTGGTCACTTGAAGATGTCCACCAAACCAGCATGAGCCAGAGACATGGCAGAGAATGAAAGACATTTGAGTCTTTTCTTTCTGAACCAGCACATCCTCCATTTTGGGTCTCAAGCACTCGTACATTTGCCACTTCAGGTCTCTCTCATGCCTAATAAGACAAGTTCAAAAAGGTTGTGCCTCTTCTTTTCCTCATTTCTTTAGTGTTTTGCAAGCACAAGAACCATTTGGGACCATCCCCATTTGCTTCCCCCTTGTTCTCAGGAGGCCCACTTTCCTTTATTTTATCTTATATTGTCATTTTTATTGTTACTTTATTACCTCAATTCCTGGGTCAAAAGGGTATTTACCATCCATCTTTTCAATTATTAAGTGTGTGGGTATGATATAAATATTATAGTGGGTGTTCAATTGGTGAGAAGCAAAATTGAATTGAATCTCGTTTGGTGTGTGAGTCAGCATGTTCTGCTTCCCTACCTGTATTACTGTGGCGAATCGTATTGCAATTTAAGCATGTTGGTTTAATGAAGAAAGAGGCACTAATTTTTTTTTCATTTTACTTTCATTTTCTAGTTTGGTGTAGAGTTCTAGGTTGCTTTTTAAGAGTTCAATTATATGTCGGGTCCCCCACCAATTCTTTATACATTGGGTCTAAGTTAGACCGCGTAACACTGTGATCAAGAATGTGAAGTATCAACAACGCTCTTATAATAATGAGAAGCATTGTTTTTGGTTGAAACGAGAAACAATTTCCACAAGAAAGAGGTCGGGAGGAGGCTTGTTTAAACTTGCGGTGTTGATCTGCGGCTCTTCGTAATCAAATTTCTTGCATCCGTCGTCGTGTCGAATAAAGGGTTCGCATGTAGTAACCGCAGGTTACTCATTCATCTTCATGGTTTGCATTTGCGTCGACACATAAACTCTAATCATCTGGGATTAAAGAATAACAGTGACTCGGGTGCAGGAAGGGCTATGCACTGTATGCAGTGCTCTCCTATCATCTCTCTTCCCAAACATGAACTGCAACGACCCCACCAATTTCTAAAGCCAGGAGAAGCTAGCTTACCTTAAAAACTCAACATCCTGATAGAAAGCAAGGTAGCAGGGTTGTGTATACTCCCTTACCATGAACCACGAGACTCGATCGAATATACATCGGACTTCGCAGTTTTGTTATCAATAAAGAAGTGAGATGGTGTGTAGTGGATTCTCCAAATTGTGTATGCTCACTTCCATGAATCATGACTCAATCAATAACTGTACACCAGAGAGGTTCCAGTGGATTCTCCAATAATAATTCTGTGTACTCACTTCTTTTTTCCTCTTCATGGCTTAAGCAGTGTACTCACTTCATTTTATGTGCTTGTCAGGTCCGTAGTTTGCCTGATTTTTTATCAGGCCTGTTCAACAGCAGCAATTATACACTTCAATTCTGTTATTAACTGCATTAGACGCGACCTATTCACATTAACGGTGAGGTATTTCGACGAAACTTTCATAAAATGCCACCCGACATATACATGTGCAAAATGAAGCGCATACAAAGAAAAGAATTTCCAAGCAAAAGTTGTGGAACAAATGTGTATGCATTGACACTTCGCCATCAAGCTTTCACCTTTCCATGAGAAAAATGATTTCCAGAGTAGCGAGAACAATTGCACGATTACAACCCATATTTTACTATTCAACAGCTCAGCTATCTCTCTTTCAGCATCTGAAAATAGGACTTATACCTTTGCGCCAGTCCAAACATGCCGAGTGTGCCACCAGTGTGAAGCATCACAACCTCCGCATCACCTCTTGCTTCCTTTTCGCCAAGCAAACTTGCCAGCTCCCAAGCTGCCAAAGTATAAACTGGATCCACGAGAATACCAGTTTGCTGGGCAATCTCTTGGCATACTTCTACTTCGCCTTTAATAACATTGCCGAATCTATGGAGACAATTACCATCAAAATCTGCAAAGTATCAGTTGTCACCCAAGAAAGTCTAACAGCAAAATCTGGAGATGGGCCATCAGCCCTGCATGTGAGGCATAGCTATAACATGGTTTGAATTTATGATTTGCCAATGTTGATTTAGCCATGGTTTAGCCAGAAAGAATAATGTGCATATGACTTTGCAGATACAAATACACCGTCACAAGAAGATTGCCTAAAAATGCTATGTCTAAAGAAGTGTCTCCTAAAAACAGTAGTATCTTCTGAAAACATGAAGACGATGTTGACATCAGTCGAACTAAGTTGTTGACTAAGATAAAACCAAAATATTATGAGCATAAATAGTCAACATTGAAAGAGCGCGGAAGATTCAAAACAAGGATTATAAAGACATAATGGAGCGAAAGTCAATGGATTCATGGCTGCTGACTTAAATGTCAATTACCATATTATACTAAAAGAAGCAGTGTATATAGTCGACTAGATTACAACTATTGAGTATTGATAAAAAAAAAAAAGGCAGTTGTTATGCTTAATGAAGCAGTAACCATTGCTAAAGGCATTTAGTTTACACAATTACTCCCAATATTGCATCATATTTTCCATGAGATTCATATAAATTTTTCAACCAAAGCAGTATGGCACTGAATTCGTGACGAGGACATCCACATCCAGAACTGAAACAATTCAAAAAACCCATAATGATCAATTGATAGGCAAAGCAAATTATGAGCTTGTTTACCATTACGAGTGCACAAGTATGACTAAATGAAGGTAGGGTGTAGGGGATTGAAAAATGTGCACTATCCATATGTCTCATTGCAATGCATCTGCTACAACCAATGGAGCTGTTATAGAGGAAGATTTACTCACTTTCTAGGATGATATCGCTCCACCCAGTGCACTACTCCCCTGTCAATTTCACGTAAGGCGTGATCAAGATCAAATCTGAAATGCCTCTTGAAGTCAGAGATCAACCTTCTCTCCCTTTCTCTGTAGTTATCAAGTGTATCAGCCAGCATCACAGCAGTGATTTTCCAGGGGAGCCTGATGGAGAGGAAAGTATAAGTCACCACTTGACCTCACTCTTTGAGGCTCAACTTGGCAAAATGCAAATAGTGTGGTTTAAATTGATTAATTCAATATTAATGCAATCATCAAAATAATTAGCTTGATCAAAAGAACAGACAAATTACTCAAGATGAAACACACCCAAAATATATGGCTCCAAGTCCTAGACCAACAGCTGTAGTCCCTGTACCAGCATCTACAACAAATTTCATGGCTTTCTCTTTTCCGAGCAAGTGACTTTGAGATAAGTGATGTACCAAGCGAATGACACCTAAGGGAAAATATAATAGTGTCATCATCTGAATTACTAAGGAAAGAGAAGAAAGGATGATGGTTTGAAGCCCCCCAAAGATATCAATGATCACATTGGCGCTCATTTACTTGACAAAAATCAGGATGCAGTCATTAATAAAACCAATCTATATTTTATATATGCACCTAAAAACCACCTTCAGATATCTTTATACGAATCATTGCAGCACGTAGGAGCCACCAGACATGCCACTACTATCAACCCAGATGCATCTCTTACCAACATTAACACAAATTACTGTATGCTTATGTCAATGGATAAGCGCATTAGTGGACCAAGTAAGCGTGCAGACAGACACCCAAAGTCTATGTCCACAAAGGTGTTACCTAATAATGCAATAGAATCTCCTGCTCCTTCATTCATGATAACGACCTTCCTTGAGAAGTTTCCTAAACTCCTCTGGTCGTTTATTGAAGTTGAAATAGGATGGGAAGAGCTAACATTTTGCTCAGTCAAAGGAGCCTCAAGAATATCGGTCAGTGAAAGAACGCATCCATTTCCACCTGCCACTGAACTTGCATGGGTCTTTAGAGTTTCTTCTCTATTGGCGTAGACAGACCTCGGCACATATTTGACATTTCCATACATTGTTGAAATCAGGTTATATCCAGTTAAAATATCAGGCTGCTCTCCTCTTAGAAGCAAATGCGATCTTAGTCCTTGTTCTGCACATGAAACAGCTGCAATGTGGACATCGTTAAGAAATGATGACTCCTGATAGACCATTTTTGCACACACATTAAAGATTACTACCCTTAATTTCACTTGTTTTTCCATTGTTACTGTCCCAAAAGAGTTGACTTACAACAGAGATTAAGAAGATCCACAAAGTGAGGGACTTATTTCGCAAAAAAGTGAAGAAATTCCGGACATAGCTAATCTAATGTGTTTTTTTCCCCCTACTACTACTTGCTTGTCTAATGCAAGTATCAATCCGATCTATTTTTTTGCCAGGAATACATAAAAGTGACTATTTCCAAAAAAAGGAAAATACCAACAGCTGCTGCATGTGCACTTTGACATCCTCCACATGTCACCTAGAAAATGTCCCAGCAGAAACAAGTCAAAGATTAATTTAGAGGGATCCCACAATCCCGGAAGTGAATTGCAGGAGGCTAGCGGCTAAAGCATATTAAAAGGTGAATGACGGACTTGATATCTCGTAGATACTTTAATGAAATTTCTGCAGAACATCTTCGTGTTACGTCACACATTTGATAATTTTATGCTCCAACAATAGAATCGAATAGGGAATTATTCCGAAGCTGCTTCCAGCTACACAGTACTTGAAAAACAGAAACATGAGTCTCTAGTTGCGTAAATGGGGTCTTACCACATCAGTCACTGAGTGATCCTCGAGAAGAGGAAGCACTGCGTCCAGCTTCCTCGCTTTATTGCCATTGATTAGAGGATGGAGCAAGTCATCCCTGACCACATAGAATAAAGAGTCTGGACCACTCTTGTCTGTCATTTTATCACCCAACAATGGATTCGGAATGTTAAACCAGGTCCTCTCCTTCAATGGCCCGTCTTCGTCTTTGATTCGCTTAGGAGAAAACACTATCTGCTGGATTTTAGTATCTGGGCTGAGCAATGTCCACCTTCGGTCAAGGAGTTTCGCAGTGAATTCTTCGCAACCCAGTTTGGCTTGAGAAATCCCCTGGCGATCGAAGTGAACAACCGTTCAATCGTATTTGAAGACATGGTGCGATTTCTGGTGATCAAAAACTGACCATGGAAGTGATGCAGACGTGTAATTACCCACGATTAGCAGTGTAGTTGAAGTTTGGAACACAATCAAGATTCAACAGTCGAGACTGACGAAAAGAGATACATGTCGAAACTACGAACGACGAGCATCGAAATAATCGATACATGCCGACCGAACACAATCTAGAAACGTAACACCACCAAAATCATCTGCAGGAGCATCTACATTTGTTCATCAGGGAGCCAAGCAACTTCCATTGGAAAGGACAAGGGGGAAGTGACTTTTCTGAAATCTGATACCTGGGTGAAGTAAAAGCAACACAAGCAGTAGCAGAGAGAGAGAGAGACCTGAGGGCTGTGAGGAAGATGGGCGGAAGAGCGAAACCCACATGAAACGGTAATAGGGAGACGTGGAAGCTTCATGTCTGAAAATCGTTAGTCTTTCAATTTCTTCCGCTTCGGAGAAGACGGAGACGCTTCGGCTTCATGGGAAAATTTCAATCACGAGCCAATGCCCTCGTTACCTCAAATAAATGTACAAAATTGATTTTATTTCAAATAAAAATTTGAAATGTCCTTATTATTTCAAAATAGTGTTTAACTAAGGACATTTTAGTTATTTACCTTTTTCTAATTTCTTTTCTTTTCTTTTTTCCCTTTCTTTGTTCTGGTCGGGCTTGCCTGGCCCAGAGGTGAGGGTTGATCTCGATTGTGGCTGTCGAGGGCCTGGGCGAGGGTTGCCGGACCCTTGCCGAGCGACCATTGCCGGTCAGAATAAAAAAAGGGAAAAAATAAAGGGGAAAAAAGGGAAAAAATATAAAAAGGTAAATGACTAAAATGTCCTTGGTCAGACACATTTTTTAAATAATGAGGATACTTCATACCCTTATTTAAAACAAGATTTACTTTAGACCCTTATTTGAACAAACGAGTGTGTTTCGGGCCCTTAATTGAAATTTGCCCTAATAAAAGTAGACTTGGGTTTGTGTGTCTGTATGAGAACGCTCCAGTTTCACTTTTATTATTAAAATATATTTAAATAGAATTGTCATAATATGTCTAAAAATCTAAAAAGAAAAATTATATTGAAAGGATAGACATTAAAATTTACTAATTAAAAATAAATTAAAAGGGAAAGATAATGTAATTATCAAAATGTGTGAATGATACCAAAGAATTGATTTAATTTATGAACTATATTGAATATATTAGAAATTCGAGGTTAGATTGCACAATTCATAATGATTTTAGAATTTTCGTTAACTTTCTTTGAGGTTGCCTAAGATCCAAGTCAAGGAATTTCTAGATAAGATTTGTGGCAGATACGCTATCCCACATACTCGGCCCTTGGCTTTAAAAATGGACTATCTGTTAGCCATCAGATCTCTTTCAGAATTTTAACTCAAACCTTAGAAAAGCTCAACATAATCAAAGGTTTCTGATACACAGGTTCCATACAATGTGGCAAGTGTAGAACATACTACCAAGATTAATCAGAACATGTATCTTCTTCAAAGAATTATACAAGACAGAAAGGAAATAATAGAGATTAGCTGGAATTTATGATAAACACACTGAAAAATTTTATTTAGTAGTGGGTGAAATCTGGCTATTTAAATTTCGAAGGTTGCCTTTTATAGGCATTAGAGAAAAGAAATGGACAAAGCAAACGAAGCTTTTAGAAAGCTTCATGTTTTCTCCGTTTTTCGACATTCTACTATTGTGAACAGTAGACAAACAGTATATAAACAATGGTGAACAATGCGCTACAGTGTTGGAACAGTAGTGAACAGTACGTTACAGTAGTGAATAGTGCGCTATAGTATTTGGTCTTATTTTTCAACAACTTGTTAGACACTTTGTACATATGTTACACGAGGTCTATGATGCTTTTAGATGAAGACAAATTTTAATCAAAGTCAGGTGAATGCATCCATTGATCTTCATTAGATCTGTCAGAGTCATATCCAAAATTTTCCCTTCTATAAGTTTTGAAAAATCTTTGTTCTTCCAGAGTTTCAAGATGGGAAAATGGAAAGTCCGTCCGGGCTTTTTGTTAGGTTTGGGATATTGAAGGAATATCATCTTGAGTACTTGACGGAATACCTGATTGAGGTAAAGCTCCAAGCTGTAATGATAGATCATTTCTACTATGGCCAAGATTGAGCTATAATTCGCTTTGGTCATATGGATCTTGTGACAAGGGTCCTCCCCATGGATTTTGGGAGGATGAAGTACAATCATTTGATTAGATGTCCATATTCATGCTATAATAAGTTGCAAGAGCGCTGTCAATCATGGATCGTGTTGACACATAATCTAATGCATAATCCCAACAGACATTATCAGTTATTGTGGGCCAAACTTCTAGAGGAATAACTCGATTATTTTGGCACAAAATTATTTGGAGTTCTCGATATTCTTGAGGACATGTTGAGATCACACATGAGAGAGTTTTGATATCTGTGTCTGAAACTAGTTGAGGCTTATATGTTGATACACTAACATCTGTCGGAGTTTTGCACATGTTTCCATTGAGCCGTACAAATAACTATGGCATGTAAAACAGTATGGTCGTATGTAATTCAGTATTTGGCTTACAAGCTCTGAGTTGTTCATTGAAAATATTTTTCTATGCTCCAAGATACTTGAACCAATTAAGCAAATCTCCTAAGTATTTGTATGTTGTTTCTCTTTGGATAATTCTGCCAATAATAACATGCATTTTGGCAGTGGGAAACTTAATAACTATGGTATAGTGATTGAAAAGATACCAATAGAATTATTTGAGATTTTCAGGAAATTCTTTTCCTAGGGTGAAAGATAGAGGATGAATAAAGGGATATTTTGGATGAAGCCCTCTAGGTCGTAAACAGATACCTCTATAGTTGTTGAAGATTTTGAATTGGTATTCCCACAAAGATTTTCCCAGATTATCAAAAAAAGTATTATTTTCAATAAATGTCGGGATTTCTTGTGGATATGAATGAGAGGGCCATTCGGGTTTCATTTCTCTAGTTTTGAAACCCCCATATGGTTTTCTGGACACATACATGTTGATGGAAGTGATGGGAGCTGTATACTCTTTTGGTCTTGACAAAAAGTCTATTAAGACATTTTTCTGGCCTGCGATGTGCTTAGCCTCGAATGAGTATTTTGAAAACCATTTAGCCTATTTGAGAAGTTGTGGATGGGGAACTTGCTTTTGTTTGAATTTCAACATTTGGGAGAAAGAGGATATATCCAATTCTACCAAAAGATAATGGCCAATGAGATGAAATTTGAACTTCTTGATTCCATCTTTAATTGCCAAAATTTCTTTAAAAGTAAAATGGTAGTGTATTTCTTTCTATGCGAATCTTCCACTCTTTTGTCCATAGATTCGACACCTTTCATCAATTTCTTTAAGAAGGATGGCTGCGTAATATTTATTACTGGCATCTGTCTAAAGAATTCTTTTCCCTATGGAAGGGATTTACAGTAGAGGAAGATGTTGGAGAGTTTTTTTTAGTTGGACCACAGAGTTTGTTTGTTGTAGTCCCTATGAAGGGGCATCTTTTTTCAATATCTGATAGAGATGATTAAGCAATTTGCTGATCTTTAGGACAAAATCTCTAGGATAAGTAATAATCCCAAGAAATTATTGAACTTGTTTATGAGAAAGATCCTCATCAAGAAATTTCTGTAATTCTTCTGCAATATAAGAACCAAGATAATATGTCCCATCTTTGAGATGTATTCCAAGAAACTTAATTTCTCTCTGGGCAATAATTATCTTCTTTCGAGATAGCATAATCCCATATTACTTTATTAGCTCGACAAATTGGGCTAGTAATTTACAATGAGAATTCTCGTCAAGACTGTAGATGAGGATATCATTAATGTAAATCTGAGCATTTGTTATGATAAGTTGAAAAATTATGCATATTGCTTTCTGGAATAATGAATGGGCTGTTTTAAGTCTAAATGGAAGAACAGTCCATTAGAAATACTGATTTGGAATGCAGAAACCAGTTTTGTGCCTATCTTTGAGATGAATTCCCAACTACTAAAATCCAGCTTTCAAATCAAATTTGGAATACACTTTAACTTGAGAGAGGCTGGAAAATAAGGAATTTCAATGAGGTAGAGAAAATTTGTCATCTTGGAGGAACTGATTAAATTGTTGATAATTAATGACAAATCTCATTTTTTCTTTGGTTTGTTCAGCTCGCTTGTTAACACAAAATGCTTTATAAGCCCATTGGGAATTAGATGGCTCAATCAATCATTGATGAAGTAAATATGAACATTCTTTTTGTGCCAAAAGCAAATGATCATGATTCGATCTTGAATGGCTGTCTTTTGTAGGATTGATGTCTTCATTTTTTTTCAAAGGAAAATAGAAAAAAAAAAGTCTGGGTTTATCCAAAGAGGGTTGGAACATTTTCTGAGGAAGTCAGAGTGAAAATCCACACATGCATCCAGCAAAATTTGCATGATAGGATCTAAGACATTCATCTAGATTGTAAAGAATCGCTGAATATCCACAAATTCTTTGAATTCGCCTTTGAATCAAAGTTCATGTGGCATAACTTAGAGTTTAGAAATTTGTGTCAGGATATCCCAACCGATGATAATATCTTTACCTGGTGGGCTAAATCCAATGATTTTTGTGGTGATGGCACTTTGAGGAAAAAATTGGATCTTGATGGGTTTGCTTCTAATGCTTGTAGCGAAAGTGTCTCCAGAAGAAGAATTAAAATATCGAGTGTATGGTTTCCAATATTCTTCGAGCAAAATCTTGGTATCAAGAATTGAAGCACTAACTCAAGTATCAATAAGGGCAATCATGAGAATGAGTTTGGCATATTTGGAGGGATACATAGTGATAGGGAATTGAGGAAGTGTAGAAGAAATATAAGAACAAAGTTTTTGAATGTTAAGGGTTTGATGAGGCTTAGGAATTTCAGGAGAAAAGAAGAAAACAGCTTATTCAGATGATTTTTTAGTATCACTAATTGGTGACCATGATTGGATGGCACAAATTGTGTGTTCAGTGGACTTATCTTCTAAAGAGAAAATGGATTCAACATCATCATCTTAAATAGAAATTTCAATCTTCTTCTCAATTTGATGGATCAAATGTGAAGGACCTCCTTTGCTTTTGGATAGTTCTTTGCAAAATGGCTTTTCTTGTTATAAATGTAATATTTGTTTGATTTTTTACGCTTTCCACTCGAACTATTGGTGCAGGAGCGTCTTTGTCATAGAATTCGTCATTTGCAGTGTCTTCTGGGATGTTTTAAAGAAAACTTCTTATAATGCTTCATTTTCTTGCATTTAGCACAAGAAATATCATCACAAGAATTTTCTTTTGGACATTTGATCTTCAGTCTAGGTTTATGACATGCTTGATTAAGTTCTTTGTTATTTGAGAGATAACTCCTGAATGTTTTTCTACGGATGTAGAGATCTTCAATTGCTAGATGTATCTCTTGTTGGAGTTCACTAAGTGATACATCAGCAACTCGCTTTTGGTTGTTAAGGAGGGTTCTCTCACTTGCCTAGTTGATTTCTTTTGAATAGAGGATAGGAAAACTTGTTTCAAATTTAGATATGCTCTAAGGGCGTAGAATAATTTGAGCATTTTCTAAAAGTGTTTGTTGAGATGCTTTCGTTTTAGGGAACAACATTTTCTTTCAAAGAAGTCTCGTCTTTTGAGCTCAAGCTGATCTTCTAGTCTTCCTAAGAAGAACTGATGGATTACACGAATAAAATGGTTGAAATCTGTTTGGAGCAGGAAAGTCATTTGATCTTGGTCAGACACTATCTTTCACCAATCTTTAAGGCTTTTTGTAAATCTACTTACGAACCCAACTAGTATATCATACCGGCTTTCGACAGTAAGAGTTCTAGTGTTTAACCAAGCATGAAACTCTTGATGTTTGTCGGGCCATTTGAAGTAAGGGGTATCATCTAGGGTAAAGAAGTTTTTTGAAGAAGAGGATCCTGAACGAGGTTCTTTGAGATTTATTAATTCAGGTTCAGATGAAATCGATCCCATTTCTTCGTTCAGAGGATTTGCCATGAAAATAGCAAGTTGGACATGGCCTAATTTTTATGGCTCATTGGATGTAGAACCATTAGAGGAAGAGGAAAGATATTCAGAACCAAAGTCCGAAGAGGAATCGGATTGTTCTATAGGATTGATGGTAGAGATAGTTAGCAATTATGGATAGCCTTGGTTTCGGAGAAAATTTTCTAGAGGGTTTGAAATCATGTGCGAAGAAGGGGGTATATTTGGTGGTTTAGGCTCGATTGGTTCTGGCCTTTTCTCTTCTTTGATCTTTTTTTTTTTCATATCCCCGATATGGTACGAAAAGTGACAATATCTGGTTTATTAGATTTAGAAGCTTCAGTAATGATGGAAGTAAAAAGGGAAGAAAATTTTGGAGGAGAGATCTCCATCCTGGATGGTTTTTAAGGCTGAAAGAGTGGATCTAAGGGCGGAATATATTTGCCTTCTTGGAAGAGCTTGATTTGTCTCATTAGCTTCTCCATTTATGCAGTTTGATCCTCAAGATAATGGTGAGGAACAACTTTCCAATCCCCATTTGATGGAATCTTTGTTGAAAATTTTCGAGCATTTTCTTTGTAGTTTGAGTGGTCTCATGAATAGGAGAAAGCTTGATAGCCATCGAGTTTAACACAGAGGTCTGTGCTAAAGCATGTTCAGTTTGCTAGTTCAAGACAGTTTTAGCATTTGATATTTTCTTTTGTTTCCCTTGATCATCAACATTTGTGGGATTTGAAATTTTAGGCATATGCCTATAACAATGTTGAGCATCCGTAAATTCGTCTAATGCTAGGAAATGAGAACTAGATCTTTTCAACGAGAGAAAATCAGAAAGTTGGAACATATAAATAGTCGGGAGAACATAAGGAGGATTTGGTGTTGGAGCACACGAAAGTGGTGCTTGTGGTAACTTCAACAGGGAAGATGGATTTTTCTTTACCCATGTAAGGATGGGCTTATAGAAAGACGAGACAACTGGCTTTTATGAATGAGACTTCTTTCTGGGAAGTAACTGTGGTGGAGTTTGTGATTCACATGGTTTTGGTGTTGGAGATGGGTTTAATGGACGAGGTGGTCCGTATGATACTACAAATTGGTATTGTCCTCCATCTTCACCAAGAGGTCTTACGGTAGGACTTTATCAAGGTACCATTGGTACATCTTATCCTTGGCCTGTCTTTTCTTTCACTTAGACAGTTTATCGTCCTCTCCATCATCAAAGGGGGTTGTACAAAGAGAACACTGGTAGTCAAGATCTCAAAAACAATGGCCTGTGCGAGGGTCTCTGTAATAATGAACGGGTCGTCCATCTTTGTTAAATGATTCAATCATGGCTTTTGAATCTGGCCTGCCGTTCTCCATGGGAGTATTAGTAGCACAAGGTCATAATATGAAGATAGTAGGAAAAATGAAAGAAGAAGTCTTTTCATTTTCCTTACTAAATTTGATTACAACAGTGCCATCTTTCTTTTCAATGAGCTAGGATTCTATGAACCGGATAGGTTTGGAATTTTGATGGAGCTTCTCATGGTTAGTTACCCATGTATCGTGGAGTAACTTAACTAATTGATCTCGAGGGATTTGTCTAGGTACATGGATGTAAGAGGTTTGATCATTATCAACAAAAATGAATAGAGCATCGTTGGTGCCTTGGAGGTTGAGATCAATTATATGGTTTTGAACTCGGTAAACCATTTGGTAGTGTAAAATGGCTGTAATAGAGTATGAGGTTTGAGGAGCTTCAATGAGTTGTAATTGGACTTGAAGAGTAGTAAGCAGTTTGGGGTTTATAGGGGCTATATTGAAATTGGGGAACAAGGTGACAAAAACAGTGCCACAATTACGAGTTGTCTAGATGATGCCAATACAAACATGTTGATAATCTAGAAAACGGGTGTCCAACAGGGCCATGCAAGTAATAACGGGGAGTCCTTTCCTTCCATGAAAGAATAAAGCAAGATGTATAGCACCAAAATGGAGGTGTGTATAACTTTGCTGTATCCATTGATGAGGAAATCAGAAGGGATTTGGAGAGTGACTAACTACTCTTATTGGGTTACTGGAATAAGATGTTGACCAAACTCGAAGGCTTGAACATACTTTTTTACTTCTCGAGGAGTATGTTTTATGAATTGTTTAATAGGACAGAAGGGAAAAGATGATGGTTTGACAAAAGTAGAATATGGCTTTATGAGAGGGAGATGGGTTTCTGAGATTTTATTATCTTCATTGAGGTATGAAACCTCATAAAGATAATAAATTTTAGAAACATTAGAGGTATGTAATTCCATAGGAGGGAAAGGAGACATGAGAGCATTTACAATGATAGGAGAGGAAGAGGGTATAGGAGTGATGGAGTCGGACATCATATAACTAAAACTTCTTTTCTACCTTAGTATTTTATCAGTGAAAAAGAAAAGCAAGTGTTGGTTAATACATTGGCTCTAATATCATTGAGGTTGCTTAAGATCCAAGCTAGGAAATTCCTAAATAAGATTTGTGACATGTATGCTATTCCACATACTCGGTCCTTGGCCTTAAAAAGAGACTGCTTGTTAGCCATCAAACGATATATTAAATATATAAAAATACTTCAAGATGACATTTATTTTAAAAAATTATATTGCATGTTAGATTAAAATTTACAAAAAAACATCAATATCGTTTTTTGTATTTTCTAATAGAGCAGGTTAGTTTTTTATTGGGGAGGAGGTGGGTAGGTTAGTTAACGAACATATAAAAGAAGGGCAAGCGGACCGCGCCGGGGTTTTTCCGGTTCTAGGGTTTTAGAAGGGAACCCTCGGCGCCTTGTTCGCGCCACCGGCAATGTCGTCCACGCGCCTCTCGCTGGAGGCCTTGACGGCGTCCGGCCGGAGCTCCGAGAAGCTGAGCCTGCCGTCGCTCCAGTCGAAGATGAAGTGCGACCCCGAGGGCTACGAGACGGAGCTCGGCCTCGTCCACAGCCAGTTCAACTCTTCGCTCGAGCTCTTCCAGCAGCAGGCCGCTCTCAGCTTCGCCTCCATCAGCGGCGTCGCCGCCGATCCCACCGTCGCCAAGGACCTCGGCGACCGCGCCACGTTCTTGGCCCACGTGGCTCCGTTTTACCCCAAGCAGCTGGCCGAGTTCCCGAGCCGGCTCGCCGAGTTCCTCCGCTCTTCTGCGAGGTCGTTGCCCTCCGGTCTCAGATGCACGGTGACTCAGGCGCTTATCTTGCTCGTCAATCGGAAGGTCAAATTTTTGATATGGAATTAACTTCGTAACTCTTGGTTGATATCGGTGTGGAACTTGGCATTCCATCGTTGATGTTGCAAATGTCAATTTCTAGGAGTTGTTATTTCTCGGAAATGCAGTTTTTTCTTAAGTTATGTGTTCGCAGATGATGTGGTTAGGATGTACGTTCGCAATTAAGCTTCTTTATGGGTCTGGGAGAATTTTTTTCGATCAAGATGGATAATTAGTATTGACCCTCTATGTACTATGATTGTATGATGGTCGGAAAGTTGGCATTCTTCTAAATTTTTGTGTTTTTCTTACGAACAATGGACGCCAGATTAGTAATTTATAGTTGGTGTCTTTCGTTTATGCTGATTCGACTTTGGGGACATGATTTGATGTTAACCCTTTTCTCCTTAGATGGTCGATACACGAGATACTCTGGCTTTATTCATGGAGCTACAGACGCTGGGGGATAGAGCCTTGAGGAAATTGGCATTCTCGCACGTGGTTCACGGCATTCGTAAAATGAATCAGAAACACAAGAATGAAGCTACCAACCGATCACTTCAAAATGTGTTGTTTTCGTTGTTACAGGTTTGGAATTCTGATCTTCTTGTAGCCTGTTGAATTTGACTTTGTCTAGGTATGCTTACCTATGCTGATTCGTGACCGTCCTGTCATAGCAAGAGGAGGAAACAAAAGCTAAGCAATCACTCATTATGCTCTGTGAGCTTCACAGAAGAAAGGTGTGGTTTGACGATAGAACCGCTAATGCCATATGTACAGCATGCTTTCATCCAGCATCAAGGTAGCATCCCTTTGCCTGTCTCTCATCGATCTTCTGTATTCTTCATCTTCGGAAAATCACTTATATCTTTAATACCATCAGGATCATGATCGCTGTACTATCATTTCTTCTTGATTACGAGAAGATTGAAGATGATTCGGATAGTGATGCTTCAAGCAGTGATGATGAATTATCTCATCAAAGTCCTCATGTCACCCTTAGTAAGGAAGCTGTCTATAAGGTCAGTAGATTCTGGATATCCTGTATAATCATATTGTGCATTCTTTGGTGATAAAGTTCTTCAATGAAGAATTTAATATTGCATGCCTATGTTCATGCTTGAAATTTTTGTGCACATGCGATTGCTTTAATCAACTTTTAAGAGATTACATTATAAAAAGTATCAGTTGGAATTTGAGTTCCAATGTTGAAAAGAGTAAAGAGCCATCTGTATTATGTCAGAGGTCAGGATCTCTTTTCGCAGCTGTTGAGTTGCATTTACTATTTGCTTTTATTGTCTCATCTGTCAAACATGGATAAACGCTTAATGTATAATTTTGAACCGATTTTCAGGCACACCATAAAGGTACTGCTGCTAGCAAGAAGAAAAAGAAGGCAAAGCTGCAGCGAGCTATGCGAAGCATGAAAAGGAAACAACGATTGTCTTCAGAAACTAGCTCCTCAAATTATTATTCACCCCTTAATCATCTGAAAGATGCTCAGGTTTGCCATTTTCTCTGTCCTTGTACTTCTTCTGCACCTTAGCTTATCCTGGTATTCCTATCACATTCACCTTGTCTTCAGGGGTTCGCTGAAAAGTTATTCTCACGCCTTCAGACTTGCAATGAACGCTTTGAGGTCTGTACTACTATTAATTTAGTGAAGATATTGAATTGCATCTCTTGAACTTTACCTTTTTGTAGTAACTTTACAAGTATTCCTCGTGATTGATTAGGTTTTCTTCATCTCTTCTTCTTCTCTTAGCATATTATTATGTTTTAGTTTTTGAAGTTCATTGCATTATACCTGGCTACATTAGGAGATTTGCTGGCAGTCCATTTTTTAATTTCAATTTGAAGAATATGGTATTAGACTTTGTCTAGAAGTGTTCATACTAAGCCAGTGAGAGAGTGAGGCAGATCTTGTGCAAAATCAGTTTCGTGATTGTAAAATCTTTGGGTTCCTAGCATAGTGACAGAAAAAGGAATCCATCTGCAAGAATTTCTCATATGAGCATTTATAGTTCACTGCCCCAAAAGTTTCAGTAGCTGTGGTTTTTCTGTTACTTTTTATGTTTTGACTTGTCTCTGAATTTATTATGTATAATTGCTATTTTCATTGGGCCAAGATGGGTTCTTTCAGGATTCAGCATTTTAAGCTCCAAAACACAAATTACTGCCAGTGAAATCTTTATTATTATTAATTTCTAGCTTTGTCACTAAGAATTTCAGGTTTTTTCTTCTGTGCAATATACTTATACATTGGCTCAAAGCCTAAAAGTTTTCTGGTGTCTATTGTCTCCTTGATATGTGCTGCAGGTTAAGATGATGATGTTGAAAGTAGTTGCACGAACTGTGGGCCTTCACCACTTGATTTTGTTAAATTTTTATCCTTTTCTCCAAAAGTATGTTCAGGTATGTTCTTGGAAAAATACCGTGTGGCTCATTTCTTGTTTGCTAGGTGTTGGAGATTTCATTACTTTCTATTGGTGTTACAGCCTCACCAGCGTGATGTCACAACCTTGCTAGCAGCAGCAGTTCAGGCCTGTCATGATATGGTAGTGTAGATTGGTTGCTTTTTCTTCTTCCTCCCGTCTTTCTCTTTGTGTTTTCTTCAACATTTTCCTCCTGATTGCTGAGTCAATATATTCACTTGGGTTACCGGCACTTTCCACCTATCAATTATTCTGTTTCCTTGAAGTAATTATGTTTTCTGTAGGTGCCTCCTGATGCAGTTGAACCCCTATTTAAGCAAATAGTAAACCAATTTGTACATGATCGATCACGTCCTGAGGTACTTTTTTGAAACTAGCCTCTTTATAATGTGATGGTTTTTGCAAGGTTCTGATCTTTTGATTGCATTTTCCAGGCTATTGCAGTTGGAATTAATGTAGTAAGGGAGATATGTCTACGCATGCCCCTGGTGACTACCTCTTATTTCTCTGGCTGTATTCTTTTTCCTCTTCGAGACTTGATAGGATTGATTTGCATCGTTTGGTTTTATGATGATGCTTTCATACCTTTACTAGTGAACTTGAATGTGCTGCTCACAACTCCACAAAAAGTGAACAAGGAGGATGTTGTTCTTTTTCTTTCTTAATTTGCTGGAGTCATTAGTTTGATATTTGATAGTCCTAGTACCTTTCTTTCGTCTCGACTTTTAAGTCACTTTCTTACTGATAGTTTTGATCTCATCTTCTGACTGACATATTTGTTCTGGTATCTAGTTGATGAATGAAGACTTGTTGCAAGATCTTGTTTTATATAAAAAATCACATGAGAAGGCAATATCAGCAGCTGCTCGGTCTCTTATCTCCTTATTTAGAGAGGTATACTCTCTCTCTCTCTCCCTCTCCAGTGTTTCATAATTACTCTTTTCAGAGGGTGTCTCACTTATTTGCTGCTTTGACATATCACAGCTTTGTCCCTCAATGCTGGTAAAGAAAGACCGAGGACGCCCCAGTGACCCAACGGCACGACCAAAGGCATATGGTGAAGTAAGTGTTGCCAGTGCTGTTCCCGGTGTAGAACTGCTACAGGATAATGATGACGATGAGGATGACGACAACATTGGTAGTGATGAGGAGGACATTGACACTGAAGACAGTGATGATGGAGGTAGCGTTGGCATTGACAATTCTGTATCCTGTGGGTCTGATGACGAGAATGCTACAAGTGGTGATGGAGAAACCCACGCATCCACTGATGATAATGAATGTGACAATGAATCTTTGGAGGGTGACAGTGTGCATGGAGAAGATAGCTCTTCTGCTGAAGATTTGGATGAAGTAAGCAGTGATGAGGTGGATGAAGATGAAGACGAGCATGATGATGAGGATGCAAAGGCAGATTGTAGCGATAATAATGAAGAGGTGCATGATGAAGTTAATACTGTCTCTGAAACTAATAGCGGTGAGAAAAAAACTGGATCCAGAGTTAAAATCTCTGAGACAAGGAAGAGGAAATTCACTGATCTTAATGGACAGATTAATGCTGCTGAAACAAGTCTTAGGGCTTTAAAGAAATTAGCTGAAACAAAATTGAGTCAGCCTCCATCTGATTCAGCTGATGGCATTCTTTCTAACGAGGATTTCCAGCGTATCAAGCAACTAAAGGTACTGAAATTTCTTCTGAAGAGATATTTTTCATTGTTTCTAAACATGTTGATGTCGATTGGTTTTGAAAATATGTGATTTCCTGAAGCTTTGGGTTATATATATCAGGCCAAGAAAGAAGCAAAAGTTGCTTTGACCAAGCATGGGTTGATGGGGAAGGGTGCGGAAACGAAGTCAGCTTTTAAGGTTCCCAGTTCTGATCAACTAGGCTTCAAGCGTGTGGATCCTGCAAAACTTGAGGTACATTGCCTCATGTTTACTTTCTACACTTTAAAAAGCTGCATCGTAATGGGTGGAAGCAATGGCATAAATCATTACTTACAATTGTGATAATAGTTGCTCCTTTAAGTTTTCTTGAAGTTTCTTGTTGATAGAATTCAAAATGTGAAATTTCCTCGCAATAATCTTGAAAAGGTTATTCATTTAAAAATGCTTGCAGCATTCTTGTTTGGGTGAAGCCTCTCGTCTCCTGGCACTCTGTTCATTTGCTTTGACCTTTTTCATTTGGAGTGCTTCTGAATTCCTCTTTAGTATTTACTTAAGCATGGTATGCTGTGGGATTCAGGCTCATGTGAAACAAAGGCTAAGTAAAGAGGAAAGATTAGCGCTCGTGAAGGCTGGGAGGGAGGAAAGAGGGAAGTACCAAGCTCGAGCTGCCGTAAAGCAGAAGAAGGTATGATATTTTATTCTATTTGCCCAGAAGTTGGCAGCCCTTGGCAACAAATGATGTTTTGACTAGCAATAAAATGCATATCCCTCAAAGACAAGCAGTTGATGCTACTTCACAAGATTTAACCTTAATGACATTGATTTTACTCTGATGGACAGACGGGTGGTTCGAGCAACAAGCAGAAGGAACACAGAAAGGTCATGCCTAAAGCTGCCAAGAGAGCAAAAGTACACAGATCTCGCCAGGACAAGAAGAAGAAACAAGGCCGGTCTGGTAAACAGTTCCGCGGTAAGAAAGCGTGGAAATAATCTTGCGAATCGAGACAGTAACACAAGTGGAGTGGAGAGCTGTATAACTATCCTTCACCCTTTTTTTTTTAGTTTTTCTTGTAGTTATTCTCTATCTTTTAAGTTGCATGGTATGGGGATTTCTTCTTCCCATTTGAGAGGGAGTGTCTAGGGCCCTTGTCTGTACGGGTCACAATTTTGTTCCTTTAGGGTGGATGCCTGGGATGGAGCTAGAACTGAAGATTGGTGTTCTGTAAATTAAGTCAACTATGAAGTCCGTGAGGAACCGAATAGTAAAACATAAGAGCTGTTTTATCTCATTGCTGAACTGATCAGCGTTCGAGTCGTTGTCTTGTCTCATGATTGGGCAATTTCACCTTAGGTGGGCGGCAAGATTAGGGGAATCCTATGGCATTGCACGGTACGATTAAATCGAGGAATGCGGTACCGAGGTCGCTAATCCTGCCCTAACGCATAATCGAACCCCTCGACCTAAACATTTGCGAATGATAACTCATTCTGTTTCCGAAATCAAATCTTGACCAGAAATATATTTTTATTTCCTTGATGGGTTTTTGAGCGAAGAAACGTGTTTGATAAAATAAAATAGCAAAAACATATATTATTTTCGCATAATGACCACTTACCTCTACTTTTGAAAATACTAAATACATATGCGATTCTTAACTCGGAGGCTACTTTGCGGATTCACATCAATTATCTTGTGCCACTCGAGGTACAAAAATTTTCTTCCTAGAAAGCCCATCCCCAAAATCCAAATTTTAATGCTCACCAAACAAACATTAAAAAATCAATAAAAATCCAAACCACCCAAACCCAAAGTAATATGTTGAAATGAGTTCAAGAGGAGGGGCAACTCGGTTTTTTTAACATGGGGTTTTGCTAAGAGGCACGCAAATGACATTTTTATAAATAAAGTTATATAAATTGTGACATCTCTGAAGTAATTCATTTGAGAATTTATCTTTTTTGGCTTATCCTATATTGAGTCTCACAATAAGTTACGAGTTAATTCCAATTTTCACACACATATATATTTTGAAAATGCTCTTTTTCTATTCGGTGCGCAGTTCTGCTCATTCCTGCTCCTTTTACCTTTTTAGAAGCTTGTCAGGAGCCGTTTCTTGTCAGGCCTTTAGCGACCACTCTCCGTCCTCGTCGGACCGGCTCGTTACATAAATGGTCATAGAATGAAAAGCGAGGTCCGGGCTCGGCACCTCGAGCTCGTGGATGGCCTAATCCGAGCCTGTCGGGCGATCGATCAGGTGCGTACTTCTTGGCGGTGGCCCATAACAAAAAGCCTGTCGCCAAACAAATTGCACAACCTTGTACTCTGGTCATTGATTCCGACGTTGTGCCGGGTCCCACCCTCGTTGCGGGGGAGGGGAGATCCAGTGACCGTCCAATCGCCCCCGCGGTCTCCCTATCGAACGGCCCAGAGGCCACGGACACGCACGGAGTCGTCCCAAGAGAGAGAGAGAGAGAGAGAGAGAGAGAGAGCGATTTCCTGCTCACATAATTCATTACTTTTCCCTCTGCAAGTTTCAGGTGATCAGTCCTTTTTGCTGTTCGTCGTCGTCGTCGTCGTCGCCGTCGTCGTCCTGAACTTGATTGATTGCCAAGTAAAGCATCGATTCTCTCTCTCTCTCTCTCTCTCTCACTGAACCAATGATGGACGACGCCTCCACTTCACCTACCGCTCCTACTTCTCCTCCTCCTCCTCCTTCCCCCTCCCGCGCCCCTCGCGTCTGACACGCTTCGACCTCCCACCAATCGCCGCCCGCTGCCTCCGCCGAGAGCCGCCCGCAAGCCTCCGTTCGACTTGCTATTCGCTCTCCTCTTCATCGTCCACCGCGACGGCGGGGACGACGACGACGCCAGCGCTTCGCTAAGCGCGCCGCCTGAACATGATCCCTTGCCTCCCGCGCTCTCCCGTCGGATCTCAGTCGCAGGTCCATCTCCATCTCCATCTCCATCTCCGCCGCCGCCGCCCCCTCCTCACCGCGTTGTTCTCTCCATGGACCCCGCCGCCTCCCGCCCCGCCGTCGTGATCGATAACGGGACCGGGTGAGATTCCGCCGTCGGCCTCTTTTGGCTGGTCGTTTTGAGCTGTTAATGTAGTGCCGGTGAGCTTCGTCTTGATTCGGTTGGTTTTGATGGTTTCCTTCGCGTGGAATTCGATCTGCAGGTACACTAAGATGGGGTTCGCTGGTAACGTCGAGCCCTGCTTCATAGTCCCCACGGTAGTCGCGGTGAACGAGTCGTTCCAGAACCAATCGCGGAGCTCTTCCAAGAGCAGCAATTGGCTAGCGCAGCACAGCGCGGGGGTCATGGCCGATCTCGACTTCTACATTGGAGATGAGGCGCACGCCAGATCTCGATCTAGTAGCATTTACAACCTGACCTATCCAATCAAGCATGGGCAGGTCGACAATTGGGACGCGATGGAGAGGTTTTGGCAGCATTGCATCTTCAATTACCTGCGGTGCGATCCGGAGGATCACTACTTCCTGCTCACTGAGAGTCCTCTCACTGCTCCGGAGAGTCGGGAGTACACGGGCGAAATCATGTTCGAGACTTTCAATGTTCCCGGGCTTTACATTGCGGTGCAGCCGGTGCTTGCTCTTGCTGCTGGGTACACCACTTCCAAGGTTTGCATTGAACTTTAGACATTCTTTATACAAATAACTGGTATAGACTGGAGTTATCATAAGGTTCAGTCATCTAAGATAAACTGTCTACGAGCTAAGTATTTTGCTTATTAGATCTTTATCTATGGCAAAGTTCTAGGATCTACAGATGTTACATTTAATGCAGTTGGTGCTGCAGGAAGACGTAGATGTCTCGATGGACTATCTTTGAAAATTTTGAATGACATCTTGGAAGTTCCGTTGTGATTAGCACCCCGTAAGATTTATTTCAGAATGCTAATGAAACTGCTAAGTGCTTCCTCATTGTCATCCATTATTGCAAATCATGTCATTTCTAGAGGCAAACCCGTCTGTATTCTCTATTTTTTGGAATCAGTGTCTGGAGTTTTTCCTTTGTAGTAACGAGAACATACTTCTTTGTAGTCCATTTTCCTTTATAAACTTAAAAATGGAGGCATCCCGTGGGTAGAATGTACAGGTAGATCTTCAGCAGCATAGTTCCTGTAGAATCCTTGAGCGGTAATGGACTGAGGGTTGGCTGCAGAATAGCATCATCTTCTCTCTTTAGTGTAAAGTTGGCCCTTGGAGAAATGATTGTGCTTAAGGTTGTCTGAAATATAGTTATGGTAGTTGAGGTCAGTAGAACAAATAATTTTTAAATATGATCTCTTTATGCATTGAAGAGTGTGGTTTTACTTTGCGTTTGGGTTGGGAACCAGAGCTTGCAGTTAAACACTTCAAGCTTAACACCTTAATACTCTTGATACATTTGAATCTTTTAATAGGATTCCACTATACATGTGATCTCTGCTGTTTCGTTTTGGGTTTTGCATATGGAAAAGTCGTTGAAATAATTGTGACGTGAGATTGTTGAACTTGATTGCGTGCAGGTTACCTCTTTGGTGCCTGTATTCTGGATTTTTAGATTTGTGATATGAACCTTCTTTGGCTATTTAAACTGAAGCAGTAACTGATGCATTCTTGAGCTGGAATCTCAGTGACTTGTGCTTACTGCTTGATATAGAACATTAATGATCTTTAGATTGCCTACTTTTATCTTCTATTAACTAACCAGGATTAATTCTTCTTGTGATTTGATGGTTTGTGGAATTAGCATGTTTGAAGCTTGATAGTTTTGTTTAAGGCTTATAATTCTATGGTGGACTTCGCCTAGGAGAATCTCTGGTATATTAAATTTGAAATTGTGACATTGACATGCGCTCACCGCCGCAATCTTTAAATTATTTTGTTCATGCTACTGGAGAGGTTTGTTTTGATATGGGTCAAATGATTAGAATGAAGTTCTGACTTTTTCTATATTTTCTGTCTGTTTTACTACTCAACAAAGATAGCCTGGTTACGTGGTTTTAGGTATAATTGAAAAAACAATTGGCGTACACTTTCTCTTTGGTTATTTGTTTGGTTGATCTTGTGTGTGGAATCAAGTTAGATATTCAGCTCTAACACTCAAGAATACTTAATAAAATAGTTTATTGGAATCAATATTTTCTGAATGCATGAAAAATAGTCTAGATGTCCTTGTATTTTCTGTGCCAAAACGATTATGCCATTTGTTCATCTTCTGTACTTTTCTTTTTTCTTCTCCTTCCTTTAGAATGACAATGGCTTTTCTTAGTGTGAGATGACAGGGGTTGTAGTGGATGTTGGAGATGGTGCTACTCATGTTGTACCCGTGGCTGATGGTTATGTTATTGGGAGCAGCATTAAGTCAATACCCATTTCTGGAAAAGATGTTACTCTCTTTATTCAACAGCTCATGCGGGTACTTTATCCTTAAATCTTGTTTTTTCAAAGTGCTACTTGTCTTTGTCTGAATAAGAATGTTATTGTTGTCACTTCAGCACATATCTTCCTTATCTGAAATCTTTAGATAACAAAAGTTTCTTCCCAGGAAGGCATCGTTAGTATGTTGAAAGTGGAATTTTGCTGATTGAGTTTTCTAATATTTGCACTTGTACAACTTATAGACTCATACAGTTTATTCTTTAAGTTTTAATTGTCATTGGACAAAAAGTGAAGAATGGTGCAACAAAAATACAAAACCAGAGGTGATTTTGCGCACAAAGAATGTATACACCTTCTCTCACATAATTGTGGGTGAGAGAAAAGAAGTATGCAACAAGTGTACGTAATAATCTCCCCATAAAAATCAGTTGTTTGGTTTAATGATTTAACTTTAGTGGGCTGATTACAAAAATCTTTGTTTCTTTTCACCAACAATGGAATCTATGCATACTAGATTTCCAACTTGAGACTTCTTTCAACAATCATATGTATCTCTAACCAACAAACACCGATTCTATGTGCTTTGTCTTGCAAATGACTTTAGAAGATTTGCCCTTTTGCTTTGCAAGCCTCATTTGCCTTCAGCTTAGTTTTGAGCAATTTTTTTCTAAGAAAATAAATGAATTAAACTTTTAAAAGCTTGGAGCGTGTCCCGATGAAGGCAATACTGAAGTTGAAAAAATTGCCCAATCATTCAAAACCTTGTTGTGGAGTCTTAAAATACACCCTTTGGTTGAATTGTAATGACTTTTATTTTGAGTCACGTAATATCATATGGTGTTATGGAATCTTATGCTATGGGTCGAATATTTTCAATTTTTAATTGGAGTAGTTGAGAATGGACCCGATTTTTCCATTATTTTTGTATTTTAATAGTGCTAAACAAAGGCTTGGCTCCAAGATGTTCAAGATTAGTGGAAGCGGCCCTGAGTTTCTCGATCCTATCTTGCGATTATTATGTTGCACGTTTTGATGGGAGCATGAACAACTATAACTTAGTGTACTTTGATATAAGATGGTAATGATAATATTTTTGCAATGCATTGCATGTCCTAGAATAGGTGGCATTATTCTGCCCTCTCCTAAGTCAAGACACCAAAGAAGACTTTGAGCAAATGCTTTACTTGTGATTTAACATTAAAAATCCCAATCACTGAGTATGCCAATGACTATATTAGCAAGAATTATTGCCTGGCAGGATCTAAAAGGGATTCTGGCATTAAGATTTCCAAGGTTTAGCCAAGGCTTAGCAGCATTTTCTCTGACCTTCCTTAAATTTATCTCATGTACTGCCCTATTTGTAAGGAAAGCTGTCTATCTTCTAGTAAATTGCATTCTTCCAGCACAATGGTATCTTTGAATGGACAATGATGCTTGCTTTCCTTTTAATTCCACATGCAGCCATTCATTTGTTTCAAATGTCCCAAAGTACTTATCTTGAAAAAGAAGACTTACTTCTTTTATTTCTCCATTTGCTCTATAGATTTACTTTTCCATAGTCGTTGCTAGTAAATTTACTCATTCAAATGAAAACCTCAGGCCCAGTTATGACCCGACACTTTTGTTTGGTGACATCTCTGACCTTTTTTAGTGTTAATTGAGTATAAAAGTATTTTATCATTTAAACATGGTACAATATGATTAAGGTCCAGCAAGTCTTAATAAAGGGATGTTGTTTCATGTAGGAAAGAGGGGAGCATGTACCACCAGAGGATTCCTTTGAAGTAGCGAGGAAAGTGAAGGAAACTTATTGTTACACCTGTTCTGACATTGTCAAGGTCGACTCAACTCGACATTTATGATGATTTTCCTTTTCTAAGTCTCTTTTGAGGATTGGAATCTATCTTCTGATGAGACTCAAACTTGGTAATGATACATCAGGAATACAATAAGCATGACAAGGAACCAGCAAAGTATATTAAGCAGTGGAAAGGTGTTAAACCAAAGACAGGAGCTCCATACACTTGTGACATAGGATATGAACGATTTCTTGGACCTGAGGTTAGCTTCTCAAATCTCTTCCTTTATCCTTTTCCATGGGTTCCAAAACCGGTTCAGTCTTTCAACCTGTCAGGCTATGTTTTGCTGTTCAACCGGTTGGACCACTTGTACATTGCATGTGAACTCGATGTTATTAGTTGTACATGCCCAAACAGGGAAGACCATGCAGCTTAGGTAGCACAGTGCTCAGTACTCTGAATTATTGGTTGTTGGGTTGATTACTCATGTGCCTCCAATTCACTTTTTTTATTTTTGGTAGAAATACACGCCTAGTTTTTTTTATTTATATCTATTGTTTGTCCATAGAGTATTAAGAAGTGATGTATCTGAGTTGGTGGGATATGCTCCTTTAAATTTGAAGTCAGGAGCAAATACCTTTTCAACTGAGTCGGCAGCGTGCTTTTATCCTTCTTTTTACCTGAACTTTCAATATCCGATTAGACTGAAGCTCTGTTGCCGATTCAACCAGTTCAACTGCCCGGTTTTGGAAACACTCCCCTCTTTTGTTTCCACTTGTCAGGCAACTCAATAATACCACATGTGGGGGAAGACTTGCTACCCTTTCTTGAATGAAGCTAAAGGAATTAGAATATACCTGCTGCCAGTCCATAACTTACTTATTATCATTCTCTTAAAGTGTGTATATATGCGTTCAATCTGAAAATGTTCTTTGTTGATTTATATAGTTATTGTTGCATGTTTGTTATAGTAATAATCTGTATCCATTTCAGGTTTTCTTCAATCCGGAGATCTACAGCTCTGACTTTAGTTCCCCTTTGCCTGCTGTCATTGACAAATGCATTCAATCTGCGCCGATAGACACAAGGAGGGCGTTATACAAGGTACAGTATTGTTAGTCTAGAAAAATGATAAATGACCTTAACTAGATATTTGTAACTTAGTTCATGCTTTTATAAACTTACAACGGTCTCATTGCATTTCTGAGATTGATGTTTATATGCTCTGTAAAGCTGTCCTATTCTTAGAAGATTAAATTACAAATATGGAAGATTCAGTTATATGGTTGAAAGACCGAAGCAATGCTCTATTTACAAGGCAATAATGGATGGAAATAGTTGAAACTTGTAGGATTGTTTGTATGTAGTACTTGACCAGGATCTTGGTTGCCTCATTCGTATATGTCAAATTCCTTCTGTGAGATTGCAGAATGTTGTGTTGTCTGGTGGATCGACCATGTTCAAGGATTTCCACAGAAGGTTACAGCGGGATTTGAAAAAGATTGTGGATGCCCGTGTTCTTGCTTCTGATGCCCGACTTGGTGGGGAAATGAAAGTGAGCTTGCTGGATCATATTAACTCCTTGAGATGTACTGACTAAGCCTATTTCCTGTCATACTAATTAGCTGAACGGTTGTGCCATTTTTAATTTTCCTTCAGGCACAACCAGTAGAAGTAAATGTTGTTAGCCATCCTATTCAGAGATTTGCTGTTTGGTTTGGGGGCTCTGTACTTGGATCAACCCCTGAATTTTTTGAGGTATGTCACTCATGCTTCTTCTCATAGTCGGAATATGATACTGCACAGACTAGAACGCCTTCTTATGTGTATCTGAACTCTTCTCAATTAGTATCAAGTTCCGTGGAAATTAATGCTGTATCCATTGCAATGCTGATGTTAATTTAGAATTGCTTTAACCTAGGGAGAGTGTTATTGTAATGAAGATGAAAATAATTAAATAGGGTCTTCCTCGGAATTGTTGGGTGTGATGGCCTTAATGCTTGAGGCCTTACGAGAGATTGTTGTTAGAAGGGAGAATAAGGGTTTGTCTAATAAAACTAGGAATTTGGCTTTGAATTTTTAGTATCGAATACTTATGCTGCAGAGCATAAGTCAAATCATTACTGCAGTCTGAATTGTAATTACAGAACTTAAATGAATTGTTCAATAATCAATGTAGTGAAGACTGACAAACACTGAATTTCCAGAAAATCAACCATAGGGTGTTGAAATGATAGACAAATGTACAGTATCTGTTAAATTATATTTAGCAGAATTAGGGATTAGTTGGTGGGAAGATTTTAATAAGTGTGGGGTTTCTAAATAATCTAGTTTGGGATTTACGTATTAGATATGAGTGTATTTCTATGCTCTATAAATAGATCTCTTAGAAATCTTATTCAAGTCACGTACTAGATATGAGTGTGTTTCTATGCTCTATAAATAGAGCTCTTAGAAATCTTATTCAAGTCAAGTAGGTAACGAGGTTGCCATTGTTGCTTTCTCTCTCCCTGTTTCTGTAAGCCTCAAAGAAAGAGAGAAAACAAAAACCCTGGCTTTGTGTTTTCCTCTTGCCTTAAGTACAAACAAGTAATCCTAATCTATTGTTAGCATCGTTCGCCACCGTCGTTCATTATTCCTCTCCTTCGCCATCAATCATCGTCACTGACTTGTTTTTAAGTCCTCGGCACGTGGCCTACGACTTTTATTGTCAATCTCTCATACAGTCAATGGCAAACTCGTCAAGCTTTGTTTGTCACCGTCAATCTCTGTGTGCTATCAGTGGACGCAGTCAGTCACTCAAGCTGTGTCGCCATCCATAGAGCGAAGTGTCTTCTCCAGTCTGTCCTTTGTTTTGTGGCTGTTCTCGTACTCCATCACTAATTCAAGCACTTCTAACCGCAAATTTTCTTTACCATGTGTCAATGTTGTTGGTCTTCTGTCTCATCTGTTCGTTGCTGTGTACAGGTCCGATGGCCATCTTGCTCGTCATAAGCGTTCTTTAGTCTAGAGTAATGTTAGGCTTGACCAATATAATTAGGTCACAGTCCTAGTCTCAGTCGAGTGCCTTTCAAGGCAAGAACTTTGTCGCTTCATTCACCATCTCAGTCTCCTTTCCCGTGGACCTCTGCCTGTATACCTCTTAATGTCGTTGCCACTGGTTGTCACTTTGCCAGAGCTGCTTAGCTTTCATGTGGATTGACTATGCATGGGGTAGAATCATTTCTGACTCTTGGTCGTGCCTGTGGTTTCTATTGGTAGAGCATTCTTGATTTCAAAAAGAAAAAAAGAAAAAGAAAAATTGATGTGGGAGCATCAGGTTCAACGGAACAATTCTAAAATGAAAAGAAAAGAAAAGGAGGAGTCAACTGTTGATACATCAACTATTTCTTCAGTTTAATTCTGTTTTTGATGTCGTCAAATCTTGTTTATCTTATAAGGTTTGACTTGCACTATTGTCCTTTTCTAAATCCAGCTTTGAGTAAACCTGCCATTCTCTCTGCATCGATTTAGCTTTGACTATCATTGTATTTACAATTTTAGGACAAGGATGAAATCATTTTGGGATTACAAATGACCATTTAAAAACATTTCTCTATTCTTTCAGGACCTTGCATTTGTGATTACTTCTCTGAAATTACTCGGATCTGTAGTTCATTTGAGTAGTGACTATAATCTGTTGAAAGTATCCAAAAAAATTATGCCCTTTTCTTTTGTCGAATTCTTTGGTTGCAACGGCTTTGATATGTCTGCAGGCTTGCCATACGAAAGCAGAGTACGAGGAGTATGGGGCAAGCATTTGCCGTACAAATCCAGTTTTCAAGGGGATGTATTGATACGTGATGAGGAGCTTGACTTGGTTGACATGCCTGGTGAAAAGCACCCAGAAATGCTTGACCATTTGCAACTGTGGCACCTCCATTTAGCTTTGAGACCACTCCTGCCACAAACTCGTACATTCTCTCGCCCTTGCATCTGGAGGTGGTGTATACTATATGCCTGTCTACTGCTCTGTCTTACTTTCAAGGAATGTACTTCTGGTTCTCATTCTTTCATTAAGGATATAGGAGATTAGGATGGCTCTGATTTTGCCGCCAAGAGGTCCCACCATGCCGGATTCGACGGATAGTTCACATTCAGTCACATACAGAAGAAGCTTAATTGCATTCTTAGATTGCAGGTTAGATGGATAGGGGATAGTGAATAGGAGGTTTTGTTTTCGGTTTTACCATTTTGTTCTTCGATTTCTTTAGATGACAGTACATTTTGAGATTGGAACTCGATTCTTTCTGGACAGAGTTAGATCATAAGATAATGTGAATTACTTTCGCAACGTCTGATATGTATGTCTGCCGTGATTGCTGACAGTCGTGAGTTTCCGACGCATTGCTCCTCTTAGCTTAAGAAAATAGATCGGTTGTGAAGCAAATTACCGTTGCAGTAGAAACCCTTTTTTGACATCCATTTCAATTTGCTTCCTCATTTTCCAAAGCTTGCCGGTTTGCACCTTTAAACAAAATTCAAGCTTTAAAATCCCTCATCTGCCTCTCCTTAAAATAGGAAACCGCCAAAAATTAAGAAAAAAAAACCCTCCATCACCTAACTAAACCTAGGTCCACAGTGATCAGAACCAATGTTGTCGTGTTTGCCGCTGCCCACCACAGATTGACATGCTACCTGCAGCCACCATGCTGACCAGCACCTCGTCGACCACCACCATTCTCCCCCTCTCTATCGTAAGCGAGCTCTTCCACAAGCTCTGGAAGAGCTTGACCATGGCGCTTGGGCTCTGACTCTATTCAAAGTTTGGCCATGGCTCGAGCTTGGGGCCATGGCAAGTTTGTTTAGAGCTCTGCACAGGCTGCAAGCTCTCGGCCATGGTGAACACAGGGCTGCAAGCTTGTGGGCATGACGAGCTGTGTTCCGGGATGATGAGGACGACGGCTTGGGCTGAGAAAGTTGTCGCCAATAACAGCTGAACTGGGCAATGGTAGAATGAGGAAGGGATTGTAGTGTTTTAGAGCTTCTCTTTTTAAGAAGAGGCGAAGAGAATGACGAGCAATTTGGGAGGAAAAATGATAACTCTCGTGAATAAACGGACAATGATCGATCATGGGAGGGAGATGCAAGTCGAAATCAGTACCAAAACACTGGGAGATTAACCGTAGGTTTTCAAAAGTGACGGTGCA
Source organism: Metrosideros polymorpha var. glaberrima (assembly GCA_001662345.2). Lineage (NCBI taxonomy): Eukaryota > Viridiplantae > Streptophyta > Magnoliopsida > Myrtales > Myrtaceae > Metrosideros > Metrosideros polymorpha. Next base: position 15,016,623 of record BCNH02000008.1, on the reverse strand, counting down.
AATTGATGCACGTTTAAAAAAGTGAGGATCATAATTTAGTAATACAACCGTATGTCTTTAAAAAAAAATTATGCTCGTTTGAAACTATTATTTTCATAAACCAAATGCGTTTTCGCGAAATCTAAAGAAAAATTCATTCTGATTTTCACTGAAAAATCAAAACTGGAGACGTTTTCACGAACAGAACAGGTCCTCATGTTTCACATTTTCTTGTTGGTCCCGGTCCGACCCATTGCATATCTCATCATGCTCTTTCTGTACGTCTTTAGAGGAATTTCGATGAATGACGAACTCCTTTTCTTTATCCGCCTCCACTGAACTCAGGAAAGATAACAGGTTCCTCGTTCGAATAAGAAGTTTGGAACATTTCAAAATGTGTTTCGGACAGATCATATCGCTAAAAAAGCGTTCCGATGTCGATAGTCATCGCATTTTCTGCTTCCTGCGTAAAACGAGGCAAGAGAAAAGAGCGTGGAAGCGTGCGCAAATGCGCTTATAGGGTCTAACGCAACTTGGTCGAGCGCGGCGAAGTACCGACTATTGAGCTGGTTTTAACCTGTGCATCACCTTCTTGAGGTACTATAGTCGAGTTCTAACCTGGCGATTAAACAAGCACATTGATTGAAGGTGGAGAATTCTTTTAATTAGATCGACGCCCAAGATTTGTTCATTCTCTCGTTTTGCGACTTCATTGCTATACAATGCCTCTTGCAAAAGCATGTCCCGCGTTTACTGCACCTTCATCAACGTTTCGTGGGGATGAACAATTGAACACGCAATCATAAATCAAATGAAAAAAGAAAGGGTTCGTCTTAGAAGGGCGCCATTCTTTAATCGTCGTTATGTGATGAACAAGGTACCATATTCTTTGACATTCTTAATGAAGCTATCGCAATTCGTCACTTAAAAGAAGTACCCAGCAACAGCTGCGACCGCTGCGACGGTGGAGACCTTGGCAACAGAGGCGCTGCTTGCGGAAGGTGCTTGGGCAGGTCCGTCTTCGGTGGGTGGGAAAGCTCCTTCCGGGACGGGCCCACCTACTGGGGCCTCAACGGCATCTTCTCCAACGATGGGAGCATCGTCGACGGCTCCGATCGTGCTGTCATCAACGGGGGACGATGCCACGCTGCCGGAGACTGCAACCGGTGCGCTGGCTGGTGCCTGGGCGGATGCCAAGCCGAGGACGGCGACGAGCACTAGGGCGAGGACAACAAGTTGACGTGCCATCTCTCGGTTTTCGCTCAAGTTCTGGGGGACAGAGATATTTGCGCAGATGTTTTCTCTCAGGTTTGACAGAGAAACAACTGCAGAATTGGTAGGTGAGAGAGACAACGTTGTTGGGGGGAGAATTTGAAGAGAGTTGGGTTGATTAACTTAGGATGGAGCGGGCAATGCGGATGTGAACGCATGCTGTTTGTGAGGAAAGCCATGAATGTGCATGCCTCTTTCTTCTAGCTCCAAGCTAATTTTAGCCAGAAAGCCATGTTCCATGGTTTTCTGCGGCTCTTGATCTGTTTCCTTTTTTTTTTGGGAGTATAACGGTTGAAGTGCCAAATGTTCATCGACCTAATTCTTGCTAAGCCTTTCTCTGTGCAGCATTGACGATATCGATCGATCTTGATCAGGTTGTACAGAAAGATGTCGGCAACAGCAAACCGCGCCGATGGCTATCGTGTATAACATGAAGCTGTAATGTAAAGAAATGCGAGCATCGTTCTCGGTTTGTGCGAATGATGAGTTCCCTCGTCTGCAGACCGAAGGCGAGTCGCACTTTGCTCGCGGTATTAATCCGACGGTGCTTTTGAAATGACAGAAAAAAGAGCATTCTAATTCATTAGGCATGAGGTATGAAACTTGTAAAGAATGAGTAACAAATCGATTTAATGGCATCGAAACTTATGTGTTGTGCTCGTAGTTCACAAGGGGTAGAGAAGCCAGTTCCTTCAAGATTCTCATTTATCTGATAGCATCATTTGCACAACCACCGTAGCCCGACAAAGATCACTGCATTGCTAGTTGTGATCTCTCTCTCTCTCACGCGAGCACAACTAAGGCTCGTCTATCTCGATTTTGTGTTAGCATCATGTGTCGACTCTTATTGAGCCAACGATCTAAAGAAGCAAGTTTTTAAAATATGTCTCGAGTTTGAGTCGAAAAGGAAACTTTCCTAAGTAGGTTTTCTATTTGAGTGGTTATCTAGTTTGAGTAGGTTTCATGTTGTAGATTCAATTCTTGCCTATATAAGAAGTGAGTCTTCTTCATGAAAAATATTTAGGAGGCTGCTTCTTCGTGAATTACATTGTGAAGCAATTTGAGTGTGTTGAAGCCAATTAAATATTGTGCATAAGATTTGTGAATTTCTTTATGAGATTGAGATATTGTTTCGCGAGAAATTATGAGGCTAAATATTGTGAGTTATTTAGTGTAATTGAGGGCTTGAAAATACTGAGAGTGTTTAAATAACTCAAGTGTAATCGTAATCTCTATTGCACCACTTGATCTATAGTTGAATTGTGTGCTAGTCTCCCTACGAAATAGGTCTCATTGATCAAATCACGTAGATATGATGTTTGATCTATTTCTTCGTTTTTTATTTTATTTTATTGTTCGATCACTTTCGCAACAATTGGTATCAGAGTCCGGTTTGGCTGAGTTGAAGTGAACCAATGGCGGTAGAAGAAGGAAAAGTAACAATCGATAGATTTGATGGCAATGATTTTGGTTTCTGGAATATACTGATTAAGGATTATCTGTACTAGAAGAATTTGCACTTACCTCTATTTGGAGAGATATCGAATTGGATGAAGAAATTTGATTGGAATTTGCGTAAAAGTGAAGATCATTGTGGGATTGATTAATGCCCTGTCGAACATGTACAAAAAGCCCTTTGTGATAAATAGGGTCTACTTGATATGACATTTATTCTACTTAAAGATGGGCGAAGGTATGTCGGATATTGACAACATATTAGTGAATTCAATGTGCTAGTTAGCAAATTGAGTTCAATTGAGATTGACTTAGATAATGAGGTATGTGCTTTGGTCCTATTATGCATATTGCATAATAGTTGGGATACTACTGTTATAGTTGTTTATAATTTATTTGGGTCAAGAAGTTTGACGTTTGATGATGTTCGCAATTTTATTGTAAATGATGACATTTGTAGAAAGGAATTTGTTGAACCTATATCTACTACTTTAATAGGTGAAGATAGATGAAGATCTAGTACTTGTATTAGAAGTAGTGCGAACGTGAACAAACGATGTCAATTTAGGACTAGTGGTGTTGTCTGTTGGAGTTGTAACAAGAGGGTGCATTTCAAAAGAGATTACCTTAAGCTGAAGAACGAGAATGATAAGGGAATTAAAGCTGAGTCTACAAATAATGTTGCAGCTGTAGCTGACTGTAATTCGAAGTGTTATATCTCGTTTGTCACTGAGGATTTATTGTTTGACGGATGGATTATGAATTCTGGTGATTCGTTTCGCGATACATCAAATATGAATGGGTTTACTATTTATCACTGTCAACTATTTAAAAAACTTAAATTGTTAGATGAAAATGTGATTTAATATTTAATTATTCTAATATCTAATTCTAATTTAAGAGGTCGTCAACCCTGTCTATAATAAGTTAACACCCTTTTTCTTCTCAGAGTGGAGTGGGGCACGGAGGATCCTAGGGCCAGTGTTCGGAAAGGACGGGAACATCTTGAAGGGTACAATAGCTGGTGTTCGTGTCTGTCAATAATGCAATACCTTGGAATCTGACAAAGTCCCGTGTTCTTTTAAACGTAAGTATTAGATGAAGTAGAGAAGTTTATGGGCATCTCCCAACATTACAAATAGAACTAATAATGCGAGAAAATAGAGATGGAAAGTCTCCACATAATGACCAATACAACATTAACCTTCACAAAATCTCGTATTTTGAGCATGTGTAGGTCATCGTTTTTTAGGTGCACATGTTTCGAATCGAAGTCTCTCCACTTTACTGCTTCATCTTCGAATCGTGATATTACAATAACTCTTGGAGCTTCATGATTGGTTGCACAGACGATCACATAATACGGTCTTCGAAATAGTTTAAACAAAAACCTCATCATCTAAATGCCTCCAAAATTTCTTTCCTTCTTATCATATATAAGGGACCATTGTCGTGCATCCAAACTCGTTTTGTTCGGTACCAATAAGATATAGATCACTTATTTCAAACAGACATCTTGAAGTTGCATTGGGGGTAAAAGAAATTATCCCAATTTTAATTTGATATACCAATCGATTCACGCTTTAAAAAACAATCAGATTCACATTGGATCTCCCTCAAAAGGACATAAACTTCTATAATGTAGCATGGTTAGTGTAATATACGGGCTGAAAAAAAGAAGAAGTCAAAAGTCAAGATTTGCTACAGTGCTACAGTGAACACTTGGTTCACTGTAGTTACCGAGAGCTCTTAAAAAATAAAACGCACGGGAACAGAACAGAGAAAGGAAAAACAGAGGAAAGAAAGAGAAGAGAAGAGAAGAAAGAAGAAAAGGAAGAAGAAAGAGAAAAAGGGTGCATTTGAGCCGTGGAGACCTCGCCGTGCCGATCCATCTTCGATTTGCAACGTTCGGTAAGCTCTTGCACCGCTCATTCATCCTATCCGAACAATTTTTGGAATTAGGACAGAAATTCGGAATTTTGTGAAATTTGAGCCGTGAAGTCTGATTTTGGAGCTTTTAAGTTGATTTTTTTTTTTGTGATAATGATAGTTAAGGGTGTTGTGGAGCTGTGGGATTTTACGGATCTTAATTTGGACTTACGGTTTGCAAGAAACGGAAATTTGAAGTGTGATGCGTGCAGTGAACAGTACGCGATCTGAACATGTTGCGCCTGTTTTTGGATAGATTCTAGAGGATTTGTGTTGGGGGTTTTGAAGTACATTAAAAAAGTTTTCTTTGGACTGCAAACTCGCTTTAATCGGGGCTCGGAAGAGGGAGTTATGACGTGTTAAAGTTCGACGCGCAAGTTACGCGTTGTGGATGGCTTGAGTAATTGCTTTGGGTGTGTGATTCCTTAGCGCGTTTGAGTTGTTTTGTGAGCGTCTAGGCGACGTCTAGTCGCCTTGTAGTTGTTGTAGAGTTTTACTTAATTTTTGACGTCGATTCTCGTTTATTTGATAGAAATACGAGATCGTTGAGTCGTCTAGCTGCGCGTAGTTTGATTTTGAGCATCCCAGGTGAGTGGTGCTATTTCTTCTTCGATTTTGTGAAATCCATATCTTGAAATAATAATATTTCGATATATATACGTATCGAACTAAAAAGAGCATTTTTGTTGCATAAAGTCGGATTGAGCATTTTCTACCCTTTTGTATTTGGAAATAGTTTTAGAAAATGTATCATGAAGAGACGTATTGCCTTGTGAACTAAATTGTGAAACGGGTTCGGATATGACTTGAGAAATGCTTTTCGAAGGGTAATACAGGCATACGGGCTGTGTTGTGGAAATATTACATGTTTGATTTGTGATATTTATTATGGATTGGTTTTGTGGGTTGTGGATGATGGTGTTGATGCTCAATGTCGCTGTGAGCCCGTTGCGGGGCTTGTGAGTATGCATCCTAGTTTAGGATATCCTTGTGTGCCAGCTACCGGCGATATAGGTAGAGACCTCGCCAAAGAGGGGAGCTTGGTCGCCTTGTCACGGGGCGTTATGCGTGACCATGGTTTGACATTTGAGCAATGAGATTGGCTAATGGATAGACTATTGGCGTGTGTTTTTATAAGATTAATCAATGGACTGGACCGTTGATATTTTATCTTATTATTATTGGGAATTGCATACTTCTCATGAAATCAAATAAATTATATTTGATTCGATATGTATATGGATTATGGATTGTAGTATTGCTTCGTTATATGCATAGTGGGTGCTCGATTTGCTTAGAAGAAATGTACTCCTCACTGAGCTGTGGTTGCTCATCCCTCTCATCTTTCATGTTTTCAGGTTCCTCGGTTAGTGGCCGTTAGTACGAGGGCGCTCGATGGGGGCTTTTGGTTCTATTTTTGGGTATGACTTAAGGAAGTTGTACTTTTGTTGTCGTTAGTTGTGAAAGTTGAATGAGTTCTAGATTGTATATATTTTTTTGTTGGTTATAGAAATTCTGTTGTTGTAACCGAACCTGCTGGTTTATCATATATATAGTCGGGAGATGTATATTTTGATAACAGGTTCTTTGATTGTGTTTTGAGGTTGCGTCCTTCGTTTGGAAGGGCGGCCGTGTCGTTCTCCTATTCATGTAGATTTGGGGTGTGACAGTTAGTCCCCTTATCATGTATCTAATAGAAAAACTCTGCAAATTTCCAAGAAAATCGACTGTTCCATTTTCTGGACAAAAGAAGATTTCCGTTGTCTGCCGACGCTTCATTTTCTGTTTATGAATAAGATGGGTGGTGGTAGGAGGTGGATTGGTGGACATTCATGGCAAAATCTGTGTTTGTCGGAGACAAGAGGAGCTTTAATAAATGGAAGCTGAGAGCAAGCATTGCCCTCTGTCGCATGGAATGGACGAGCATGCTACTTCAATAATGGTACTTCAAAAGATCCCCCCGCCCCACAAAAAAAAAGAACAATTTGGTCCCGTTTGATCACACTGTTCAACCACTCATCAGTTAAGGTACTCCATTGGCTTTTTAACACATCCTGTCCTGTCATGCCTATGCTGCCAAAAGTTCTGTGAACTTTCAAGTTTTAGAGATTGGTTGTGATCCTATGCCTTCATGCCCCGGTCAATCATATGAAGAGGATTCAATCTCTTTCTTATAGAAATGAGCCGGTCCAAGCGAGGAATTTTTTTTTTGGGTCCGATAGACAATTCGAATGAACGGAACGCGCCCATTGATTAACAAAATATTCTCTCGCTAATATTCGCGGTAGGGCTTATTGGAAACTTTATCGATTGGTCAATGTCTAGGTGTCTGGTGCAATTTAGTCTTGTTATGCAACCGGAATTCCCACCATATAAGAGAAACATAGGTGGTAACTCTTGAAAAGGAAAAGGGTTGCATCATATCAACTGTGAATTGAGATATAAGCATCATCACTATAATTCTTGTGTAATTACAGTTGCCATTGTTATTTCCTTGTCCTTCTTTCTCTTTCCCCTTCCATCCACTCTGCCCCCCATTTTGGCAGTCAATCTCATTATTAATCCCCCGAGCAAAGCTACTTAATTAAGGCCAGATTAAAGTAATCAACGGATTAATCGATTAACAACGCTTGCCCTTCTTGCAACCGAGCGCGCCCGCGCTCGCCGTGATGGTACCCACCAGAGATGACGGCCTCGCACCCAAGCTCGAGGCTTTCGCGTAGCTCGAGGACGCGCCGGCTCCCGAGGCTATGAAGAAAGCCCCGTTCATCATCAGATCTCCCTCGGACCTCCAGTTCCACTGCTTCCACTTGCCCTGCGGCGCATCCTCGTGCTTAGTCACCTGAAGAAAGGCAACCCCACCCGCTTAACCGTGTCATTCACATGAAATTACAACCTTAATCATATTGCGTTTCGATAAAGTGCGAATTCAAAATACCAAGATCACTTCGAAAAAGTTGAATATTTGAGTGCAAACATCACGTGAAGATCGCCGGTCTTCAAATGTTGCGCACGACAATTCAAAAATAAAGCAGCATACTTCAGATAATTAATTGACGGACCACCCAATTGTTCATAGTTTCAAATGTAAATATTTTCGTTAAAAATAACAAGAAAGGGTGGTCGTCTGACCTCCTTGTTAAAGACGTCGTTTGGAGCGACGAATCTGTTGCCTTGGCTATTGATTGTGGGTGCTGCGCTGCCACCGATTGCATACATTTCCCAATGGGTATAGTCATTGTTCACCACATGGAAATACCCATGTCTACATCTGCAATAAATAAATAAAATAAATAAAATAAATAAATTCAAGTTTTTGCCTTTCGTTATAAGTTCTGAAAAACCAAATGTGGAAGTTTAATTATGGAAGTTAGACAAAATCATTGCCATAATTACCTGGGCATCCTTTGGATTAGCCCCTCCCCAAAGTGGTTGAAAGCAATGGTCACTTGCATGCTCTTGTCACTTGTGTAAGTGTCACTATGCCCTAGAAGCATTACCTTGTTGTGGTGACTCAAGTAGTTGTTGGAGAGAGTGATGGCCGTGGATCCACGGATGGCGTCGATCAACCCGTCATGGCAATTAGAGAGAGAGCAATGGTCCACCCAAACGTGGCTTCCTCCGAATATTGACACCCCGTCGCCGTCCGAGACGGTCCTCCATCCGTAGTGGTGAGGCGAGTCCCTCACATACGCGTTCCCTCCCTGCTTGCAATCGTGTATGTTGAGGCCGTGGATGATGATGTTAGTCACGTGCTGTATGGTGATGCATGGCCCGCCCGCAATGTGCACGCTCACGCCCCGGCCGTCGATCGTCTTAAACGAGTTCATGATCAACTCCTCCTTGAGCGTTATCACCATGTCCCGGGCGAACACGATCCACAGGGGCTCATCCTGGATCACAGCGTGCCTAAGTGTCCCGGGCTTGGGGTTCACCGGGTCGTCATTCCCCGGGTCCGTGACGACGTAGATCTTGCCATCCCGGCCTCCGATGGCCTGCTTGCCGAACCCGATGGCGCAATCAGCGAGCTGCTGCCGGTTCTTCTCCCAGTTTGGATCGCACCGCCAGCAGTCGTCGATCGGGTTGCCCATCCCACAGGAGAGGAAGCCAAGGTTCCTTCTCGACGCATTGAGGATGCTCCTGTGGAAGAACATAAGAGAGCATATGGAAAGAATCAAATTGTGAGTAGTAAGGCAGATTAGTGCCTCAAGTACTAATATAGGTGAATTTTGGGGGAGTACTTACTCATTCACTTCTTGTACAACTAGTTCAGGATCTTGAACCGGGGATGAAGAAGCAAATGCATGAGGAGCCAGAACAATGTGCACTAGGAGAAGTGGAAGGCATGGATGAATTGCCATTACTCTATCGCTAGTCCTAGCTAGAGGGATGAGTGATGGCTGTGGATAGGAATGCAAAGATGAGGTTGATGGATTTATAAAGGAAACAAGGTATGGAAAAGTGCTTTACTAGGGCATCGTGTTTGGGTCCCAAATTGTTGAATGATTTCTCACTTCAAGGTCCCAATACTCTCTCTCTCTCTCTCTCTCTCTCTAATTACCTACATTTTGAGGAAAAGGATAAGGGTTGTTTAGGGAAGAGCAAGATGTCCAACCCAGCAATAAGGGTGTTGTAATAGGAAGAGCTTATAGTCATTATGGTAAAGACCAAACATGTTTGTTCCATCCTAAGCACACTGTCCTTGCACGCACGCTTTAGCTTCGCACCGACAGTTTTCTAAGTGATCCTTTGTGTGCTTGCTTTGGTTGCTGTCTCATTCATCCATAGCGACATCATGAATTCATTCTCGCCTTTCGTTCCATCACATGAAGCATCCTGCATTGGACCCTTGTGAGCACATGTTGGCACTTGAATAATTCTCTAAGCTGGGCACACACCGATGCGCTCGTTTGCTGCTAGTGAGAAAGCAACATCATCTACATCGACTAGAGACGACCTATGCTACGATATAGTTACATCACTTGCATTTTGAGGTAAAATTGATTGCTTTTCGACACATCGATTGTGTATCATAGTAAAGAAAATAACCACATATTTTAAAGTATCGCAAATCGTTTTGATATTGCACATATAAAATACACAGGCCTACTCAATACGCAAAATATCGATCGCGTGGGTCGTGAGGGCTCATTGAAGAATTATAATCACAACACTAAAAGTGCCCTTTGTTAGTTTATGGTAATTGATCACCTTCAGAAATAAAAGATGATGGGGATGAAGAGTGTCGGGAATAGAAGCTGCGGAAAAATGAATATTCAGACCGTTTTCTTATCTTCTCTGAAATCTGATTAGGCTCTTTTTATTTTGACAAGAATCTCCATCGCAATCTATTGCTTTGATGAAGGTTAGGAAAATCCATAAATAGAAAATCAACAGAAAGCTCGAACGCATTGGAAAGTCTGTACCATCCCGTCAAGCTGCCGACGTGCAGTGTCTCCCTTCCCTAGGGGAGGCATGTTAGCCCATGTGACCCTTCAGTTTCGTACTCTCCGCTGAGGTCCAATTTCAGACTCCTTCTGTCGAATTACTGAATCAACGTCCCGAAATATGTTAAAGATGTTTCTCGAATTTGAGTTCGAAAAAAAAACTTTTCTAATTTAAATGAATTTCTTATGTTTAATAGGTTTACTTAAATTAAATGATTTTATAGTTGGAGAAGGTTTCCTAAAAAAGAGATTTTCTATTTTGGATTTGCTCTTGCCTATATATAAAAAGTGGATGTTCTTTGTGAAAATTATCAAAGAGGAACTTATGCTTGTGAATTACATCCTTAAGCAAGAGAGTGTTGAAGCCAATTAAATCTTAGCATAAGATTTGTGTAATTCATTCATGAGATTGAGATATTATTTTATGAGAAATTGTGAGGCTAAACACTATGTGAATTATTAGGTGTAATTGGGGCTTGAAAAATATTGAAAGTGTTTGAATGATTCGAGTGTGGTTGTAATCTCTGCTGTATTGCTTGATCTATAATGGAATTTTCATGTTGTTTTCTTCGTGGATGTAGGTCACTACGACCGAATCACGTAAATCTAGTGTTTGATTTATTTTTCTATTCTGTCTATTTTATTGTTTCGATCGCTCAATTTTCTAATAAATTCTTTTTCCCTTTCCCTCTAATTTTAACATATCTATAAATGAATAGCTTTCTATGTATGCACAACCATTTACTCCAAGCCGATTTCGTAACCAAAATCTTAGGTGTGCAAATTCGATACATACTAGGCTCTTTTTGTGTCACGTCCCGACCTTCGAGCGCGCGACATCTCGATACATCTCTTCTCTTTGGATCATTAAAAATGCGATGTCCCAAGACGCGTCATCGACCCATTTATTTTATTTTTTGATTAGCGCAAGCGAAAATGATTAACAAACACCCGACAATCATCATAATAGGGATAGCAGGAAAAATAATAAAACTGCAATCATTACCAAAACACACTTTATTAACATACATGTTAACCTTAGGAAGTTTATATTTACAAGCCATCGCTACAGGGCACTTCCTATTGAGACCATTAAAACGATACTAGGGTCGGGTTAACCTATTTGCTCTACGCGATGGCACCTTGAATTGAGCTGTACAAGTCGACCTTCCATTTTATGGTCCTGAAAAGCGGTTAATAACAACGGATGAGATAAAATATCAGTAAGTTTACAACCTAAGCCTCGCGTAGGGTGCTGATTCACCTAGAGCATACCCTAAACAAGCGACTTAACATCTATGACAGATCAATAGCGAGCGACTCTTGCTCTACGCAATCTATAATAGGTTCGAATGACTCAAACCAATCAACAGACAAATCACAAGCATTCTTACCTTGTCTTGGCACATGCACATGCCCTGCATGTTATTCATTATAACATTATATACACAATATATTAGACTAGGGATAACATCAGCACATGTAGCACAATTTCTCACATGCAATGCATCCAAGCGTGGTCCTATTTTATGCCTAGTGATTACGCTGGCTCTCGGGCATGACGGAACCTGAATGTTGGCGGTTCTTGACCCCTCCGGGTCACGGCACAATCTAAAGGTTGGCGGTTTTTCGGCATGACCGGGTATCGCCCCAAAATCATCAGGCGCGCAACGTCTCCTCCTGGTTGATCGAGGTGCGGCCACATCCCGACCTCCCTCGCAGGTAGATGGCATTCTATAAGGAGAATCGGTCCGACCTCTACCGCAATCCGTCATCCGACCTCGTTGAGCATATGATAAATCATCATCATCTCGACCCTGTCAAGACTACGATAAATCAAGCATCATCCCCAATCACCATTGATAGTCCGTACACTTTTGTGATCACACGAGCACCTCAATCATGCATGCCAATTCAGTTCTCCTTATATTTCTAGCCAATGCCATTATGATTAGTGCTCATGCCATGATTGTGGTCATACATCAAACTTATTGCCATTTTCACACGTAACAATGCAATAAAATAATCACACGTGATCACACAAATAAACTTTTCATGCCAGACTTCACATGCTTTATTTTCCAGGCCTACTAGATTATTTCAATGCATAAAATTCAGCATTTAAGCACGACACCACACCGATCATTATTTACAAGCCAAAAATATATTAATTCTACTAGAAAACCATAGTTAATTATCTCAATCATAGTTAACTAACTTAACCATGGTTAACTAATCCAACCGTAGTTAACTAACTTAACCATGGTTAACTAACACAACCATAGTTAACTAATCTAACCATGGTTAATTAAACTAACCATAGTTATCTAAACCAACCCTAGTTAACTAATCTAATCATAGTTAACTAAACTAACCATACGTGCAATTAACAAGCTAATCAAGGATTAGGGAGTTAACTCATCGTTTAGCGGCGGCGGCGGCGACGGCGTGAAGGTGGTGGTGGTGGCGGCGGCTCGACGACGGCGCATAGATGAAAAATGGGTATGGACGGCGGCTTGGCTCGATACGGCAAGAACGGCATGGCTACAGCGTGGTGGCACGACTTGGCGACGGCGGTCCGAACGGTGGCAAAGATGCAGCAAGGGCATGGCACGGCTTGGATGGCACGACGGCAAGGTGAGGAGTGTGAAACAAGAAGGAAAAATGGTGAAAATGGAGGAGAGGGGGGGGGGGGAGAAATGAATTTTGAGAGAGAGAGAGACAGAAGTGAGAGTTGTCTTGCTTGATGTTTCTTCTTCACCAAGTTGCATTATTGCCCTCTCATTAATGCAATTTCAAAATTTATTCAAATGAGCTCTTAAGTCCAAGAGAAATAATTGAAGGAAAGAATGAAAGAAAGAGAGAGAGCAAGAGGGATTCGGCCACTTAGGGGGAAAGGATGAAGACTTTGAAGACCAACATTAAATCCTCTTATCTTGCATCCATTAATATTTGCCCATAAAGTCCAAATTTTCTAGAAGGGGCAAAATAATAATTTCCACCCTCGACATTATTCATATGGGCTTGCACTATTCATGTGGGCTTGGCACTATTCATTTGGCTTGGACTTGAATTTTAATGGGTTTAATGGGTTTGATATCCAAGGGGTTCTTTATTTGGGCAAAAAATGGGCTTTTGGGGGCAAAACGGTCATTTCTTATTATAGGGCCTCTTGGTGGCCGAATTTAATAAAAAATAGGCTTGTTGGTTCATGCCAAGTCCGTAACGTCTCATTGGTTCTCAATTTTCGGCTTACCGTTACTTATCCGAAAATTTAGGGTTTACCGATAAACTTTAGGACTTTGAGAACATAACGTCCAATACTCTTCATTGGATTAGAATACGTGGTTCAATTCCATCGAATATAGACATTATGGATTAACATTTTCAAATGCTATTCTCTGCACATTAAACAGGTGAGCCAGAAAATCAGGGTGTCACATTTTGACTAATCCTTAAGCCCCTAAATCCCCCACAAATTCTCATCTTTCTACCACCCACCACCAATAATTGCCACATCCGTCATGCAGAACCAACTTCCACCGTCATCCCACCTCAGCACCGCCATTAGTCGCCTCTGTATCGGGATAATATGAAAAAAGAACTAAACTTATTGTATAAATGCCAATTTAATTCTAAACTGTTCAACTTGGCCAATTTAGGGCCTATTTGGTAACACACTTATTTATTTGATTCCTGTTCTTTTGTTCCGGGGAATAAGAAAAGAACAGAAATTTATTTGGTAACATCAGTTAATTTTTCTATTCCGGAGAATAGATTTGGAACAAAAATAAGAAGAATTTTTTTACTTCTTTGTTCCTAGGAATATAATTAGAAAAAATCATTTCTGCTTAGAAATTGCTCTTGGGAACAGAATTGTTACTAAACAGGCTCTTAGTCTAATACCTTTTGGCAATTTGCCGATGTAATTCTTTTGGCCAATTTTGATTTCAAATCGCTAACGTGGACAATTTTTCATTTTTTTCTGAATTTTTTAATATATTTTATTTTCCCCCTTTTTAAAAGAAGAAAAAGAAAAAGAAATTTTTTTTTTATTTAAAAATTGCAAAGATTTGTCCACGTTAACTTCGGTCTTGCCACGTAAGATGGCTGCGCATTCACGTTAGTGATTTCAAGCCAAAATTGGTTAGAAGAATTACATTGGCAAACTGTCAAAAGATTTAGGATCAAATTGATCAAATCAAAATGTTTATAATTGAATTGGCACCCAAATAATAGGTTTAGGACTTTTTTGGTAATTCTCCCCCTCTATATCCACCCACCATTAACTATTGTGTCCCACCCTCAATTGCTTCCTCTCTATCTAGTCTCTCTTCTCTCTCATACAGTCGCCCTTACTCTTTGCACGGTTGTCTCTCTCCCTTCTATTGTACACTGTGCGCCATTGGAACGACCATAGTGAGGTCATTGTAGTTGTCAACGATACCTCAAACTGAGGTCAAGGTCATAGGGGCTCAGAGACCTTGGTTCGTGATCGCAAATCCTGCGATAACCTTTAATTTGAGGTCGCAACAGCTGTCATTGGCCCCGATGGCGCATTGAGAGAGAGAGAGATGGTGACAACTAAAAGGAGGGAGAGGGAGGGGCGGACGAATGATGGTGAGGTTGCTGACAGATGACACGGGCTAGGCGGAGGTGAGCATGGTAGCAGCTGGTGACGACGGCTGCATTTAGGGTGTAATGTTTTTAGTTTTTGGTTGGTTCAAATGTTTTTCTAGGAGTGGAGAACTTAGGATTAAGTCGAAGGCATCTTGATGCGTTACCATCAGGATCTATTGAACAACTCTCAAGCTCAACCTAAGTCTTGTTCAACACAATCCTTACTCTTACAAGCAAAGGCCAAATCGATTACATTTTGATTCGATGGGTTCAAGGTTGAAAATGTTGATTATATAGGGAAGTTGTTGAATTTATGGTTGCCGATGACTATCATGATTTCAATTTACAAGTTTGTTGCCAAGGCTACTAATCAACTACCTAGCAATTGGAGGCTGTTTTGATCGATTTTCATGGCTGTTTGTTTATCTTCTAAGATGGCTATTTTCCAAGGCTGGTGGACGAATTTCAAGGGTCTAATAGTAGTTATTATGCATTTGATCTTGGCTAAATGCATTCTGTCCTAGTTAAATGCATTTAGTTCTAGTTTTATGAGTCTTTATTATGATGTTAGTCTTCATTATGTGAATGCTCCAATAGTCATTCCAGTTTCTAGGATTCCAAGAGTCATTTTCTTTTGTTAAGTAGAACGACTCTATAAATAGTTGTATAATCTCATTTATAAGACAAACCAGACTTGCATATGAATATACACGAACTTCTTATTTCAGCTCTTTATCCAAATTTATTTGGTGGTAAACCAAAAAGTCATTTACCTTTGGTTGGTGAGTTTCCTAGGGGTGTGCATAGTCCGGATTGGTTCGATCCCCCTCGGAACCGCGGACTGGACCGATGATCCCGGTTCCCCTATTTTCGAAAACGGGGACCAGATCGGGACCGGAGCGGTCCCAATGAAACCGATAAATTTGAAGGACGAAATCAACAAATCAAATTTCTTTGAGTAAATTTGAATATCAAAAACCCAATTGTCATTTTTTGCAGTAATCAAATTTATTGCTAGACACAAATTTCAACTATACAATTTGTTTTATAATGAAAAATAGCGTGTAAGTTTTCTGCACGAGAGCGAAAACATACGGTTCACCACAAAAAATAGCATGTAAATTCATTTTATATCTCTTGGGATGATTTCTCAACCAACAAAGAGTTCATCCATCTTAACTTTCTTTCAACCAATTTAATTTTAGCTTAAGAAATAAAAAAAATTATATATATGTGGGCCGGTCCAATCCCCCTCGGAACCGGGGACCGGACCGCTTGGTCACCGGTTCCACTTTTAGGAATCGGGAACCGGACCGGGATCATTAGGACCGGACCAAAATGGCCAGTTTGGTTTGGTCCCGATTCGGTCCGGTTCGGGCGGTCCACGATGCTCACCCCTAGAGTTTCCTTTAGATCTTGGTGGTAAACTTCTCCTATCCCAAAATCCTTTATTCTTGACGGATGGCTTAGTCCTTTATACTTAGGTGGTGAAGTCCTTTATCTTGGTTGGTGGCGTTTCTTTGGGCTTTGGTGGTGAACTTAATCTATCCCGATCTTTATCTTTGGTTGGTGGCGTGTCCTTTATACTTTGATGGTGATTATTATCTATCGAAAATCTCATCGTCACTCGAAACCCATTCCCCATCACACACGCATCACATCTTTAGTAAGGAAACGATGGTTTCGAAAATATACCCACGTTGATAACCGATATCAAAGTGCAAAGTGGACTCTAATCATGATATAAGTTGGTGGTCTAGAAAACAGAGGCACGTAAGTGTTTTGCGGGTAAAAAATGAGGTATGTCCCTGGCATTTTCCCAAATAACTTTTTTTTTTTATATTCCTTTTGTGATAAAGTTCTCCCTTCCACTAACGTGGTGACCTTCCAGTTTGAGCCAAAACCATGAGGACGGTGTCGGCGGGTCAGTGAGTGGGGTTAGGGAGGTCTTAGAAACTGGTTTTTACTGTTAGAAACCGTTATCCTCAACTGACTTCCCATCCAGTCCACACAATATTCCTGTGGGGACTCACCCCACATGGAGGATCGACACCAGCCTTCATTTGTCAATGATATAGGCAGCCCCATGCTTTATATGTATGTACCATTCTTTCCACTGTAGATATTGGTGCTTTTATCTTGTCATCCTTTTGAGTTCATCCACACACACATACCATTCATATGGAATTTCGCAACCAACTTTTGTTAACGAGC
This sequence comes from Metrosideros polymorpha var. glaberrima, assembly GCA_001662345.2. Taxonomy (NCBI): domain Eukaryota; kingdom Viridiplantae; phylum Streptophyta; class Magnoliopsida; order Myrtales; family Myrtaceae; genus Metrosideros; species Metrosideros polymorpha. The sequence continues at coordinate 14,999,707 of BCNH02000008.1, read as the reverse complement.
GCCTCGGATACACTGATTAAGCAACCAATCATAAACACCTTGCAATTCTCATTACATTGACCGTTCCAAATGATAGGTGTTTAACAAGTGCTCCATGGACGCTTGTTATAAAAGGAACAACAGAAGGGAGGTTGCCATAGGAGCTCCCGAAATATGCTTCCCATCTCTCAGCCGCGGTGATTGAGAAGGGAGGTTGCCATATGTGAGGCCGCAAGTATGGGACATTAATGTCGCATATTCATCCTAGCAATAATGGCAGGCTTTGACATATGCACTTCGAAATGACACATTTTTTCCCGCTTATTCGACGGCAATTTCAACTATCTTCTGCTCCATTTTATCTTCAATCGATAACAGCTTGATGGGAAGCCATTATTAGAAGAAAATGAGGCACTGAACACTCTCAAAAGTATAGATTTGTGCTTCTCGTAATTTTCCGTTGTGGATGGGACGAGAACTATCACGTTAAATAAGTCTTAGGCAGGTATTCAAAGAGTTTCGAGCACCCATTATCAGGGAAAAGTGCATCTCTATATATGTATATACTGTAATAGATTATAAATATATAGATGATAACTATAATTTTGGGCCTTTTAAAAATAAAAATAGCTTAAATGTTAGGAGGCAGAAGAAGCCTTCAAACAACAAGGGACTCTGCCGACACAACTATCATTTGTTGTGTTGCTTCTCAAGCGATTGCCAGCCGAATTTATGATGCTACTTTGTTTTTGAGCAATACAAGAGATATTAAAAATCAATTCATCTAGTTTTAATGAGGCAAATGTTCCAAATTTCAAGTAAATTTACAAATAAATTTGTCATATTCGGATACTAAATAGAAATCTATCACATTATATTATAATAAATCATGTAAAAAGATCTTCGATATTGATGCTACTAACTTTTCCCTAGGATGGAAATCAATTAATCAGTACTATAAATGTACGTACAGGTATGCATTTATGAGAAGCATGTGACTGGGCATTCACGGGGAACATTGCAGTTATTAATGCCACTCCTTATCAATGTGATAAGAAAACGATAGCAACCAAAAAATCAACCTTAGGGAAATAAGAATTTTTTCAATTTTCCATATTGCTGTTTTTATTGGTTTTTATTTTTTTATTTTATAACTTTGTATATTTATAGTGCCCAATAACTTCTTGTGTAACTAGCAAGTAGATTTTGATTATGAGGATACATTGGAGTTCAATATGGTAAAGCTTGTAATGATTCGAGCTGTCCTCGTTCTTACCACTACTTTTCATTGGCCTATTCGACAAACTTGATGTCATCTATCGGGAGCGGTTCTCTGCATGGATACGTGGATCAAGAAATTCATATGCAAGAACCTTTTGGGTTCATTGGCCCCGTTTGAGCTCATTACATGGACTACCGGTTGCGCCATTCTCTCAAGAATGCTCCCTATGGTTCCTTTGCCATGGGATCACATGTCATCTTCTGCATATGTTCATGCTGGTCTAGGTGAGGGAGCGTGGCAGGGAGGGGTTGGGGCTTTTTCTGGATCGAATTGATTGGGTCATGTAGGAACAAATTCAGAAGCAAAACACCAAACTTAGGTATTGTTCAAACGTCCATTTGCTTGTGTGTATTTGAGTGTGTCGTGCTGTCCAGGCATGCCAGGGTCCACTCTTTGAGGGTAGGCCTTCAGTTCCACATTGAGGCCCAGCTATCTTGTATTCTTTCTTTTAATAAATCAATTAGATGTCCAAGACTCTTTGAGCACCTAACTAATCTTCACTGAATGTGACGGTCCTTCCAATCACTCCTCGACCTCATGAAGTCTTGGTTAGTTTGTTGGCATAGGTTTTTCCGTGCCATGGTGTAGGATAACATTGACTCTACTCCCACTGATACCATGGTGGAGCGGCGATGATGGGCTTGCTCAAAATTAGCAGTAGTTATGGCTCAAATCATCAGGGATATGGAACTCCTGTGATAACTCTTAGGG
>BCNH02000008.1:14910955-14997722 GCA_001662345.2 Metrosideros polymorpha var. glaberrima | reverse complement strand
CTTTTAAAAAAAAAAAAAAAAAACAGGATGCAATGGCTCCTCTCGTGTCTAAATGGTGAAATTATTCAAATCAGTCTTGGATGTTTCACATATAAAGTAAGATTGTCGCATTGTAGAAAGGCCATACCATAACGTGGTTGATATGTTGATAATTTCAAGCTTGTGGGCGCCCAATTCGCGTAGGGACGATGACCGATGTACCTCACACTGGTCAACGCATTATGCATACTTATACAAACGTCAATTGCCTTGACCTGTGGCGAAGATGATGAAGATCATTTTTAAGGACTGAGGTCTTCTCGAATGTACAAAACAGAAAGAGAACCAGAGAAGTTTATAAAGAGATCCTCCAAGCCCTACCATAAAGAAATCCCCACTACTAGAAATGTTCTCCAGCTTTTCTTTAGCACGTACCCTCTAATTATGTAGTCTTGTGATTATAAATGTTCAAATTATCGTACCTAAACAATGGTTATTATACAATTATCCTATAATTAAATAACAACTAGAATATTACAATTAAAGAATAGAATCATTAGCTGAAAAAATCAAAGGATTCTGTTGATACATTCGATAGATAATTTGTTATTAGATTATACTCAGTCACTATTAAAAACTAAAAATATTATTTTCTATATAAATTATAATCAAATTGAGTATAATTATCAACATAGTATTACAATCACAAATGATCTTATTATAATAATTGAAGAATTACATTGTAATAATTATAATGTAATCATTCTATTATAAGAAAACATGAGATCGTTTATATTCTTAATCATCATACTATTTTCTTATTATTTAATGATAAAATAATGACTACATCACTACTAAAAATTAAAATGTAATAATTATCAATATATTGTACTGTCGTTTCATTTATGTTTTAAAATATATAATAATAAGAGAAATTATGTTTCGATGGGAATTCTTTACTAGTCCTAACTTATTCTCCATAATATAATGGTAAACCAAACAAGAGTATAGTCTTGAAATAACTAATTTCATTCTGCCAACCAAACTAAAAACATGGCTATTTCATCTTTATACTTACTCCAATCTATTCCCGTAAAAAGACTATTCCAATCCTGCCATATTCCTTTTTCACGATGCAAACGTACCATTAGAGTAAGCAATCACGACACCTTATATTCACATGATCAAGGTGCACATTATTTTGAATGGGATGCTTTTGATATACAGTTAAAAGCTTTCGTATTATAAGTCATGAATGTAATCATGAACGTCTAAAGTCCGTTGCAAAATGGGATGGTGCACCTAGGCACAGTGAGCATTGGGTAGTCAACTATGTAGATGAAATGGAATTGGTGGTTTGTGTTTGTTTCTCTCTCGAACCCTGTATTGAGTACAATCAGCGTCAAAGCGAACATCATATGGCATGAGCAAGCCATGTGCTCAGCCAAGTCGACACTTCCGCAACTCCCACAATACTATTCAAAAGAAAAGATAAAGGCAATGAGCGCAAAAACAGGACTTCACGTTTTGATTGTTGGTCAATCGAGGATTCGATACTTTATTTTGCTCAATTGAGAACTTATTGTTTTGAAAAAACCTCAATCAGGTCTCAGCTTGTTGTCGGTGAATTTCGGGCGTCGAAACTTCGACGTGGAATATTTGGGCATGTCCTTTTCCACATTTGAATTCCTTCGATGGCAAGCTTGAGATCTGATTCTGATTTTTAAAGTTTTATGTCCTTAATTGACCAAAACGAAATTTTAAGTTCTCAATTGCTTAACAACCAATATCTTAAGTCATGTTTTTGCATTTATCCCAAAAAGAATTACTACTACACTCTTTCATTTGACTTCATGGAATCCATATGACAAGTTCTCTCCACTTTCTTTCCAAACTGATAGGGTTGTTCTTTGTTTTCTACTTTGTGTTTGGGCCTTATGGCCTTTATTCTTTATTTGTCTTGTTTAAGGCCTTTATGGCTCTATGTTTATGAGCGTTTTGGAGTTTCGATTTATCCCCATTTGTGTACTTGTTTCGACAATAATTATAATCTTTATTTGTCAAGAAAAATAGGATTGATCTACTGCCACTATAATATATAGGTGTTTTGTTAGTAAGTTTACTTAGATGACTAGTTAGGTTCACTAAAAATAGTCAAAATATACATCGATAACCTTTAAGTATTACAAAGATACACATTATGATAATGAATTCACATCAATTGGGAAAATTTACATTTTCAAAACATATTTAATGTGTTGTAAGAACCGTCTTAAAGACACTCTTCAACATAATATATATATGTGTGTGTTAATGAGTGCCCTTGGAGCCAAATAAAGAAAGTTCAAATCTCTCAATGCATTCTTTTCGTTCTATGTGCAATCATTTTTTTTTAAAAACTCGAGATATCTTTATTAAGTAAATGCTCAACAAGGGCTCAATCGTTAGCAATCTTGGCTCTTAACATTGATTATGATCACCGAGCTATAAATAAGGTAGGAATAATGAAACTAATTTATTGAATCTATATATTAAGTGATGTGACAGACTTTAAACGAAACTTTAAATAAGTGAATTGTGTTCAACATTTAATACCAGTCGGGTCACATCAATTAGTGTAACAATTTAATAAATTAGTCACAATATTTTTGGCAATTCCAAGATCATAGGAGCCAAGTAACATTTCAGTGGCCCTAAAGTCATGAACAATGGTACTAACAAATTAGTTCTTGCAATCAATATATAACATTGGTATCAAGGGAGAAAGCGATGGCTATAGAAATGAAATCATCTAAGTGAGTGTATTAAGTTTTACAATCATGAAATGGACAGAGTATATTATGCATCTATTTCACAGTTTGTTTAGGTCAAGTCACGATTGGAGGAAACGTGATGACTTCATCTACTAGTGACTTAGTAAGTTTCATAGTATCAACCTCACAAGATTTGTGTAAAGGAGTAAGAGGCCTGCTAGCGGTTAGGGGTGAGCACCAGTCTCAGGTAGACCCTAAAATCGGATTGAGACAATCCTAATCCTCTCGTTCTATTTTTGCATTGTATCTCGTTGCTGCCTCTGGTTATTTGCTTGTCCAGCTAAGGAATTTCACGGCTGCTTCATCATGCGTAGAGGACAAAGTTATAAAAATCCTTGGTTAAATAAAGAAAGTTGCGATGGCATTAAACAAGGGAAGTCAATAAGAAATTAGAAGAATTTGCCAAAAAGATGTTTATTTGTGAGAGACATGAAGTTGATGGTAGGGCTCATATTATTTATGATCTGTTTAGTAGATAAAATAGCATATATTTATATTGGAGTATTGAAGCATTAAGATCATGTTGGCCATCAGTCATCATCAGCTTTTAACTTTGTACGTGAATATTTTTAAGAGTAATGAAATCGAAAAAAGAAGGGAATTAATTGGTTCCAAGGTTTATAAGGTAGGTTTCAGGTTCTAGGTCTAGAACCTACCTACCTTAGAACTACTTGCCCCACCGGTGGCTACTTGAGTCCAATTGACTCACCCATCATCTAATGGCTAGATAATTTTTTTTCGATACTAGACAAGTATACATAAATATTTAGTTCTTCAGCCCATAAATATTAGGTGTTGACACCTAAATTTTGACCCCATTTTAGGATTAATTTAGAATTTATTTCAGTAATTAATTTGCATAAAAATTAGGGGTCGACCTGGCCCCTAGCAAAAAATATTTAAATTAATTGCATTTAATTTTCATATAGATTTATAATTATTTTTTTCAGCATGCTTAATCATACAATTTTGCATTAAGATCGAATCGGGTGGCAAAATCAAATAGAAATTGGATGCGCGAACTAAGCTAAATTAATTATAAAATTCAGCCAAGCATAGGAGATAGGTGACCGGAATCCTTAGGTTTTTTGAGACCTAATTTGAGCTTAAATCAACCCACTTTAATTTTTTATTTGGGAAAAGGCCATTTATTAAAAAAAATCAATAATTAATCAGGAAAAAGGCCGAAATTAAGCTTAAACGAGATAATAAACCCATGGAGAAGTCAAATTTCGACCAAGCCCTCCGGTGGAGTAGCTGAGCCAATTAGGGGCCAAATTGAAAAGATTTTCGCCAATTGGGGCTAATTTGCAAATATTAGAAAGTTCGGGGACCAAACCGTAAATACCCAAAATTGAGAAAACCCTCGAGCTTGTCTATATATACCCCGTTATACCTTTGAATTAAGGGGGTGTGCCATTATTCTCAGAAAAAGAAGCAGAAAATTCGAGAGAGAGAGGAAGAGAGAGAGAGAGAGAGGTCGGGTTCCATTCCAACCGAGAGGCCACTTTGTTGCTGCAGCCCCGCCCTCATCGCCGCTCCTCCAGCCGCGAGCCACCTACCAATATGAAGCTTGTGTGGAGTACTTCACATCCAACTAAGCAGCACATCCAGAAGATCATTGGTCGCGGAGAATTGAGCTCGAGAAAACCTCCAGTCGCTGGTTCGCATGCCCAGAAACCCAGAAATTCCAGTTTGCTAGGCCAACTTCCGACGCGATTTCCAATCAATTCCGATCGTCCCTTGAGGCCCATGAGCAGTAAAAACGAAGCTTGTGTGAAGCTCTTCGTATCCGTGTAAGACAATTTCCAAGAAGAGCTACAACCGAGACGAGCCAAGCCCACGAACAGGGCCTGTTGCAGCCCCTGTTTCTGCACAAAAACAGGGGCCGATTCTGGTTGCCGCTCTCCGACGGTGCTCTGCCCATCCCTGATGGTCGAAATCCCTTCCTTAAATTCCCAAAGAGCCCTTCGATCGAAGCCGCAACAATCCGGGTCCAGGTTGGAGCCAAAACAGCCCCAATCCGAGCTGTCCGCCACCTGTTCGACGAAAGTCCAAAAGAGGTCCGATTACATTCTGCCTTGCCGCCGCCGTCCGCCACCTCCGGTGACCCTCAGCAGCTCGGCAACATCCCTTATAGCCGGCCCTAGCTTGTGGATCGTGAATTCGAAAAAGGAAAGTGGATATTTCCTATTCTAATTAGGTAAATATCCAATCTTTTTTATATTCTATAGATAACATTGCCTAAATTGAAGTAGGACAATATTGCATATTGCCTTATAGATAATTAGGCACATTATCTTAGAAAATTCGATTATTATTTTTTATTTTTTCATGATTACTTCCCTTTTATAGTTATAAGATAATTTGTATGTTAATAACCAATCTTGCTCATAATATATGCTTCCATTGTGCTTATGTCTCGAGAAAAATGTGCAATGGAGTAATATCTGACTTCAATTCAGAAGCATGATCGTGCCTGTACATGGAAATTATATATCACATCCCAGATTTGGAGGATTGGGTTGATAATTTCAAAATAGAATTTCAAAATCTGCCCTATATATCTAGGGACGATGGTTATTTTATAAATTAATTCACTTTCTGACCCCAATTCAGGGGAATGCTGTGAAATCAGAAATCAAAATTAAATGTATATTATGGACAAGATTGATTATTTCTGTTCAAATTATTTGTTCTTGTTTAATGTAATCAATGATAAAAAAAAATACTCATCATATGCATGTAATCTTTGCCATGCCATTAGTCTAGATTCATTAATGTCATGTCTAGGTTCATTTAATATAGTTTTTTTTAAGTGCATTCATATAGAATTTAATGTCTAGGCTCATTTATTATTTAATTTTAGTCATTAAGATTAATTAATTAAATTGTCTGTCATATAGTATAGTCACATAATATTTTTGTCCGTCATTTAGAAAAGGTAAGTTTATGGTCATAAATGCATGCCATTTAATTTTACGTCATTAGATCATTTAATGCATTTCATTTTAGAATATGGTTGCATTAGCATTGCACTCAATAAAAGAAAACCCCAAAAAATATTAATCTACATTGCCAATCAAGGAATTTTCATGAAAAATGGGTATCGAAAGGGCATTAATAGAATTATTAGCGTAATCAAGTTCCCAAACTCATTTAATCTATGGTTCGTAGAAATAAAGTATATCTCCCTATACTTTATTTAGGTTTCTAATCGGCCTACCATAAACGATTAGTGGCGACTCCGTTTTAAATCATTTGCATGTTAATACCGAACTTTAAGTTGTGATTTAGTAGGACTTGGGAGGGTTTGAGTTAGGTTAGTTAATTTAATTAACTTGGTAATCCATTAACCTAAGTTTTTTCGCGAAATTTAGGTCGCGACATTAGGTAGGTTTCAAAGTTCTAGGTCTAGAACCTACTCACCCTAGAACTGCTTACCCCCACTAGCGGCTACTTGAGTCTGAACGGCTTACCCATCATCTAATGGCTGGATAATTTTTTTTCGAAAGTGGACAAGCATGCACAAATATTCAGTCCTTTAGCCCACTTCAATTACTTTTCGACAAATTACCCCAAAAGAAAGCACCTGAGCTTTTGCATGTATGACAAAAATACAATGACTTTTGAAACTGTCCAAAATCCACAAGAACTTTTAACCAACAAAATACCCGTTTGTTAAACTTTTGGTCCAAGCAAGCTGATGTGGCACATGACGTGGCTAACGATGATGTTTCAGAGAAATAGATTAGTAGAGAAAAGAACTGCATTGATCTCATGAACCGTATTTAAAATAGATTAGTCCTTATTAAGATGAATTAGAAACGGTTTAGAGAAGCAGAATCGTCTGGCTTTTACTGCTGTGTTCGCAATGTCTTTTGGCTCTTGTCGACGCATCTTTTTGCACATACCAGCGCCATTAGCCACTTTATTATTGTGCTACGTCAGTTTGCATGCACAAAAAGCTTACTAGTGGGTATTTTTGTCCCTTAAGTAGAAGTTTGTGGTGTTTTTTTCCTTTGAAATGTCGAGGTATTTTTGTCCCTTGAATGAAACTTCGTACTCTTTTTTGGGCATTTGGCCCTTCCTTGTTTGTTAGGTAAGGGCACAGGGCAAGATCCTTGTCCCGCGAACTGAGAATATGCACGGGGCGGCGGCGGGGATGACTCCGAGGAGCCCCGGGGGGCACCATTAGCACTTTTTATTATTATATGAGTAATTATAAAATTATTACAATAATAGAAAAAAACCTCATTACTACATTTTTAATACAATAAAAACTGCCTCACGTGTGGGTGCTAAAAAAGAAAGGTCTCGTGGGCTGGTTTTGTAGAGTCAAACAAGTTTTAAACATTACAAAGCACTCCATGGGGTGCAATTGAGAAGATGGAAGCATGGGAAGGAATTAATTATCCTACATTGCTAATCCAGAGAGCTTTCTCAGCCTGCATCTCCTGTATAAAAAAGCAAGGCTTGTAAGGGAAGAGCTTGTTCTTAAAGCCTTTCTCATATTTCTCATTTCAATTTTATTTTTACTTATTATTTGTTACCAAAATACAGTTAAAATAAATAAAGAATGTGTTTTTTTTTTTCTGAAAAATACAAGCAGGGCGGATCCATGGGGAGAGGCAGAGCTAATCCGCCCTTTGTCCCGCGAGGCATATTTTGCAGGGAATTTTTTGCCCCATCGGAGCAACACCCTGCGGATCCCTTGCGCCCTATGCTCATCCCTATCGTTTGCTGAGACTTGACAACTTTACAGAAGTCGGTAATATGAGAGTGGTTGCAATTTTTGCTGTACAACTAATAAAAAGCCCTCGAGTTGCGTTACCATTTGCCAATTCTATCTTTTCTAGATAATTTATTAATGTTGATATCATTGTATGCATATGATTTTTATGTCTTTTTTTTTATTATTATATTGATGGGGCGTTCGAGACTCTTTGAGTTGCCGACTAATCCTCGGGGGTTGAGGTGTGGAGTATTCTTTCATTTTACAAAGCATTAGGAGGGGGTAAGTGAGGATTGAGAACTGGCGAAGATCGGAATGATTGGGCCGGCTACTGAAAGCCCATGAGCCAGGCTTGACCCAGGCCCAACCTGTCCAGGGCCCTAGCCCATTGGGCAAGTTCTGCTCCTGCAACAACGCCTTCCTTTGTCCTCCGGGGATTCGCTCCGGCTCTCTTCTTCCTCACCTTGAAGCGATGGCGCTCCTGGGCGACGACGGTCGCGGCTACGAGCTGGCGAGGAAGCTGGAGAGCTTGGGCGTGTGGCGGACATGGCTCGGCGACTCCGGCTACCTCAGCTTCTTCCCCTTCCTTTCCTCCCCTTCCTCCTGGGACTCCTTCATGCGAGCCGACGGCTCCAAGCCTAGGGCTCAGCTCCACCTCCAGCTCAGGGCTCGCGCCCTCCTATTCGACAAGGCCAGCATCTCCCTCTTCCTCCGTTCCCCTTCCTCCGCCGCCGCCACGGCGAAGGCCTCTTCTTCTTCCTCCGTCGCCGTCTCGAAGCTCAATCCCGCTCGTGGGTCTCCGTGATTCTACTCCTTTAGATCGAAGTTCCCATTTTTCCTTTTTTGTTGATTTGAACTCACCTTTTCCTTGTCTTCATCTTTTGGCGAATTGGGTATTTCGTAGATCTGCAGTTGCACGGCGATGATTTGTACTTCACGCTCGACAGTGCTTCGCAGGATGGCGCTCCTCAGCGAGAAGGTCTTGACGCGTCCAGTTCAACGTCGTCGAAGGTATCATTTTTCTGAGTTATCATCCTTGTGAAATTGCGTAATTTCATTTAATTCCACTGAAGTTGAGTTGGAATGAAGTGCATGCAGTGTGATAGGGTCGTGGGGTTGCTTGTCCGTAGTTAATCCTCCACAGGCGTCGAACACTTTGATAGTTTGATTCGATTACATTCCTTTAAATTCTTCCGTGAGGATTAATTACTTTTCCATATTCTAGAAGAATTGCTGGATTTGGCTTTGCCTGATTTGCTTTTGAAAGGTGTATCCTGAGGCATAGTGTTGCCTTTGTTTTTGACTCGAGTGTTGCAACGAAAAGCTCAAGTATCAAGGCATAGTGTTGCTCCGCGTTTGTCCTTCTGCCGACATCTTTGGATTGGACCTTGGATAAACAATGAACTGCAACTTGCTGTATGACAGGGTATGCAATCTCAATCTAAAGCGACTTTTGGTGTTGGCCCAAGATACAGTGATCCAGAAGTAGATGCTTCATCCCAGAGATCGAGGAAGGAAGACTTGCCGGAGACATGGTACGATCAGTTTATTGAGAAGCATAGAGCCAGTAAACCATATAGATTATCCAATGGGGGTCTTGGATCAAACAAGCGCACACCTGAAGATATGTTTAGTTATCTCAAGCTTCTGGAGAAACACAAGAGAAAGCGTGTTGTCTACAAGGATGATCAAGCTGGCTTTTTAAATCCCACCCAGCACACTCCCATCGGCATAAATGCAGGTCCTGTTCAAGATGTTGGAATTGATGATGACACATCTTTTCTACCAGAGGTGATGTTCATGTGTAATTGTGTACCTGATAGTGCATTGCCAGTATCATATAGGTTAGAAGACAAGAGTAAAGTGGAGTTTCGTGGCGTTCTTGATTCATTGCCTCAAGTTGTAACCAGGAGCCCAGTTATGATCGAGAGGCTTGGCATAAGGCCTGAGTACCTGAGCTCTGAGCAGGGAGGAAGTTTGTATCGAGGGAAAAATGGTTTTGAAGGGAGTGGGAAACATCTTGGTGAAGAACAAGCATCACTTGTTTCTCAGAAAGTTGTTGCACACATGTTGACTAGTTTGGGTTTTGAAGGTGCCACAGAAGTTCCAATGGAAGTGTTAGCTCAATTACTGGGTTCTCATATCTGTAAACTCGGCCAAAACTTGAAAGTCCTTGCAGATAGTTACAGGAAGCAATATTCGGCCATTGAATTGCTTAAAATGTTCCTTCAACTGTCTGGTTTCAGGTAAGCTCAAAATAACCTCAACAGAGCATAGCAAAGTATGTAATTCTGAAGTCTCTTTGGTGGACTGTCCTTTTTTTTTGGATCTTATTTGTTCCACCACCTGCTCTTTCGTCTCGTTTAAATTTCAGGTAAAGGTGTTAGTTATGTTCATTGTTAGAATTTAAGTTATTCTCTCTATTAAGCCTAAATTTAACTTAGTAAAATCTCAAGCTCTATCGCTGAAAAGGATTCTCCTTCTTGTTGTTGCTTCATTGTCGTTGTCATGAATTAGAAACACTAGGATGGTTGAACCAAAACTTACTAGTTCAACTTTGTTGACGTGTCATTAAGAATTCAGAACTTACTGGGCTTGATCGCTTTGGCAAAGGGAAAGCGTGCTTGTGACAAGCTTGTTGAATTGCCAAAGAAATTCAGTATTGGTAGAATTAACGGCCTTTAGGCAATGATTTGTGATTGGAGGATTTACTTTAGCCATAGTAGTTTTTCTTCTTATTCTATTTAAGTTCAATTTGTTTACTTCCTTACCAGCAATCTTGGTACCTTAGCGGAGCTTGTCAAAAATGGTCCTAAGAACTTTTCTCAGCAAAGTCAGCAACAAGTACCGGAAATGCAGCCCTTACTGCATTCACAGCAGCAAAACCCCCTTAGACTTCCCCAGCAAGTATGTTGTTTGAGATTTTCAGTATGCATTGCTTGATAAATTGCTTTGGTTGATGCTAAGTACTTATCGGGAATTTATATTTTCTGCTCTGCTATACCTGCAGTTGCGCGTTGCACGTTCACATTCTAAAAATTACATTTTGCATCCTCAAATTAAAGGATACTATCTATGTCATTGGATTGATAAAATAGTATATAATTCCCTTGAAAGGAATTTCTCTTGGCGTTGTGAATAATGAATTAGTGACTCCTGAATTCTTAACCTGTCTGGAGAGTTATTGAAAATCCATCTCCCCTCTTCATAAATAGCATCTGACATTTTGGAGTTACAACCTCAATTATAAATGTTAGTAGATAAGGGGGTGTTATGTCCGACGATGGTTTACTCAACTCAATAAAATTGATGATAAAAGAAAATGAATACCTAGCAAGAGAATTTTGATAGTTGAAGGTATGGATATCAATGATAGTCAGCCATGAGAATTACCAAATGGATGATTAAAATGGTTCTGATATTCACTATAGGGTGTTCTCAGGAACATAAGGGAAAAACTATTTCAAAGAAAAGTTTCTCAAGGATCTTGAAAGATCACAAGCATATCATTTTTGAAAAGTGGGTGTTTTCAACATGTAATATCCATGTACTAGAATGATTTTGGATTCAAAATGCGACGATTTCTTTTTTCACGTGATCTAATTTTAGATTACACGATGAATGTTGCCACATATCCTTACATGCTGCTCTTACGGCTATTTTATATATTGTTGCCAAATTGTGTGGATTGTGTTCTTTCAAATGTACTTTAAATTGCTTGATGATGATGTCTAAAAAAATAATAGTAAGTCAGCAGGATTAATATGCTATATGTACCGCTATTAGTCCTTCTACACAACTTGGGGGCTTGAAGTCACTGCTTGCAAATAATTAAAAAACCATTTGGAATAGCAGAAATTTCAATTAAATATTAGAAAAAAATGATGATCCAGAATCTAAAATATAATAATCTGTGCTCTTCATACGCTTACCGTCAGAGTATTGAAGTTATTGTGGATAGGACATGATAGGTCTAGTTCTGGGTCTTCTTATAAGGGCGATCTTGTCTTTCTTTAGAGTTATAATCGTAGTCTTGTGAGTCTATCATTGACTAAGGGAATGTTTGGATTCATTTGTTTCTTGGTTAACTTGTTTTTAGTTTATTTATAGCGGTTTTAAGTAATAATGATGTTCGGTTGTGACAGCAAAAGATGCATTATACAAGTTTTGGCATTCACACTTACCAATTGCCATTATTTTAGATCATTCAAGGCATTTTTTCAGCAATTGCTTTACTAGTGGATGATGCAAGGAAGGACTTGGTCCTTTTTTAGTTTTATATGTAGTGGTGTTGAACAAATTGACTTTGGGAGGCTGAAGAAAATGTGAGTATAGAACTATGTATCTAGATGATATATTGAATCAGATGTTTTATCAAATGATGCATTAGATAACACATTCTCATCTGATGCAAATTGCTTAATGTGATGTACCTAAATAATATGTTAAGGAAGCCTTAGATTCATCAAATGCAAGTGGAATTGATGTCTTTGATCATGTGCGATAGGATAAGTTAAGACTTCAATTTGGCACTTATTTGTTCCCACCAAATTTAATAAGTCGCAAGAATTATCTTTCTGGCGGTAAAAACTTCTTTTTATATAATTAAAAAATGGTCGATTAAAATGGTATTTGTTTTCATTATAAACTTCTCTATGACGCAAGCTGAATGTGGTTTTTAAGAAAAAAGTGTGTATCTACTTCTGTAAATGAAACTGAATCCCTTCTAGACAGTGTAATTTCCACGTGTTTGTGGGTCTCTGAAGAGGGGGGGGGGGAAGTTTGGCCAAATGATTATTGAAAAGCATTTATCATCTAGTTCTTTTATTTGGTGAGGGATAACACGACTCTGTTTGTAAGAAGCATTTCAAATGAATCTGCAGATGCCGAGACAGATGAATACACAGATGCAGCAGTTGATGACCCACAGTTTGACATTTCAGCACTTAGAGTATTTACGAAGGCGGCAGGCTTCTAGTCCTCGTCCTGTCATGGACTTCGATAAGAGCAGGCCCGTGGTCCAAGTGAAAATCGAAAACCCATCTGATCTACCAATTGATGGTAATACATTCAACACTGTCAATATGAGACACCCGCATATGCAACAGCAGTTCCGACAGCAGCAAATTGCGGCAATGTCCAATATCCATCCTCAACACAATAATCAGTACAGACCAATGTCTTCTCTTCAAATGCCCCAAATGCAAACTCAGTAAGGAAACTATTGTCTATTCCATGTTAATTGGGCTGTTGCTCAATCTCTTAACTGTTTTGTTTACCTGTAGGAATGTAGGCATGGTTAGAGCTCAACCAGTGAAGGTTGAAGGTTTCCAGGAATTGATGGGTGGTGATTCTACGATGAAGCATGATTCGGATGAAAATAAGATTACCTCTCCATCAAGTAAATAGATTTGTACGTCAAGTTGCTTTCATACTGTCTTGTGCAATTGTTTGAGCCATTTGTTTAGGGAATAAAGGAATTTCTAATTTTTTTTCTTTCACTAGATGTGATGTATGTGCTTAAATATAGGTGTAGTAGATGTCCATGTGGTAGATGTTGATAGTCATACTCTTGTTTTCTTGTAGTCTCCTGGGTACAGATGATATTAATTATAGTTTGTCGTTGGTTGTTAGTAACTTAGACAAATCGCTGCAAATGGGAAAAGTTGATCCTGATGCATAACAAATTTAGGGTTGCTGATTGAATGCACGATATCTCCATCAGATTGGGTTTTCTGGCTCTGCATCTTATGCCGATTTCTTATTATCAAGAAAAAGTAAAAGAACAAAACATAAACAAAAAAAATGGAAAAAAAGAACACTTATCCAGATATCATATGGACATCTTTTCTAGTATTTTCCCTGGAAGTTTTCATCAGCTTATCGAGGAAATGGGATTGTGCAATTGCCATCTTCCTGAAGACAAAGTTATGCCTGCTTTGCATGTTTATGTTTCTATTACTCTGAAGTATTGGTGTTGAGCTTTCATTTGATTCCTTCTTTCCTTTTCTTCCCCCTTTATTGTGTGAAAACACACCAAAGTAGGTTCACCTGGTGGTCTAAGTTTGGGTAAATTTCACTAGGCCTGTTCTTTTTGAGGATAATGCATCTATGTTATTACTTAAGATGTGGTTCTTGCCTTCACGGCGTGGAAAGAAGGTAGCAGAGGAGGGAGGGGCAACAAAAATCAGTAGGCTGCTTGCTAGACTGTATTTCCTGTTATGTACTTCTTATGAGTAGTATAACACATTTCATCATGGTACGGTGTGCTTGTGCACTTAATTTTTTCATGGCAAAACTCCCTCCCTTTGGTAATGTAAATTCAACTATACTCTAGTCTTCCGTCAGAAAAGTCTCATTGGAGGTATAAACGTGATAACTGATGCATTTTAAGTTTGTTCCCGTGTGTGGCTTGAATTAAGTTGTTCGAGAAAATATAGCAACCTCAACCTCAGTGGATGAAGGAAATGGAAAGCAACAATTTTTGTGTTGACCAATTTCCAGCTTCGCTCAACTGATCTGGCCTGAAAATAGGCGATGGACGTTGTGTTTTGGTCGACCAATTTCGTTGCTTCGGCTGACCCAACTTCGTACAAGGAAATCAAGATGAGAGCGCCACTATGTTTGCGAGTGTCGTATTTCTGCAGGACATGTATACATATTGTTCATCACTTTGGCACTTTTGTTTAGTCGTGTTTTTAGACAGCGTGACGAGCGCTATTCACGCTACAATTCTCTTGAGCAAAAGATAGAGTCGCCGCTTCACGTGGAGGCGTTCACATTTGCAAGCCACACAAGTTGATTGTAATATTAAGTTGTATAGTCGAACGATAAAAATGGAAAATACTCGAACGAGAGTGAATAGAAAAATTTTGCTACATCATTGTCAATGGTGTCCATTCATTAGAAAGACGGTTTCGAAGTGCCACATCAATTCATTCTAGAGACATTTTGGAAGTGTTGTATCGTTTCAATTGGGTCTATTACCATTAGACCAAAAAGCATGTGTGGAGAATGTTGCACTCGAACGGTGTTTCACTTGTTCGAGGGAGGCGGTATGAATGTTTGCATCACTTAACCGATAAAGAGTAATTTGTTCTTTCATTTGTATGCGTTCCATGAAATCATAGAGGAGATTTCGTTTTATTTGAAGTCTCATGCTAGCAGATCAAACATTGTACATAAAATTGGGCATCGTTCTTAATTTGTTACCGTCCTCAAGGTTTGCGTTAATAAATCAGACTAGATGAAAACATGTCAGCCCAATGAAAATGTTACCAAATGAAAAAAGGATTTTATTGACAAGCCAGTGCATTGATACCTCAATAAAGAAAGTTTCTCATTTTCAATGCGTTGTTTCCTCGTGTGTTATTCGTAATTAGTGTATTAAAAAGGAAAATATTTCATTGTTATGTATGATTAATCTGTGATCTTGGAACACTTGTTAACAAGACATAAGTAAGAAGATAATCAAAAACAAATATGGTGAGAGTACTAATGCTATTGAATGTCTGACAACCTTTACTTTACAGCCTTGTACAGTTAATCGTGACAGTTGAAACCTACTGAAATGTTATTAACAAAACGTAGGTCCTGAGGTGTTGAGTGTAATCCAGTTCAAAGGTAAGTAGAGTATGTCAATTTACCTCCTAAACGAAGACGACCCTTGATGAAGGATCATTTCAAGAGGGTTAAGCCTTTTCCCCAACACTTAATGCAAACTTACTTGAGGGTTAAGCCCATCAATGTTGACAGAATTTTCAGGGTGACTTTTTTTTAAAAATATTTTAAAGGGATTTTGAGCTTCAATATGGCCAAACAATACATGTTTGGAAAGCCCTATGTGTGTACTTTCAAATGAATTAAGTCTTTCCTGCAATTTGAAGTCTTCTAAAGAACTATGTCCCATGCACTCAATACTGGACTGGAAATACAAGAACAGATGAGGCAAGAGTCATATCATTCTGTTGCCAGAGTCAAGTATAGCCAAGAGTTAATGTTCTTATTTATGTTTAGTCCGAGGATTAACATTCTTGTCTTGGAAAATTAAATTATGGTTGTTTCGATATTTCCCTGTACTTGAAGGGTTGTTCCAAGTTGAGTCTAAGGTTTCCTTGAGGGTGAGTGTTTTAATAATATATTGGAATTGAACTCTTCGATTAGAATATCGCCTTAACTCTATACCTTTTTAGTGATTCCCTTTCGAGTGTTAAGTTATATGTGTCGTATTTTGAGGTAGTCAATAGATGGTGAGCATTTGCGTTATCGTGTTTGTGTTGACTTATAAGTCTCTTAACTCCTCCGGTATCAATCTGTCATTAGAAAAATAATTGTGCTGCTCATGGAAACTATTTGGCAAAGAATATCCAAAGTCCTAATTAGAAGAATGTATTTTTTTTTTTATAACGGTTATGTCAAGTGGCATTGACATATGAAGAAGCAAGTCAATTAGAAGTGAGAGATTTCAAAATCTAAATGCGTAGTTTTTTGGAGTGCATATCACACGATTATGGGAAAATTGTCTAAAAAGTCAAATTTATTACACTTTTGCCAATTCACTTCTAAATTTTTTAAATGTGTTAATTGAGTCCATCTGGTCAATTTTGGCCAAAAATCACCAACGTAGATGCTAGCCGTTCTGCGTGGCATGAACGGCATTGACGTTGACAACTTTTAAAAGTTTAATTTTTTTTTTGAATTTTTTTTTATCTTCCCTCTTTTTTTCCTTTTCTTCTCTTTTCCTTCTTTCCTTTTTCTATTAATTATGGCTGGCAAGGGTTGCCGGGCCCTCGTTGAACATGAGCGAGGGTTGCTAGTTCCCCGCCGACAATGAGTGAGGGCCAGGCCGCCCTCGCCCGCAGCCACAATGGTCTGGGCGAGGGCCGCCACCCTTCACTGCTACAAGCGAGGGCTTCACGGCTCTCACCTAGTGGCTGGCAACCCTCGCTAGTCACAGGAAAAATAAAAGAAAAGAAGGAAAAGAGAAGAAAAGAAAAAGACAAAAAAATGAAAAGAGAAATAAAAAAATTAATAAAAAATACAAAATATTGAAAAATTAAAAAATTGCACGTCAGTACCAGCCATGCCACGTAGGACAGCCAGTGTCCACATCAACAATTTCAGGCCAAAATTGATCGGATGGACTCAATTGACAAAACGCGAAAAGATTAAGGACTGAATTAACACAATTAAAAGATTTAGAATTGAATTGGAAAGGCAAAAGTGTAATAGATTCAAAACTTTTGGGACGATTTTCTCACGCGATTATTGATCGATTATTCTTAGTCCATTGAGCAATCGATACATAAACCACCTTCTGCTCAACGTAACGAAGGGACACATCTAGTTTCACGTGCAAAGCAAACCACCTTTGTCTTGCCAAACATTTAATAACTCAGCAGAAACACTAGACATTCTGAAGAACACCTAAGCCACGTCATAACTTCTTGCCTTATATTGTAATCCCATCAGATTTTAGGTGTTTCGCAGGCCTGTGTTCCTTCAAATAGTTAAGAAGGTTGTTGACATAACGTTCTTGGATGTCCTTATCCCCAACGATAGGCCTCATCTCCTTCGCTTTCTCTCGGTAAACCCTACCCTCCTCTTCCACCATCACCAGCCTCAGCGACTCGGCCACGGACTGCCTCGTGACCGACCCATCGGACTCATTTCTGGGAATCGCATACCCGATCTGTCTCTCCTCCAAGAGCCTCGCATTTAGTCCTTGATCTGACACGAATGTGAAAAGTATTAAGGCTCTCTCGAAGCATAGCGCCTCCACCGCCGAATTCCACCCGCCATGAGTCAAGAACCCGCCCACCGAGTCGTGCGCGAGTATCTTGAGCTGAGGCACCCAGCTATCCCAAACCACGCCACGCCCTTTGACTCGCTCCTCAAAACTGTCCGGCAACGCGACCGACTCGGTGTCGGCCGAGCCGAGCCGAGTCTTGAGTACCCAGAAAAATGGTAACCCCGAAAGCTCTAGCCCTAGGGCAAGCTCGGTCAACTCGGTTTGGCTTGGTTTGGACTCGCTCCCAAATGCCACGTACACCACGTTACCTTTCTTTTGCGCATCGAGCCATTCCTTGATCGACCGCCACGAGTCGGTTTCGCCCCGCGTCTCGGGATCGCCCGGGGGAAGTTGCCCCACTGGGAAGACTGGTTTGGCGTGGATGTCCTCGAGGAGGCTCAACCATTCGGGTTCGACCTCATAACTACTTCTAAGTGCTATTACATCACAGCATTCTTGGCCTGCCCCGATGCGATATATGTCTGTCACGCCCGACGCATTGCCCGTGACCGAATCGAAAATCTTCTTGATCTCGAACTCGTGGAATGCGACTTTAGTTGGGAAAGGAACCCACTTGGGCGGCCTGGTGAAGTCCTCTGGGGTTTTCCTGTAGTCTCCCCCCTTTGAAGCCCACGTTGGCCCAACGAAGCCCAAGCCAGCGCCGATCATAATAGTGAAGAAAACACTCCTTATGCCGAGCCTAGAAGCGATCGCGCCGGCCCAATACGGAGCGAAATCGTACATGATCCAATTGGCATCCGAAGATTCGAGGAACCGGGCCACGGGGTCTTGGAGCATGTCGTAAGCCTTCTTGAGGTACTGGATCTTGTCGTAAGGCAGGTCGCTGGTGGCTTCGGCGCCCTCCGGCAAGTGTTCGACGGCTGGTAAGGGGAGCTTCACGAAGCTGATGAGAGGGGCGAGGTTTGGAGGGGGTTTCGGGAGGCGATCTATATTTCTCGGGGCCGACAGGAACGATATCCGGTGACCCTTTCCGGCCATCAACTTGGCTAGCTCCATGTATGGCGTCATGTGGCCAAAGGCAAACCACGGAAGCATCACTATGTGGAGATTGTCGTGTGTGTCGGCCATTGCTCTATAGAACAAAAACCCTTGGGGAGCTCAACAAAAGCTAGAACGCTCTAGCGGATATTTACAAGTGCGTGAGTGTATTACGACCGTGAAGTTATATAAATAGAGGATTTGTCCTAAAAATTTCATCATCCATGACATCTGTGGTCTGTGGTCCATTCTTGCTAAATTTTCTTATTGACAACATTATCTAGAAATCTCATGTGGCCAGTGTTCGTCCAAATAGTTCCGTCAGTCGATGCACAAAGACAACGCTCTTCACAAATCAAGAATCGTTGTTTACTTCTTATAGCAATAATCTAGTCCTCATTCCACCATGAAATTTCTGTTTGTTTCACCAAAAATGAATGATTTGCAAAGTATTTTTCAAAATATAATCGTTTATATCGCTTGAAATAATTAGCCAATAATAAATATTTTCATTATCGACAATAATTTACGTCGAAATAATTTGATGGATGATGAAACAATTTTTCGTTCATTTATTTTTATAAGTAATTCAAGATTTTTTTAATAATATCTTTCAAATCATTCGTTTCTCTAGAATTTTTTATCTCTCATCTGTCCTTCCCGTTTCAGCTTACCGATTGACTGTTAGTTTACGTGGGTTTTTTTGCGTGGGGTGCGTCGAGGGGCGGAGCACCAGAGCAAGTTGGTAGATAAATTTATGACACATTTGTTCTTTACTTTTCAAAAAGTAGATGGGATTAATTTCAGTAGATGATGCTACGATGAAGAAATCGTAATTTATGGGGGGAATGATTATTTTTCTATAAACTTTAGGCGATTGGATAATTTTTTTTTATCGATTTGCTCAATGAATGAAATAAGTGCTATCATGGGACAGTAAATGAACTTCTTGTGATGATTTATTTATTTATTTATGTTTTCTGTCATTGGCTAAAATTATTTACTTTTAGCCAAGTCCATCATGATGGCTCCCATGAAAAATATGAATACATTGTGATTTATCAATATCATTTACTAATGAAATATGTGCTATTATTATATGACTCTTTTCTTTGAATATCTTCTATAAACTCCTTTTTTATCACTTGTAATTATTCTTTAATTTTTATTTATTTGTTAGTGTTTTAATCATTTAAAATTCGTGCAAGAGCGTGCTACGTGTCTCTTAAATATTATATTAGTATCAGAATACCTTAATTTGCATGCCAAATTAAGATACTTTCTCAATATTTTCAATGCAATCAGTGTTTTGTCTGTCCGTTAAAATAATGTCATATTGAGCAATTTATCTTTTCAATACTTATAACAAAAGCAAGTGCGAATTTAAAAAGCCAGGAAGTACCGGAAAGATCAGGCACTCTTGCTACCACATAAATTCTTGATTTAAATATATATTTTTTTGGTCAACTCTTGATTTAAATATTGAAGAGTAAAAAGATGGACCGGATCAAATCTATTGTCAGTCTTTGAACCAAAAAAGAAAAATCTATAGTCAGTCATGCCGCCACAGCTGGAAAATATGTGGTGGAAGCTCCCCAGCAATCTTCCATAGTTGACCCAATTTTGATTGAGCAAATTTATGTGTAGATGAGTTCGCTAAATCAAGTCAATCATACTATAAAAATTTATGTGATCAACACTTGGTTCCACTAGAAATGCAATTTCTCATATAGTTTCGATAGATGATTATGTCTATCATATCACATATAGACTAAGTTTATACAAAACTTTCTCGCTTGGACTCATGTCCTGGTTTCCTTTTGTTCAACTCTTCTCCAGGGATTAAATGAATCCAACGTACTCACTTCAAAAGTGAAAACCTAATCACATACCATGACTAAATCGTCAGCGATGAGAAGAGAACAATTTGATAAACGAATTAAGTAACACGACATGATTAATTAACTTTAATAGTTGGGTGAAACTAAGTGGAGGTTCGAACCGACTGATGTTGAAGAATTAGCGGATGAGTTGTGGTTAGGGGTGAAATGCCACTCGAACGCAGAGCTAGCTGATTCTCCTCGAAATGCGTTGAGACGCAGCAGTTGACTGGACATCTAGGGGTAAAGTATTGTTTCGGTGAGGGCCACGAGAGTGATACCAAATTGAGGCAAACTTTGAATACTAGATATGACCTCCAAATAATAGAGGTCAAGGTCGGCCAGTGAGACGATGGGGGATAAGCTTCATTGTTGAGAGGGAAACAGCCCGGATCATCAGCTAAGGTCCCTAAATGACCGCTCAGTGATAAAGGAGGTAGGGGTGCAGAGACAACTAGGAGGTTTGCCTAGAAGTAGCCATTCTTGAAAGAGTGCGTAATAGCTCACTGATCGAGTGCTCTTGCGCCGAAGATGAACGGGGCTAAGCGATCTGCCAAAGTTGTGGGATGTCAAAATACATTGGTAGAGGAGTGTTCTGCCTTAGAGGGAAGCACTCACGAGAGCAGGAGTAGACGAAGTGGAAACGAGAATGTCAGCTTGAGTAACGCAAACATTGGTGAGAATCCAATGCCCTGAAAACCTAAGGGTTCCTCCGCAAGGTTCGTCCATGGAGGGTGAGTCAAGGCCTAAGATCAAGCGGAAAGGCATAGTTGATGGACAATAGGTGGGTAGGTAGAGAATACCTAGGGGCACAAGACAACTCTCTCTAAGGAATTCGGCAAAATAGTCTCGTAACTTCAGGAGAAAGGGTGCCTCCTCATAAAGGGGGTCGCAGTGACCAGGCTCGGGCGACTATTTACCAAAAACACAGGTTTCTGCAAAGTCGTAAGACCATGTATGGAGGTTGATGCCTATCCAATGTCAGAAGGTCGAGGAAGTTGGTGACCTGATGACAGGGGAGCTAGCGACCGAAGCCCCGGTGAACGGCGGCCGTAACTATAACGGTCCTAAGATAGTGAAATTCCTTGTCGGGTAAGTTCCGACCCGCATCATGCCACTTTTATAAAATGTCGATCTACTAACTTTAATCTTTTTCGATTCTTTCAACACTTCTGTTTTTTGGAATTTCTAATTGCTCTAAAGCAAAAAGGAGGACAATGCTGGATTCACATCACACCATCATGACAAGGTTTAACCAGACTAGTTGAGCCAGTTAAATTGAGAAACTGGTCATTAATATGGTTCTGTAGCCAGTCCTCCTAATGGCATTTGCTACACACAATATGCCTCCACTCTCAATGGTGAAATTTAAATTTCCGCGGCAGTGGGTATTGATGAGTCGCTTGATAGTAAAATTTCTTCAACAGAACAGACCGTAAATTTTCAAAAAACTGAGATTTCTAAAGATACGTTTGGTCACTTCTATAGAAAACAAATTGTCCATACACAATAGATCGAATCCGATCCGAACATTTTTCACCCACTCGGATCAAGAAACGATCCATCATCTGCTCGGACCGAAAAAACGTTAGAGACTCGGAAAATTCAATCTTATACAGGTATGAATCAGGCCTGAATTTATCTACTCTAATCAGAGCCTGTGCATATGTCCGCGGCGAACTTGGAACGACTCAGCGTAGATCAAACATCCAATGCCACTCTCTTAACAGCCTCCGGACAACTCATGTTATTTGGACGGATAAGTTCAACAGCCAACTTAGTGTCATGAGAGACTGACCGAGATTGAATTAGGTGTAAACATAAACCAATTAAAGCTGAAGATAGTAAAGCTGTAGTCATTCATTATAAGTCTGTTAGTTTCTGGAGTTAGTATTTGGTATGTGATATAATAGTTAAATATTAAATTATGTCTTCATCTAATAGCTTAAATTCTTAGAATAGTTGGCAATAGTCCTACAAAATCTTACATTGTATCAGAGGGTTCAAATCTTTTCAGGCTCAATTTGTCTCCCTAATTAAATATGTCCATACATGGTAGTTGGCAAAAAGACCAAATTAAACGTGAAAAAGAGTGGTAAAATATTTAAATATTTAGTTATAATAGTATGAACTTTGATGTGAAAGTGTGTGCAAGTGTGTTTGTGCCTTTTTTTGGCTGATTTTTTGTGAATACATGAATGAGCTTCCAAGCCTATTCGGTTCGATTTTTTCCCTGCTTATATCCTTGGCCACAATCTTCAACTACCACCCATTAGTCTAGAAGCTTGTAGAGTCTAGACTTTTCCAGAAAAATCGATCAACTACCACAAAATAGTCTAGCACTATAGTTGGGAGTTCAGGTCCGTTCGTCATGTCCATGTCCATAATAATGAGGTTAGTACTTGCTAGTTCGAGTAATGCCGCATCGATTTCTCTATGAAAACTTTAGCTTCATCGTCGTTGTCAGCAAATCTAATGCATAAACACATGAAAGAAAAATGTGCAGTTATGTCGCAAACAGGAAGTGACAACATAATCCAAGAGCCATGTATATAATGTGCGACTAACAAGTTAATAAGGAATTACAGATTAATTAAGAAAATGTGAAAGCAGTACATCTTGCGACCCCAGAAAATGTACAAACCTAAAACTGAGGTTCTAAAAAGTTCACGCTCAAGAAAGGTTAAAATACAAAAGAAAGCAAAACTTTTTTGTATTCTCGTACTCTTGTTCATACTGAACTTCACCAACTCAGGGTATCATAACTGTTAAGAGTCATTTGCAGAAAGATAGATTCCACAGTCGTCCTCATAGGGCATAAAGAGCATGACCACCATTTTGTTTTTGCCTTAAAAAACAATGACAATTTAAACTTCTATCCATAATTTCCTCTCCAAATCTAGAATTAGTATTTTGACTCATAATTTCATGTTTGGTGTGCTCGTAAAACTCTATAGGTGATAACTGTATCATAAACATGGAAGAGGAGTCAAAATAAATTGAATCTTGAAACGCGGAACCAAGAAAAGTTACACCCATATTTTATTTTCATTGACAATGATAGTTGTTGGTTTTTGCTCTAATACCAATGTTGGTTTGCGCAAGCTTGACTTTGATACCACTGTTAGTTTCTGGTTTAATGTGCAAGTATGTATGTATGCGGAATATATTTGGCAAAGGAAAACAGAGTACGAGGTATATAAATTCAAGATCCCATGGGATAAGGATAGTTTGTTTAGTTTAACAAAATGGTTGTACAAATGATGAATGGTGGAGGAGCATTACAAGAGATATGTATATTATTCTCAGCTCCCCACCAACATTCTTCATAAATGACAACCAAGCCTACTCATAGGCCTTCTTTAATTGACATTCTTCAGCAAATATATCTTTGTACACTATCTTAATTTGCATGCTGGCCATTTTATTGGCCACTACTTCCACCTAACGCTAATTAAGCAAGGACCAAAATCTTTATCTACTCCCAATAGATCTAGAAACATGTAGAAAGTTTTGGCTTTTCTAGAAATTGATGGCAACTTCAATGCTCCTCCTTGATCAATTTTTGAGAAAAAGGATATTAAACATGTCATAACTTTCGTATGACACTCAATTAAAACTCAGCCGAATAAACAAAAGAAGGGCTCATGTCTGCATTAAATGAAGACAATAGTATTGGACTTCATTTATTCGGCCGGACTTGCTTGCTTTAATTGGGGCCATGTTTATTCAACGGGATCACACCCCAACTTTTCCCGTACTTTGCTTGAAGAAGTACAACACCAATTAAGTCTATCATATCACATATGGATTAAGTCTATACTAAACTTTCTCGCTTGACCTCATGTCCTTGTTCCCTTTTGTTCAACTCTTCTCGATGGATTAAATGAATCCAACATACTCACTCCGAAATCGAAAACCTAATCACATACCATGACTAGCCTGTCAGCAATGAGAAGAGAACAGTTTGATAAACGAATTAAGTAACACGACATAATTAATTAACTCCAATGTCACGTCACTTTTACAAAATGTCGATGCCCAGACTTTGATCTTCTTTGATCTTTTTTCAATTCTTTCTACACTTTTCTGTTTTTGGGAATTTCTAATAGCTCTAAAGCAAAAGGAATCAGGCCTGAATTTTTAGAGACTCAAATCGAAAAAACAAGAGTAAAACTAGTCGGTGTTGAGCTTAATGGATTTTGCAACCAAATGATTGTATAAATATATAATCGAACTTTCATTTCAATCTCACTTGATGCACTAAACTATCTTACTTCCGTGGTAACTATTGCACTTCGACAGAAAGCCGGCTCCACCTAAATGTTGACAAGGTCAACATGTGGAGTCGATGCAGTTGTAAGAAAATGATCTTGTGTCCATCACGTCGGCATTTTGATGAAAAATTGGCCAGATTTCAATCAAAATACTTCAATTGCCAGGAAATAAAGTTTAGTACGTTGAGTGATTGAAAAAAGAAAAGAAAAAAGAGCGTAAGCCATTTCCTACACTCAATGCGAACTTGAAGTAAGTTTTAAATGAAGCAAGTTTCATACGATTTGAAGTTTTCTAAAGAAGTTATGCCCCAATACTCAATACTAGATAGGAAGTATGACCTTATTGAGTCCAATATAATGAATTCCAATTCTCGAGTCAATTATTGTCAAGAGTCAATTTTTTTTTATTTATATCTCGTCTAAGGATTGTCGGTCTTGTCTTGGAAGATAAAACTATAGGAGTCTTGAGATATGCCTCTGCTTGGAGGTTGTTCCAAGTTAAGTTTATATAAACTCCGCTAAGGTTTCTTTGAGGGTGAGTGAGTATTTTAATGATAAAGTTAAATTTGCCGTATTCAATAGGTGGCGAGCATTATCATTGTCGCATTTAAATCCCCAACTCCTCCGGTATCAATCTGTCTCTCGAAAAATAATTGTGCTGCTCAAGAAACTATTTGGCAGAGAATATTCGAAGTCCTAATTAGAAGAAGGTATTTTGTGCAGAGGCCACGTCACATGGCATTTATGGAGAAACAAGTCGATGAGAAGTGAGAGATTTTACAAAATTTAAACGTAAAGTTATGTGAAGTGCATACCGATAATTTATATGATTGGTTAATTATACCTCATCAATCAATCGACACAAAGACTGCTTTCTCCTTAAAATTCTCTTAAGAAAGAACACATCTAGTTTCACGTACGTCATAGCTTCTTGGCTAACGTGGAAATCCCATCAGATTTTATGTGTTTCACAGGCCTGTGTTCCTTCAAATAGTTAAGAAGGTTGTTGACATAACGTTCTTGGATGTCCTTGTCCCCAACGATAGGCCTCATCTCCTTCGCTTTCTCTCGGTAAACCCTACCCTCCTCTTCCACCATCACCTGCCTCAGCGACTCGGCCACGGACTGCCTTGTGACCGACCCATCGGACTCATCTCTTGGTATCGAATACCCAATCTGTCTCTCCTCTAACAGCCTCGCATTTATTCCTTGATCTGCCAAGAATGTGAAAAGTATTAGGGCTCTCTCGGAGCTTAGCGCCTCCACCACTGAACTCCACCCGCCATGAGTCAAGAACCCGCCCACCGAGTCGTGCGCGAGTATCTTGAGCTGAGGCACCCAGCTGTGGCAAACCATGCCACGCCCTTCGACTCGCTCCTTAAATCCGTCTGGCAACACGACCGACTCGGTGTCAGCAGCACCGAGTTGAGTCTTGAGTGCCCAGAAGAACGGTAACCCCGAAAGCTCTAGCCCTAGGGCAATCTCGGTCAGTTCAGTTTGGCTTGGTTTGGCCTCGCTCCCAAACGCCACGTACACCACGGTACCTTTCATTTGCGCGTTGAGCCATTCCTTGATCGGCCGCCACATGCCGGTTTCGCCTTGTGTCTCGGAATGGCTCAGGGGAAGTTGCCCAACAGGGAAGATTGGTTTGCCGTGGATATCCTTGAGGAGACTTAACCATTCGGATTCAAGCTCATAACTGCTTCTAACTGCTATTATGTCACAGCTTTCCTGGCCCGCCCCGAACCTATATGTGTCTGAGATGCCCGATGCATCACCTGTTACCGCATCGAAAATCTTCTTGATCTCAAAGTGGCGGAATGCGACCTTAGTCGGGAAAGGAACCCACTTGGGGCTCTTGGTGAAATCCTCCGGAGTTTTCCGGTAGTCTCCCCCCTTTGAAGCCCATGTTGGCCCAAGGAAACCCAAGCTGGCAGCATTGACAATGGCGAAGGAAACACTCCTTATGCCGAGTCTAGAAGCGATTCGGCCAGCCCAATACGGAGCGAAATCGTACATGATCCAGTCGGAATCCGAAGATTCGAGGAATCGGGCCACAGGTTCTTGGAGCATATCGTAAGCCTTCTTGAGGTATGGGACCTTGTCGTGAGGCAGGTCGCTAGTGGCCTCGGCACTCTCCGGCAAGTGTTCAACAGCCAGTAAGGGGAGCTTCACGAAGCTGATGAGAGGAGCGAGGTCTGGAGGGGGTTTTGGGAGGCGATCTATGTTTCTCGGGGTCGATAGGAACGATATCCGGTGACCCTTCCCGGCGATCCACTTGGCTAGCTCCATGTATGGCATCATGTGGCCAAAGGCCAACCAAGGAAGCATCACTATGTGAAGATTACCATGTGAATCGGCCATTGTCGTTAGACCAAAATTCGTGGGGAGCTCGACAAAAGCTAGAACACGCTCTAGCGGGGTATTTACAACTGTGGGAGCTTATAAGACTATGGAGTTATATAAATAGAGCATGAGTCGCGGAACTTTTCTCGTCCTTGCCGTCTGTGGTGATACATTATATTTCAGGGGCTATTTAATTTGTCAATTTGAGTTTGTCTTCATGTTGATGGAAGTTGGTGAAATTTTTATAACATCTGTGAGATGTTTCGCTGAGGTTGGAAGGTCGTTTTTGCTATGTCTTGTTATGGAGAACATTATATGTAATCGGTGTTTTGTCCGTCCATTAAAATAGTGCTGCAAAATGATGAGAGTTCATGGGCGGCAGGTTGCTTTAATCTCTTCTGAAAGCATTGCGATGGAAGAGTGTACTTGTTCCGTTTGGGAAAAACCTTGGAACAGTATTCCGTCACATCATAATTTCTTGGTGATTAGTAAATTCTAAACCATGTCGATAAACTCATTTAATTGATATTTAGTTAACGCAAAATGTTAGCGACTTACGAACTTCATATATAATAGTAGACTGTCAACTTTTTTATTAGTAATTTATAACTCAATAAAAAAAAAAAGAGAGGTGAAATTAGTAACTTACCAGCATAGATCCGCTTTTGAAATAGCAAGTTATTGGTAGAGTAAGAAATATACTAACTCCAAGTTGAATGTAAATAATATATTTATGTCGGAATTTACCTCTCACAATAAAAAGTCACTAGTGAGTAATCTATTTATATAGAAAATTACCTCTCAAAATAAAATGTCACCAATGAAATTAGCAACTTACCAATGCAAGTCCACTTACAAGTTTGTATATTACCTACGAATAGAGAAATTTGTAGTTTAAAAATAAAATAAAAATCAAAGCCAGTAACTCACCATTGAAACAAGTAACTAACCGAAGTAGGCCCCATTTTACTACAGTAAGTTGCCCATAATTTAAGAAATTTACGAACGCCAACTTATCTTGGAAGATGAGTAAACTAATACTAAATTTGAAATTTTAGAAGTAAATGTGAAGGTTTATAACTAAATTGATCGAATTTAAAATGTTAAAACTGAATTGACCATTAAATAATAAGTTTTAAACAATTATTCCCACACAAAAATCAAAAGGACCAGTTTTGATAAGAATATTAGGTCCAATGCACAAGATCTAAACTTTGAACAAACCGAGGCAGATTGCGACATCCCTGAATTAATTAACTAAGGTATTGTCCGCTTTAACCTGTTATATACTGAGCCTCACTATGACGTCCCAGGCGCATCACCTACCGTGACTTATTGGTTATTATTTAATTAGCACGCAAGCAGAAGTTTAGAATTATAAATGTCGGCATTTAAAACATGAATGGTTTCTCACTATTCATATATTTATAGGGATGGGAGGCAAATACACGTACTAACACCGCTATCATATATTTACACAACAAGAGTTCATTTCATAACTTAGAACATAACATCTAACATAAGCAAGGGACCACACTTTCACAATGCACATACATAAACACATTACAAACAAAAGGACTCGTCCATCACTGGAATCGGGGGCAAAAAAGTTTCACCTATCCTAACTAAGCACCAAAGCCATGAGTCTGCTCCAATAAGGCGGTGCCAACATCTATGACTCACGGTTCATCATCCATCCTTTCTTCATAGTCCTTCGCTTCGCTAGGGTCCTCTTCCTCGCTTGAGTTCGATCTGCCAAGCATACTATCACCACCATTGGGACCTCCAAAGTTCAGTGGTCTATGGAGTCCATCACTTCGTCTCTCAAACCATGCCACAAACCGTATCAGCCGAAGTGGTGGGAAGTCGATGTCCATCTAGATGATGGTTTCCACGCGAGCAAAGAGCATTGTGGTCAAAGTGCTTTCCACATTCTCAGTACAAATCTCAATGCGAATAGGGAAACCATAGCGGGCAAGGGGAAGAACATTCATATTAGCTCAATCTAAAAATGTAAGGGGTGAGCTTAAACAGCTCAGTAAATAAGACAGCATAGGTTTATAAAAATTGATCCACAATCTTTTAAATGGAAAAACTAGTCATAAACAATGCAACCAATTCACTTACTTACTCACCTTACTAACTAAGTCGACCAACATAACCATATGACTGAGACATAGGCGTAATAGATATGTAAACCAAGTTAGAAATTAAGTTGCAAATCACATGCACAAACAATGTGACATACAAGTATGTGAAATATGCTAATGCAATGCATGTTTTTGGTTTTTTTTTTTTTCACACTTCCACTTTCCACTTTCACAATCTCATCAGCGGTTCACATCGATTCGCTGTTCGACCCGCACAATCACATCCGGTTCGCTGTCTGAGTATCCAAGGTTTGCTGTCCTTGGGAACATCCAAGGTTTTCCTTCCTTGGGAACTTCCCTGAAGGCATCACCAGTTCGCTATTCGATGGCCTTGTTATTGTGCATATGAGCTATCATGCTACATAAATTATGTTTCATATCAAACGCAAGACTATTAAAGAAATTCAAGGCCCCACCACAATTCAGCACACTCGATCATAGAAATTCATTAAATTTTAATTTTTAAGCATGAATACACCATAGGCACCAATTAGGCATCGACACGGCCCATCCATAGCCATTCTTACCCAAGTGAGCGTCAAAATCAATCCGATGTAAGATTTCAATTTTCCAAACGCAGCATGCTAGGCTTGGCTCACCCAAATGAAACACTAATCCAAAATTTCCAGCATGTAAACTAACCTCATTTCCCACGCAATTCCTTAGAAATAAATTTTACACTTTACTAAAATCATAAAAATCCATTTTACTACCACGTAGTACACCATAATCCAAAACCAGCGAAGACTAAAGCAATGAGAACTCATTTTGTGATATCCCGAATTTCGACGATGTGGAATACTGTACTATTCTGAATTTTCGACAGTATGAAGTAATCGAAGGACGATCGTTGAAATTAATTGTTTTAGAACAAAACGCATGGTCGGAATTGTGAACAAAATTACAAAAAGGAAAGAAACAAGAAAATGAAAACAGAGGCCGTCGCTCACGGGTTTCGAACCTCAGACCTCCGCTGTCTCGTGCGCTTTCCACTCGGCTGAGGCACGACTATTGGGATAACAATGCCAAAGGATTGTTTAAAGTATACGGCATGCGAATAACGGAGGAGAAACAACCAAAGCCATCGCCTGTGAGTTTTGACCTCGGGACTTCGGAAGGTGCCACCTCTTACCACTCGTCTAAAATTCGAACGGTGAAACAGAAATGCCAAAATTTTTATTTAATGGAAACGGCACGCGAGTAAGGGAGGAGGGGCAACCAGAGCAACCGAAATCGCTGCCTCCAAGTTTCGAACCCAGGATCGGACCATTTGTTTCATTCCCAGATACCACTCGGCTGAGGTGCGAGTGATGAAATCAAGGCGTCAAAATTTATATTTAAAGGAATCGGTGCGCAATGGACGTCGTCGTTTTGGATCAACAGAGACAACTTCAATTTTCGCAGTCAAACCCTAAATGTTCGCATAAGAGACGTTTTGGGCTGGGAACGAACCGCCGGGCCTAATTTCTTTTATTTTCGAATTTCAAGAGGGCCCATAATGGAAAATCACCGTGGACCACCCTCTTGCCGTCCACCTTGCCGCCGGCCACCAAGCAAACCGCCACCATCACCGTCTTCACGCCATCACCGCCGTCGTCGCCGTGGTAGTCTCACTGTTAAACGGTGAGTAAACCCCCTAATCCTTGATTAGGTTACTAATTGCACTTAGGCTTAGTTAAGATGCAATTAGACTCTTAACTGTGATTAATTTGGCTAAACTATAGTTAGGTTAAGTTAATCTTGATTAGAATAGTTAACCTTGGTTAGGTTAAGCTAATCTTGATTAGGTTAAGTTAATCTTGGTTAGGATAGTTAACCTTGGTTAGGTTAAGCTAATTCTGGTTAGGTTAATTAACCATGGTTTGGTTAATTAACCTAGGTTGAGTTAATGGTTAGAATTTTATGCTGATTATGCTGGACATGTTTATGATGAGATTGGCCGTAGAATTTGCCTTCCATGTGCCAAAAAAATGACTTTAGTAGAAAATAATGCATTTTTAATGCGACATTGGTAATTGATATGGAGATATGCCGAATGCTGAATTTTATGTGATCGAATAATCCACTGGGCTTGAAATGTGAGCCATGCAAAGTTTGGCATAAAAAGCACGTCGATGTGATCACGTGTGGATTTTATCGTGAAAATGGCATTAATTGATGTGTGAGCATGATCGTGGCATGAGTGCAGAAAATATGGTATTTCCATGATTGTTTGATAAAATCAACCCTGAAGTGTGTTTACGCGGGGTTAAGGATTTTTACCCTGAGGCGTGTTTACGCGGAGTTAAGAATTATTACCCTGAGGCGTGTTTATGCGGGGTTAAGAATCGAGCCTGAGGCATGAGCTTTACGCGGGCTACCCTGAGGCGTGTTGACGCGGGGTATAGTTGAGCCTGACATGGCCAACTGTTGCACACCTGAGGCGTGAACCTTACACGGGTTGTGGCGACGTCGCACACCTGAGGTGTGAACTTTACGCGGGTTGTGATGACGAGTTATGGCATGAGCACGTTTCATGAGTGCAGTGATTAAATAGAAAGAAGAAATGAGATTGTATTTGATTACATGCCTTGGCTGATGCATTGTTTTAGAATGCGATTATAACTGATAACATGTAGAGAGTGTGCATGTACCAAGGCGAGGTAAGAGTGCCTGTAAATTGTTAATTACTCGATGAGTGATTTGCTCGAACTTGTATTAGATGACATGCTTAGGGATGCTCTTGGTGAATTGGTGTCCTACGCGAGGTTTAGGCGGTTAACTTACTGAGATTTTATCTCATTAGTTGTTGTTAACCATTTTTCAGGTCCGTAGAACGGAAGGCCAATGGGTACGGTTCAAGGTACCCTTGTGTAGAGGAGATAGGTTAACCCCGACCTCGGTACCTCTTTGTGTTGGTCGTGTAGGAAGTGGCCCGATAGTGAGGGCTTGTAAATATAAACTTCCTAGGGTTAACATGTTGATAAATAAAAATGTGTGTTTTGATAATGATGTTTGTTCTGTTATTGATGCCGTTGTTTTCCTGCTATCCTCGCTGTCAGGGGTTGTTTATGTTTCCGCATGCGCTAATTGAAAGATAAAATGAATGGTTAGTTGACGCGTCTTGGGACGTTGAAATTTTTATTGACCATTGGACAAGTGACAGGGATGGTCGCGCGCTTGAGAACTCGGGGCGTGACACATTTTCACCTCAAGCTTGCTTCAAAATAACTATGTACAACTCGGTGGAGCGCAATAGAACTTCAATAAAAAATTTCCAGCAAGCAAAATGTGCATAAATTCACCATATAGTCCACTAAAATTTTGGAACTTTCATTTCAATCCATACGGCTTAAGAAATTCTCATTACCATCACATAAAACTCATCATGGCCCCATAGTTGCATGAAAATAACCGAACTAGGGAAATTAATAAGGCAGAATTGGTCTACCCCTAATCTTGAACTTAAGGAAACACAGTTCAACATGCAATGACTAATCTTGCTTAAAGACCAAGAGAAAAATCTTTTGAACCAAAGACAACAATCCATTAAGTCACGAGACCCACTAAGCTTTGAAATTCTCAACATGCAAACCGAGACACAAAACAAGGCTTGCATGGCTCAACTAGCAACCAATCAAAAGTAAGATGGATCCAAAGTTATCCACCTAGCCATCCCACTTACCTCTTGCAAATTAGCCACCAAAATCCTTCATTTTCTCTTGCCAAAACCCACATACCACAGCTCGGAGAAGCTATCCAATGAAAAAGAAAAGGGATGAAATTAGGCCTAAAGATAGATAGGAAAGGATTATTGAAGAACTTTGAACCCTTTTGAACCCTCTTTGTTGACACCTAAATTTTGATCCCATTTTAGGATTAATTTAAAATTTATTTCAGTAAGTAATTTGCATAAAAATTAGGGGTCGACCCAGCTCCTAGCAAAAAATATTTAAATTAATTTCATTTAGGTTTATAATTATTTCAGCATAAACATGTTCATGCATTTTGCATTTAAATAGGACCGGTGACGGAATTGGAACTAATTTGATGCGATTTGACCCTTAAGGATCCAATTGAGAAAACAATTAAATTTGAGGCCGAATTTGCAAATAATAGAAAGTTGAGGCCCCTGACTTGATCTAATATCGTCTATATAAACACCGTTATACTTCAAGGTTTAGGGATTGGCAAATTTATTCAGAGAAATTCAGAGAGAGAAACACGTGAGAAAGGGGGAGAGAGGGAGTCGCGGCCGAACATCCATTCACACGGCTGCAACTTTGCTTTGCTCGCTGCTGTCTACTGTTGCGATTTCTTTCACTTTGGCCTGGCGAGCAGCTGCTGTCCTGACAATACGTTTATCGTATCAGCACCACAACCTGTTCGCCGAGTTCCCACGTTGTTGTTGCGCTTCCTTGCCACCTGCCCCAGTGCTGGTGCAATCCACGACAAATCACTTGCAATCCAGTGAAAGGAAAATTCCAAGCGGTGGTCAAAGGAGCTTTCGTGGAATTGATTAAAAAATATTGAAGGCAAATCTGAAGTGGGACCGTTCAGTAAAGAAAGCATTAGAAGATCCCACCTGGAGGTCCTCTCTTGGAGAGATGCGCGCGGGAGTTCTTCACGATACATCGAGAAAAAAGCCAAGAGTAAGTCCTTTGCTTGCACTGATTCTTTGTTGTGCCCAACAGCATTTGCCAAGTACGACCACCCGACGAGGACGTTGCCCACGCATCCCCACCATCAACGGTCCTGGGTAGGCAAGCACCTCCACGGATCACAATCCACTCGAGCCACCACTGGTTTATCCCGATGCCGATCCCGCCACATTCGAATTTGGAAGCGTTATCCACAAAATAGGTAACTTCCTTATCCGATTTGATTTCGATATTTATCATTTCCTAATTTGAATCATTGTTATCTAACGTGCATATCTCCTAGATTATATTAGGATTAAATTAGGAAACTTCCTAATTCGACAACATGCATAATAGGCAATCCGATATCTAATCCTTGATATTTAATTCCCACGCACGGAAGGTTAGCCAAACCTATTCGCAATCCGTCGGATACGATTTGCCAAATCTTAACATGTTGGCTAAACCTATCCGCAATCCGTTGGATATGATCCGCCGATAAAATCTTGCCATTTGGATGTGATGGATATTCGATGCATATTTTATTAGATATTCTAAATATTTTCAAAATTCGAAATTCCTTTTTAAAATCAAAATAAGTAAGAAGGTGGAATTTACTTGAGATTCCATCTTTAAAATCATCTTTAGAAAGATATGATTTTTTAGAAATCGTATCTCATAGGTTGCATTCCATTTTAGAAAGACAACGTTTCCTAAAAATGATATTTCATAGGATTTAGTTTCATTTAAATAATCTTGCATATAGATTAGCATTGTATCATTTAAGTAACAATTCATCTTAAAATTTTCTAAAACTAGGATAAGATTTTCTAAAATATTGTTGGGATTTAATTTCAATTAATTCCTAAATATTAAAGATAATCTTCATTTAGGATAGTTTGAATTTCATGCATTTTTTATTCCGAAAATCATAAAATACCAAAAATAAACATTCATATGCGTGTTATGTATTTGGTACGTCATTTAGTTTAGATTCATCTTAGTACCATGTCTAGGATCATTTTAATTTCGTGACTAGGTGCATTCATGTAGTATCATGTCTAGGTTCATTAATTTAATTTGATAGCTTAAATTAAATGCATGCCATTTAGTATGGTTGCATACATTTTACCTGTCATTTAGTGAAGGTGAGTTTATGACCATAACGTGTGACATTTATTTCATAAGTCATTAGATTCATGTCATTTAATTTAGTGCCTTTCATATAGTATAGTTGCATTGCATTTTAGTATAAAGTTGCATTTATTGCATTTCATTAAATAAGTGAAAACTCCAAAGTAATTGAACTAGTCTAGGTCTTACGCTTTGGAAATAAGCGTTAGGGATCAGGCTGCAGCGTTCAGGTACGTCATCTTTCCCTCTTTGCAATTTATTTATTGCTTTGATTTATTGGGTGTTTATTTTTATCTGTTTGCGTATCCGCATAATTATTTTCACATGTTAGGACTTTAGTCTAAAAATAATCTAAGTTGCATGCCAAACATTTTTTCTTAAATAAAAGAACGGTACCGAAAGGGCGTTAGAGTAATCTAGCATAACCAAGTCCCCAGACTCATAATCTCTGGTTTGAAGGAATAGAGTATTTCTCCCGATACTTTATTTAGGTGTCTAATCGACCTACCGTAAACTGATTAGTGGCGACTTCAAAATTAAATCATTTGCATGTTAATTATTTGAACTTAAGTCATGATTTGGTAGAGCTTGGGAGAGCTCGAGCTAGGTTAGTTCATTTATTAATTGACTTGGTAATCCATTAGCCTATATTTTTTTCGAAATTTAGGTCGCGACACTCTTTCACTAATTCTTGGCACTCTTGGCTTCAAGGGCTTCTCCCGATCTTGAGAGCAATGTCGCCAATGAAGAGAGTCGAAATGAGGAGGATGAAAGAGAGATAGAGGGAGCTTCCATGAGCTTAGAGAGAGAGGTGAGAGTTGAGTGAACTTGAAGCTTAGGGTAATCATTTGATTTTTGCATGGTTTAGGCAATTATTGTCAATTGTCCATCAATCAAGGCCTCCTTCACATGCAAATTTCTTATCAAAAGAAAGAAAAATAAATGGAAGAAAGGAGAAGGGTGATGTCGCCGGTTTCTAGAGGGAAAGAGAGAGTGATGGGAGAGGTGGTGATATAAAGGTTGTGTGCCAAGCGCACAACTTAAGGATTTGCATGAAAATCAATTGGGCAAGAGAAATAATGAAAAGATGGCATGTCATTCTTAAGAACGATTGTTTTAAGAAATTTTTCACAAAAATTTATCTATGGTAACTAAAAATGGAAGGGGTAGTCACCTTGATCCCTTGGTGGGAATTAGTGACCAGTTGATATAAAAGTAGTGATTGAATTAGGAAAATTGGTTGTCGCCCACTGGTATCAAAATTCGGTTCTTTAAACAATACTACAATTTATAATACAATTAACACCCAAAGATAATTTAATCATTCAATAAAATTTTGCTAAATATGAAATTAGGAAAAACAAGAAATAAAACTTGAATTATTAAAAATTCCAATTTAGATAAGCTTTAAATTAATCCTTGTGCTTTGGAAGTTTTCTTGGAAATCAAGTTTTGAACCTAGACACAATATGAAGAAACTTCAAGTTAAAATTAGCACTAATAATAAGAATGTCACATAGGTCATTTAGAAGGATAATTAATAGACATATATGTAATCTCACATTGTAAAGGACTATTTAGTCATTTAAGTAAATTTATAAGGATAAGTTAGGGATTTCACTTATATAAGGGCACATAGGTCATTTGGAAGGATAGTTTAGGGACGTTTATGCAATTGCACACTTCATGGACAATTTAGTCATTTAGGCGAGTTTATATGGGTAGAATAGGCATTTTATACGAGCAAGGGCATTTAAGTCATTTAGGCATAAAATAAGGATAATATAGGTACAAAAATGTGAACGCAATGGTAGAATGGTAATTGTACATACCTGAGGGTATTTAGGAAATTAAAAATTTTCGCAAGGACTGAAATGTAATTTCATATGAAAATTATGCTATCAATTTTTCGAAAATGAAGAATTTAGAATGCTTGAAAAGCCTTGGGAATGGCCAGGATATCCCATTTTCCACTTCTTATACCAAGTCTCGGCTTTTCCTAATCATATAGATTGTTAACCACAAAGGTTATTCTCTGTGCAATGTATAAAGGCGGTCTAAAAACCAAGGTGCCACGCTCACGGTTTTATCCATTGGCATGCAGGTGAACATCTTCTCAAAAGGTCACCCATTCTCAAAAGGTCACCCATCTTGACAGTGCTCCTACCTGAGCATGTTTAACTTTGAAGTTCCAAAGGTAAGCATTGCCGTTACGTCAAAAAGCACCTTCGTGAGTTAATTTCAATTTTCACATATATATCCCAAAATCGTTATCCCTTATTCGGTGCACAATTCAGTTCATTCTTGCTTCCTTCGTCATCCTAGTAGCTTGCTAGGACCTGCTCCTTACCCAAGCCCTCTGGCCCCGGCGACCACTCTCCGCCCTCGTCGGACCGGATTGGTACAAGCCCATTAGCTCTTTCGTGGTTTATCCCCGAACCACGCACCTAATGGAAGGGTCTCAATCTGATACTATATTGCGATGCCCCTGCATTAACTCATTAAGGTATTGTCCGCTTTGACCATCTCTATCCATTATATTGTCTCAAAATCTAAAAATAGGATTTAGACTCAGAAATTCAGATTTGAAGTGCCTGTAAAACTCTATAGGAGATAACTGTATCATAAACATGAAAGAAGAGTCGAGAAATATATTGATTCTTGAAACACTGAACCAAGAAAAGTTACATTCACATTCTGTTTTCATTGACAATGTTGTAAATCCCCAGATATTAGCACATAAAAATAGCAAATACCCTATAACTGAAAAAATGCCATTATTTTGTGATTCTGTTAAGGCAAAATGAAGGCAAAATGAAGGATGAGTGATTTCTTAAAATAAGGACCCATAGGTGCGTGCAAAAGGGGAAACAAAGTAGAAGTATACAAGGTTGGCGGCTGGTACAAAGTGACTAGCTTGGTACTGTTCTTCCCCCTCTTCCTTTGATGATGCAGCATACTTGTAAACCTACCATAGATTTTTAATTTTCATCAAAAACCAAATTGCACTTCATCATAATCAAGGAAAACAACCATATTTTCTGGGCCAATATTAAACGGGATTCTACACATGCTTCAACAATATTTTACGAGAAACCACTAAAAACTGACTTCATGTTTGAATTCGGCAAAACTTGGCAGCAGAGAAGGCTTTAGAGTTCTATTAAGAGTCAATGCCAAATCTGAACTTGGCATTCTACCCAGCTACTAAAGAGATCTAAGAAATTGGGGTTTTCATTTTACGCAATAGTTGAGTTTAAAAATAAAGGTGAAAAAACATGAGCGCAAAAGCAAATTGGGGGTTTTGAAAAGCTCGTCATTCAACAGCTAGGAAGCTTTAAGTTCAAGAGACAGGATGTCCAATCCAAGTTTACAGCCCTCAATTACAGCACACATAAATACAATTAAAAGTGATGCCCTATCCAGCACCTAATCACCAATTTACCCAATCAAGAGCCCTTGACAGTGCAGGTGCTCACTTCAGAGACCCTCATTTTGATGGTACAGTGCATCTCCATTGAATGCTCAGACACAGTAGGGAAGGAAATACTAGTTTAGACCAACATCTATCAAGATGCCATCTTTGCGCATAACAATCTATTAGGCACTATAGGATCAATATTAGTCAAAAAGACATGCCCCTAATGGAAAGCCAGAAATTACCTATTCTCGTCATCATCTTTTTTTATTAGAATCATCTATTCTAGTCATGATCACGAAATGGTTGAGAAAGAACTCCATTCAGTTAATTATCAACAATAATACCAGAAGGCTAGTTCAGTTCAAATATATATCACCACAATATGCACTAGTCACTTAAATTATCATGCTTAATAATGCAACAGATATTATTCACATTAACTGTGCATAGAACCAACAGTAATCATAAGTAATCTCACTTATAGTGAATACTATAACTCAGTCAGGACTGCAACATCTTCATATGCATGCATGCATGTGTGTGTGTGCACGTGCGGGCATAAAGATAATTTAAGATATGAGAAATTCAACATTTAACAATTATATAAGAAAATGCACCCACTTTTGTATAAGCATTCAACTGGGTATGAATTGGCTGCATCCAGCACATCTTATGAGATTTCCATCAAAATCAGCATTTTCAGGTGTCAGACACGATCACTTACAGCTGCAATTTTACCTGTCAAACAAGCCAATTATGGTAAACAGACGGATGAATAACTTTGCAAAAAAAAGTTCATGCTACACATTAACTGTCTATGAAAACGGTTGGCAAGAACAGATCTTGCCCATTAAGATCATGATTTGGAATAAAAAGCATCCAAAGTTTAAGAAGCAATGCCAATTACCAACTATTAGAATATCATATCCAAGTGGTATTTGACAGAGTGCCAGACAAAACCTTTCTAGTTTCCAGACAAGCAGATTTGAGAGTGAGAACCCCCTTTAAAGTTTTTTTTTTTTTTGGGGGGAGCGTAAAAAGGATCCAAAGTTTAAGAAGCAATGCCAATTGCCAACTATTAGAATACCATATCCAAGTGGTATTTGACAGAGTGCCAGACAAAACCTTTCTAGTTTCCAGACAATCAGATCCTAAGTGTTGATAATTTAAACACTGAAGATTGCAATAATGGTATTCATGTGAGAGAAAGATCAAGAATTTGTTATTCACCTTCTACATTATTACGAATATTTGCCAATCAGCACAAGCAAAACGCAACAAGCCCCATAATAATGCCGATATCAGTAAAAGAATTGTTCCCCTTTAGAATACCATCTTTCAAAATTAGTTTGGGGCAGCATTCCCAAACAACTACATGACATCCCAGATCTAGGCAAAAATTGGAATGTCTTCTTCCTCCTACATATACAGCTGAGTATAGCAACTAATTAGCGGGTGAGCAGATCAATTCTTGCAATTCGTTCCTAATAACAGCCTATCAGGACACTGCCTCCACTCAGAAAATACGAGCATTAAAAACATAAGTGCCAGTTAGGTTAGCAGCTCGAATCACAAGAGCCAATATTATAGGCACTCACCAAGGACATAACCACCACAGATTGATTCAACAAACAAAGCATTAAGGACCTGGAACCACCAGGACATAAGCCAAAGTCAGTCCAGTACGACCTCATTGGAAAAGTAGATTTTCCAGAGCCCCCCACCCCCACTCATCCTTTCAATTAGATAAATCAAGTTCATTTCATTCTTCCACACCTGGCTATAAAACTCTGATTCTTGAGAATCAGCGATGCTTCAAAAACCAAGTATGCCCTGCACAAAATGAAAAGTTTCAGGAACAAAGTCTAATTCAGATATATAGGTAGATAGGCCCAGCAGGCATCACACTTCTACTAAAATCAGATGTTCCTTTTGGCCATAATAGAAAATATCAGCTGCATTGCTTATTGGATGTTCATTAAAAAAATCATTAAGAGATAAAATCAGATGTTCATTCACCACTTTTTGCCTTATTGGATTGTGAAACAATAAATTCTCATGCATGGTTTATCTACTTGCTACAATTTTATGGAGATTGGGAGATATCGGAGCACATCATATGGTCATTAGGAGTGATCTCACAAGAAGAAGCCCCTTCTACATCATCACTGACCCACAAGCATCAGCAGTTGTGACTTTCATCCATTCTAATGCTGCCATATGACGACCATTAAAGTATCCCACATCTCTTGCCGATGTGTTTTACATGGGCCTTGTACATATGTACTCTCCCTCCACCTAATAGCTTAAACTTTTTGGTTAAATTTTCTTACACGGTATCAAATCAACTGCTGATTCGGTTTTTCTTTCATGTCTCTGCATCTAGTTTGTGAATCTCCATGGTGATTTATGTCAATGACATAGTCAGAACCTAACTCAATTCCACATGCCATTCTCAATTAGATTTGCATGTGAAACGAGATAATAAAGTATCCCACATGGCTTATCTACGAGATTCATATAAGTCTTACATACACGTGTCCCTCTCTACCTATTGACTTAAACTTATAAATTGGATTTTCTAACAACAAGAAGACAAATCTAAATGTATGCTTCAACAAATAATCCATGTCACAAAGAAATGCAATAAAAGGATTGTTATATGAATGAACTCAACCAAAAGAAAAAAATTTCACCCACCATAAACTATTGGATGTGCTTCCCAAGAATCGGTTTCCATATTGGCTAACTCTGACATCCTTCGATTTGTCAATCATCCTACCAGGAGAAATCATCATTCTAAACATATTAATATGGAGAAATCAGACAAAATTTAGGTAGATCAGTAAAAAAGTGAACTTATTTGCCTTCCAAGAGTTATCCTGTTGCATAGGGCAGTGATTGTGCAACAGTTTCCAATTATTCCTTTTACCGCCGGAGCAATAGTACTCTTTCCAGCTGCATATCAACATGTGTTCAGGGTCGTCCATGATATGCAGTCATTTTTCCAGTTCTTTAAAGCGATAGATGAGCAAGGAAACCACATTGTTTCCGGTGACACCAATGCCAGTAGCCTCCAGTCAAAATAAAATTTTATTTCAATTTACATCCCATCGAGTCCCTCAATCAACAATGTATATGTTTGAGGGTGCAGTTGGCAGCCTTTCCTCTCCATGACCTGCAGCAAATCTGAGCATCTCTTTACAAAACCCTTCTTAAGTAGCCCATCAACTAGAAGCTTCCAGGCTAGTTCATCTTGATTGTACCCGCAAACTAAGAGACTTCGAAAAAAATGCTCAGCCTCCTCATTTTCCTCCTGATCATATAGGCCACATATAAGCAGCTTAGAAGACTCCAGATGGGGTAAATGACCATGCTCGATCATAGCCTCTGTCATCTTCTTTGCTTCTCTGTATTCTCCCTTCTCACAACAACAGCAAACAAGAGCATCGTAAGTTTTTTCATCAGGATTCATACCACTGTCTCTCATGTGGTTGACTATTCTAATCGCTACTCTAAGGCGGCCCACTTTGCAAAGTCCTATAATGATCTTTGCGTAAGTGTTGACATTAGGAGCACAACCATGTTCAAGCATTTTGTCGAAAAACTTCAAAACAGTTCCAAAATCCACAATCCTCCACACATCTGCTTTATCAACTGCTGAGATATTTGACGTCAAAATATCACTTCCGACTGCAAGGTTCTCCCCTTTCACCCGATTTCCATCTAAAAAATGCTGAAGCAAAAGAACATATGTGTGGTGAGAAGGCACACAACCAGAATCAAACATACGTTTCAGAACATCAAAAGATAGATGAAGTAATCCCAGCCGCCCATATGCATCAATTAAATATGTGTAAGGAACTGAGTCAGGCTCAATCTTCTCTCCTCTCATCTTAGAAATCAAATTTTCTGCTTCGTATAGTCTGCAATGAGAGCAGTATGCATAGATAAACGATGTGTAAGTAAAGAGATCAGGCTGATATCCCAAGGAAACCATCTGGTCTAAAAGCTTATCAGCATGGTCAAAGTTTCCTTCAGCAAGCATATGCTTAATCAGAATCGTATAAGTATACACTGTCGGCTTCAAGTCCAGATTCAGCATATTTTTTACCATCACCAGTGCTTCTTGTGTTCTCTTCTCTTTGCATAATCCATCTATCAAAGCATTGTAAGTAAATGAATTTGGCTTGCAATCCTCCAAGAGCATCCTATCAAACAATCTACGGGCATCCTCAAGTTGTCCAGATGCACAACAGCCATCAATTAACGATGTATATATCACTTCATTTGCTTTGATACCTTTCTCATGCAAGGAATCCAATAAAGCAAAAGCTTCTTTAATCCTCAACCTCTTACAAAGAGTATCCATGATAAAGCTATAACTCCACACATCAGGAGCTAAACCACTTTCTTCCATCATTTTAAGTAGCCTATGAGCATTATCCAGCTCCCCTAGTCTACATTGACCATGAATTAAAGTATTGTACGTGACAATAGACGGAGGGAGGTTGCGCCCAGCCATCTTATTAAACAATGCCATAGCCTGGTGCACATTTTTATTCTCACAAAAGTAGTCTATCAATTCATTGTATGTACGAGT
Organism: Metrosideros polymorpha var. glaberrima; assembly: GCA_001662345.2. Classification (NCBI taxonomy): domain Eukaryota; kingdom Viridiplantae; phylum Streptophyta; class Magnoliopsida; order Myrtales; family Myrtaceae; genus Metrosideros; species Metrosideros polymorpha. Next base: position 14,954,976 of record BCNH02000008.1, on the reverse strand, counting down.
ATCTGGACTACATTTTTTTGACTCCATCAAACCTAAAATATCAAATGCAGCATCTATTTTTCCATCCTTACAATACCCATTAATTAAAGCATTATAAGTGATAACAGTTGGAACTAGCCCCTTATCCGACAATTCATCCAACAATTTCCGGGCTTCACTGATCTTATTGTTCTTACAGAAGCTATCAATGAGAACAGTAAAGGTATGAAGATTAGGCTCACAACCTCTCTCAGGCATCTCCGTAAACAAATCCATTGCTTCTGATATTCTACCCAAATCACATAAACCACATATAAGAACTGTATATGTTCGAACAGAAGCACTGCAATTATCTTCCCCCATTTGAGAAAACAACTTCAGAGCCTCATCCACCCGCCTTGCTTCGCAGAGACCATGTATAAGGATAGTGTATGAAACCTCATTTCTTGCACAACCCTTTTGTGGCATTTGCACAAAGATCTTATAGGCGCCATTCACATCCTTCTTCCGACAGTGACCCAATATCAGGGAGGTATACGTATATGTATCCGGGCTCAAACCCGCCTCCAAAATCTTTCTCACGTAAGACTCTGCCTCAACCAGATTCCCCAACTTACAGTACGCATTAACCATTGTATTGAAAGTATAGATGTTCGGCAGAACCTTCAGGTCTAACATCTCTATGTACACATTTTTCATTTCGTCAATCATCAAAAACTTCGCTAATGCCATCAGTAGAGTATTATAGCACCTGACGTTAAGCTTAAAACTCAAATCACCTTCCCCGTTCATCCGGGATAAAAACTCCAACACGAACCGCACGTCATCCACTGAACCACAGCATTTTATCATGGCGATACGTAGCTTCTCAGCAACACGGAAAAACTTGTTAGGAATCAGAATGGCCAGCAAGGCCGAATAAGACTGTACATTGTGGCTGAACCCGGGCTTCTGCGAAATCCAATTGAAGAACCCGAGCGCCGTCCGAGGGTCGAGATTAGAGGCGAAGACGGAGGAAACGTGAGACGGGGTAATCGAGGGGAGCAGCCTCTTGAGCCAAGGGTTCCTCTGCCAATTTGGGGACGCGAGGATCGAGAGAAGCTGAGACGAAACATCTGACGGCTCGGGCTGAGCGGCGGCAGCGCAAGTCACGGGAGAGGCGAAGGAAGAGAGAGCTTTAGCGAGAGAAATGGGCGCGAAGGCGGTGGGATCACACGGGCCGAAAATGGCCGACGTCATTCTCGCGGCGGAGCATCTGGCGGGGGCGGCGGCGGCAGCCCCGCTCATTGAAGGGAAGGTCTAGGGTTTCGCGATGGCAGCGGCACGCATATGGAGATCAGAGGGTTGGATCGAGAGCGAGTTCGAGGCGTTGCAGAGGCGCTCCACGACTGAGGTTTTGAGGGGGGAAAAGCGGCGGTCCGTCGCGAACTGCAACCGGAAATGGAGAACCCGACCGGTTGTGCATTTGGATCATACCATCAACCGGTGCACCGGACCCAATACATCAAATCAATCCTTAGTTACATACGTCCTTTCCCCGAGATTTGCAAGATTAATAATTTAAAATGGACTTAGATTTATAGGGACGATAGACGATCCAATATTTTTAACACGATAGTAAGCCCAAATCGAACCGTACCGAACTCATTCATTCTGAAATGGAAGTCTCAAACCAACACGCAGATCGTTTGCATCTTCGATTTTGTTTGTTTGTTCCGTTTGACCATACGGTAAAAACCATCCATACGTACATATTATAATGAGGATTAGGAGAATTTTGTGTTTTCTCATTTAGCATTAGATTTACACTAGTAACTTTTAGTTTCTAAAAGAATGATGATATATACTGATCAAGTTTAGACTTTTACATCAGAAACCAAAAAAAGAAAAGTTTAAAACTTTTATGCACTGCCTAAAATAAAATCCAAATTCATCTCGAACGGTACCAGATTTTCATAATGGGATTTAACTTGTCCCAAAATCCAATACTTTACTACGCCACGTTATGATTTGAGACTCAATTGAATCTGTATTATTACCGTGGCCATAAACTCTACGCCTCTTCCAACTTATGGGCAAGATTTATATGTCATATGCATCGAATGATATATTAGTAGAAGAGGCACATGGAATGTATGTGAAATGCAAAAGAGATAAGAAAAAATTGAAGATATCGCAAGTGCCTGAACTTTCTTCCGGGAGTTGTAGTTGTATATGCTTCTTCTTCTTCTTTTTTTGTTTCAGTGATGGAATGAAATTAAGTATCATTGGCCAAAATGGGGTACCTCAACTGCAATTGAACTGTTCAAAATCGGCTCGATTTTGTCCTTGAGAAAAATTAAAATGCTAGTCACCATGGAGCCTATTTTCCAGTTAAGTAGCCATTAGTTTGCATGTTGGATGCCAATGTATGATGCCAAGTCACCAAACACGACTCATAACGATTATATACATCTACGTCTACCTCTTTTCTTCATTTTCCAAACATACCCTAACTTTTGTCACAAGAAACTTCTCTCACGGTCGCCGCCGCCATCGCCGTGGACATTGCCGCACCGCCAGTAAATCCGGTGTTCACCACCACAGCCAAGTATGACCAACGCTACCTCGAATATGATATACTAGATATTTGATAAGTGTAAAATGATTTATTGAGATAAAGAGATATGTAATATTTGATCATCTGCAAAATGTTAAATATTTGTCGCGTGTCATTTTCATCAAATTCATTAAAGTCCATGGTTATTATCATACAAATATGGCTGCATTTTCAAATAATTTTTCATGTACTTGTTACTTTCCATCCATGTTCTTAGTTCTTTTTAGAGGTGATAGGTTTTGGGGTGAGTCAGTTCCCACCCTAAAATCGAGAATCGGACCAAGTGGGCCGGTTCCTCAGTTTATGGAACTGAGAACTGACCGTGATAATTTTTTTTACATAGATGATGTGAAATACCACATCAAATAAAGTTGCTTATGATGTCTTAATTACTATATTTGCTCTGCTAGCATTGGTATTTGCATTGTTTGTGAAATTACAACTACATCATGACGAACATATTAAGATACTTCAAAATAAATATATATTATAATAAATTTGCATATACAAGCAATGCGAGGACTTCATAAATTTTCATGTCTCTATAGAAGAAAAATCTAGTAACAAATCCCTCTAATTTAGTGAAGTGTGAATTAGGCGTCTCTCGCAATATATATCAATGCAGTCGGGGTGATCCGAGTGAGTGGGTTCATATCGGAAATCGAACCGATATTCACTGATTCCAATTTTTAGAGATCGGGAAGACCACTTCGGTTTGGTTCTTTTGCTTATCCCTGGCTCTTTCCCATTGCTGCGTTTGAGAACCATGAACGTAAATTAACGTGCATGGCTTGGGTAGCAAAAGAATGCCCAAGAAGCTCCACCTCTGCAGACCAATTGCTTCTCCTTACGTTTTCAATATCGTCTCTCGTTCGGATGCCACCATAGCCTGGTCGAACCACCAAATCAACCCGAAACCTTCTCTTCACCGTGTAGCTCATACGACCAATTGTTCCTCTTTTTGCGGCCCAAGCCACACGAGGACTCCCCAGTCCTACTCCTCTCTCTTGGGTCAATGTGCAGAGACGAGATGCTTGTCAGATGTTCGGAAAGTTCAGACCCATCTGATAAAAACCGCTATCTGTCCCACCCTTTTGGGCCTCAAGCTAATCGACGCCTACCTGAAGTGCAGCAGCGTGAGCGATGCTCGCAACCTGTTCGACGAAATGCCCGAGAGGCACGTGGTCACCTGGAATGCAATGATCGCTTCTTATATCAAGCAGAGAAGAAGTGAAGAAGCTATCGAGCTTTATGAGAGGATGATGAGTGAGGGAGTCTTTCCCGATGAGTACACGTTCTCGAGTGTCTTCAAGGCATTTTCGGACCTGGGTCTGGTGACTGGTGGTCAGAGAGCTCATGGGCTCGCTGTGGTTTTGGGGTTGGAGGTTTCCAATGTGTTTGTTGGTAGCGCTCTTGTTGATATGTATGCGAAATTTGGTAAAATGAGAGACGCGCAGTTGGTGGTGGACCGAGTAACAGACCAAGATGTGGTTTTGCTTACGGCATTGATTGTTGGTTATGTGCAGCATGGCGAGGACTTCAAGGCTCAAGAGGTTTTCTCGGATATGATCAAAAAGGGGATCAAGCCTAATGAATTCACTTTTGCAAGCACTTTAATTGGTTGTGCAAACTCAGCAGATTTAAAATCTGGTAAATTGATTCATGCGTGTATCGTCAAAACCGGCTTTGACTATGCAATTGCTTCACAAACTTCACTCTTGACAATGTACTCGAAATGTGGGATGATTGATGACTCCTTCAGGGTGTTCAATGATTTGGCTAACCCAAACCTGGTGACATGGACATCTCTCATTGTAGGTCTTGTGCAAAATGGTAGGGAAGAGATCGCTCTCTTGAAATTTCGGGAAATGTTGCAGAATTTAGTAAATCCTAATTCTTTCACATTATCAAGTGTTCTTCGAGCATGTTCGAGCCTAGCTATGCTGGGAACAGGAAAGCAAATCCATGCAGTTCTCACAAAATATGGATTAGTTAGAAATGGTTATGCTGGGGTAGCACTTATTGACTTGTATGGAAAATGTGGAATGGCAGAAATGGCAAGGTCGGTCTTTGATCGGTTGATAGATATAGACATGGTGTCTATGAACTCCATGATATATAGCTACGCCGTTAATGGTCTGGGACAGGAAGCACTTGAATTGTATTATAGGATGAAATATTTGGAGCTTGAGCAAAATGAAGTGACATTTGTGGCTGTTCTTGTGGCATGCAGCAATGCAGGGCTGGTTGAAGAGGGTCAGCAGATCTATTCATACTTACAAGACAGTCATGATACAGAATTGAGAAGAGATCATCATGCATGCATGGTTGATTTACTGGGGAGATCGGGAAGACTTGAAGAGGCTGAAATGTTGGTGACACAAATAGATAATCCAGATGTTGTTGTATGGAGGACACTGTTGAGTGCATGTAGGGTTCATGGAGATGTAAAAATGGCAGAGAGAGCTATGAAAAAAGTGCTTGAACTAGCACCAGGAGATGAAGGAACACATGTGCTGTTGTCAAATCTATACGCCTCGACTTGCAATTGGAGTCAGCTTATTGAGATGAAAAGCACGATGAGGGAGATGAAACTGAAGAAGAACCCCGCAATGAGTTGGGTTGAAGTTGATAGAGAAGTTCATACTTTCACGGCTGGTGATCTATCTCACTTGGGATCGAAAGAGATACTTGACACGCTGGAAGAACTGATTGAGAAAGTTAGAAATCTCGGCTATGTCCCGGACACTAGATATGTGTTGCAGGATTTGGATGAAGAGAAAAAGGAGACATCATTGTATTACCACAGCGAGAAGCTGGCCTTAGCTTTTGCTTTATCAAGGACTAAAAATAAGACCAACAGTGTCAGGATTCTTAAGAATCTTAGAGTTTGTGGGGATTGTCACTCTTGGATGAAATATGTCTCCATTGCCGTTGGAAGAGAAATTGTTGCAAGAGATTCAAAGAGATATCATCATATCAAGGATGGCCTGTGTTCTTGCAGAGACTATTGGTGAAACAGATTTTGATTCTTGATATTAACGTCTCCGCTAGCATTTGAGTGACTGATAAAGAAGGGGTGCAGTTTTATGATCTTTACATCAGGGACAATTTTGATAAGGAAGTCCGAGAGAGAATTTATTGTAGTTTTTATTTGATAGCTCTAGAAAATGTATGGTGGAAATAGGAGCTTTGACCTTGACGTGAGAAGTAAAATGGAGAACAAGTTACTCAGCCACAGTTCAGCGATGGAGAAAAGGTATCTTGAAATTAAGATGCCAGCAATTTTGTTGTCTAAAGGTCTTGAATAAAGCATCAGCAGAGTAGTGTATACATGTATGTTTAGATGCTCCATTCTTTGTCATCAAAATTGATCTCATATGTTCATATAAAACATTACGCAAATTTCGCTTGGTATATTTATAGCGATCTGGCCACTTCAATGGCATTTCTTAATTTCGTCGTGTTGAGCTTGAGTGTGCTCTAGAATGGAAAGAGACAACGACAAGATCATAAGTAATTTGATCGTTGTGAACCGGAGAAGAACGCTCTTCATTCTAGAGGGCTTATCTTCCGGGAAAGATTAATGATGAATCCATTTTTTACGCCGACATTGCTGTTCCTATTTATCTGCTGCCTTCAGCCCTTGATCAATGACTCAGTACCAAAAGTCGTTGTATTGAGACCTCTTTCCAGTACATATGGGATGGAAAGCCAGAAATGTTCGAGTCTCCATGCCATCTCATCCAAACTGCCAAGGCATTTCGCGAGCGTTCATGGCTTTTACGAAACTTCTTGGCGGGGCGTCAGGGGACGAACGTCTTAATTGGCTTTACCTATTGAACCAGATGGCTCTAATCACCTACCCAAAAGATGCGAAAAATTTGCAGATTTTGAGCCTCGAGGAAATGTTGGTTTCCACTTGATATGATTTTGGCCTCGAGGCTGTATGTAAACCATTGGATTGTTTTAAATGATGACGTGAGAGAAATTTAAGGCAAGGCAATAGAAAAGCCCTTCATAAGATCTTCTGGCCAAGGTTCAAGGTGCGGGATCATGTTTATCTTTCATGATGACGGGAAAGAAATACATCTCGTCCTTCTAAGCATTAGTGTGGAAACTGAACTTATTTTGGGCGTTGGCCACCTGGGACTTCACGTTCTATTTCGGAATTGAGAACTAGAAACTTTAAGAATACTTCAATCAGATCTCAAGGTCGCCCTCGGTGGGAATAAAGGTGTTGGAAATCCAACGTGGCTCCAAAGTTTTTAGTCATTTGTCCCGTATAATTTCCGACGCCTGAATTCTATTTATGACCTACTCAAGACCAGATTTTGGCCTTTTTTAAACATCAAGGTCCCAATTTGATCAAACTTTTAAATCCTCAATTGACCAATGGCCAAAACCTTATATCATCCGCTTATTCCCGTCTTTTTTTTCAATACCTCCCCATTTAAGACCTCACAATTTCAATAATCTGAATTATCTTAAACGAGTCAATCAGGTTGCAAAATGGAAATAAAAATATAGCAGTTCTCAGCAAAATACCAAATTAGCACAAGTCGACTCTACCCAATTATATGAATCTTCTCAGATATAAAGTGAGTCAGACTTAAAAAAAAAAAACCAATTTATGACGCCTTCATTTGAGAATATTTCAAAGAGGCGTGTAGAAAACGTAATATGCTTAGTTTACATAGTAAACAGAAGTAAAGATGTAACAAACCGAGAGAGAGAGAGAGAGAGAGAGAGAGAGAGATTAGAGTATTTCTAAATCAAGATGGCAATTGTAATTAAACCCATGTATAATAATGACCACTAAAGTGTATTCCCCAGTACACAAATGATTTTTCACAACTCAATAACTAAAAAGGGCATCACTCAAGCCAGTAAACGGACTACAAAGAAGAGGATAGATGAGGAATGATGTCAGCACCATTTTTTTTTTCAAGCATCTAAAAGAATGTACCTCCAGACAAATCAATGACAAATAACAAGTATTCTACAATTGATTTTCCTTTTCTATGAACTTGAAAAGTGAAAGATGAGTGGGACTAGATCAAAGCAATACTATAACGAACCAAAGAATATTCATTACCCAGTATTTGTTCAGTGATTGCTCCACCGGAGACATGGAAGAAGGTGAAAATTTACACACTTTGTAGTCAACATCTGTCATACTCAGGACAAACGGTAGTCAAAACAACCATTACCATTTCAGTATTTGATGACATGGTGGCGCAACCAGAGCTCATACATTACCATGTGGAAAGCGTCATATCTTCTTGGTGGTGAATTCCACTGGAAGTGCTTCTGGACCTAGAAGAATAGGCCATAGAATCTTGGCATCAGCAACAATAATCAATTGAAGGACTAAAGTCTACCAAATTTTGATTAAGAGGTATCTGATTTGTTTCAGAAGATGCAACATAGCAAATGATGCAGTGAGTGCATGGTCATCAACAATAGCAACAAACCGCCTCTTTCAAAGGAATTAAATGCTCTGGTGCTTGTATTGTTTGGAAGGGTAGCCAAGCTTAACTCTGACATGTGGAGATAAAGGCTACTGTTTACTAAAGAGAGGTTAAAATGCTCTCAGATTACCAAACTAACCACAATTATCAATCAGCAAGCAAAAATTGACTCGTTTTTTCTCCTTTTATTAGACATCATTGAAACCTTGCCCATACAACATCGGGTCCAATTAACAACATAATCTGCATGTTCTTATGAATCATCTCCTTATGGATCCTCGAATGGCATAACTCTGATTTTGCACCAGATGCAAATAACTCAAAATCATGTCTTATTGTGTCCACTACACCAATGAGTCCAAACAATAACACCACCTGAAACATATACAATCTTTTTCCAAAATCATTTTTCGTGTCTAAATAATCAAGTAAAGTCTCTGATTTCAATGGAGAAGACAGAAAGTGGCGGTATACATCTCAAAGCTACGATAGGGCATCAGAGAAGTTCAGCACACTCACTAACACCTCTTTCTCCTACCCATCCAAATCTATTCGCAGTATAACCTCAGACTAAAGGATCTCATCTAGATTTTAAGAATCAAGGTGCGAAGTGTTAAAGAAAGGTAGTTTTTGGGTGGACCACATGTACAGGTTGAGCCTACATGCAATTAAGTGGCCCATCTCGCTGAAGTTCTCACATAGGATACGCCTTAATATGCTTAGCAAATAGTAAATCTTCAGAAATACCAGTATTAACAGCATCAAATTAGACAATGCTGACTATTGCAACATCCAATAGACAACACATGAACAGCATGCTCTGAATGTGCATAAAAAGTCATACCTTCACTAAATTCTCGTGCAGTTGCAGAAACTCAGCATCAGATATATCCTTCAGTATTTGCTTAAGATTATACACTTCACTCTCCTTGAGTATGACCGAAAATTTTCTCCAGTCAAGAATGTCATTGAACGGCAGATCATAGTAATTGGACAAAATGACTGCAAATGAAGCATACAGATAAATCAAGAAATTACAAGAATTCCATTTCACTCAATTTCCCTCAAAATCAAGGTATTGGTCACGCAATTATTGTGCTTTTTACATCCATACAAAATCTCATTTTCTAGTGCATTAAAGTATTGCCAACATAGATATCAAAGTAAGGGTGATAAATGGATCACGTAACAATCCCACAACATATTTGCCAAGAACCCAAAAGGAATAATCAAGCGGAGTAGATCACTACTCAAGCATCAGTTCTCAGCCTCTCTTCCACTATATATGAGACTTATGGGTGCTACAGATACACCACCTCATTGCCGCAATCCTCAGCTCACAAGCGAATGCATCATGTGACATCACAAAGTAAACAAGTTGATAGCAATTGAAGATTTTCATTATCAAGTTTAGTGAAGATTGACCTTTGCCTCAACCAACTCAGATAAGAAAAGAATTCTTCTCTTGGTTGAATGAATTGTCCTATCTATAAGTTTTAAGTTCCAAATAAGACATGATTTTCCTCTTGCTAATTTTGAAATAGAATATCATGCTTCTCCTTTCTATCTCAACTGGTAGGAGGATTTAGTAGTTTAGAAGTACACGCTCTCCCATGAAAGGAGATTGCTCATTTAAGTTATATTTTTAGGAATTGTTAGCTATTGAACTGTGTGATACAGTTTTTATTTTATTTTATGGGCAATGCTTAAGAAACTTGATGTGTGATTAAGTACAGTGCTTAAAGGAACTTACTTGTTTTGTGTTACTGCTCGCTACAGTTTCCTTCTAAATTTCAATCCATGATTTGGGACTCATCACCCATAATAATGTAACCAAAATTTTGATATATTAAAGAATACAGGTCTGGACTAACACAGCCAGGCTACTATAACTTAAAATCAACAAAAACAAGGTCATTAAGTCATTTCTCATCAATAAAACAGTTTTGATTACAGATTCTCAACTGATAAACCATACTTTCAATCTGCCAAATACCAAAAACATGATTTATCTGATTGTAATTATATAACAATATAAATTGGCTATAAACACATTATATCAAGTTCTTAACTAATATTCATATTTGTACAGAACAATAACAAAAACAATTGGCCCTATAGAACCATTACATTTCTATTCACAATGCTAATCGAGGAAGGAAACCTCATAAAATCTGGAAACAATAACAAAAGAAATATTTCAGACCAATTTTTTTTCAAGTTGAATCCACCTGATGGATGCTTTCCTGTCATATACGAGGTTTCAGAGAAGTAATATCTTTGGACTTTTCATATTGCTATGTTTATCATTTTCTTTTCAGGATTAATGATATTTATGTTGTGCTGTGCCTAATCTATTCCCATTTTAATGTTGATCCAAGGTTAATTTTATCCATCTTGTTTCCTTTTTCCTTATCTTTTAGACATATTCTCCCTGCTGGTCATATTATGGGCTTCCTTAAAGACCAAGTTACGATGAAAGAAGCTCCTGTGAAGTTTGCGATCCAGCGACCATCTGAAACGCAATTCCAAGCGAGTTCACAGGTCAAATTGCGATCCTATAATGATTTCATGAGCCGACACAATCCTCTAGTTTAGGCTCACAAAATCATATGTTTTTATGAGCCAACACGCATTATTTATTACATTGATTATAACTGGACTTGTCTTATATTGCTTCCAACAAATGGAAAAAGAAAACCACAGATTAGTTATGGCCCTATTTGAAATCATCTTGAGCTATTGACTGCGCAATAAGCACCTTGCAAGCACAGAGGCCAATAAATATGTTGCTATTTGCAATTGGGCTAATTTTGATATCATTTGGCTATCAAAGGATCCAACCTTCTAGTCAAACATTTGGTGCTTATCAATTTGAGCATCAGCACCACATAGGTGCTTTCAATGAGATATTAAACCATATCTCATTTCAGTATGATGCCGCTTTTATGGTCACACTCGTCATAGGTTCAGCTTTAATAGTTTTCCCCATAGGCAAGGGGCATATTGGAGTATCAACAGGATGTCCATTTATAGTCGTATTTCCAGAATTAGTCACAGTGGTCAGCAAGAGGAACATGGATCCTCCATCAAACTCTTTTGTACTGTAAAAAGTTTCTCCACAGAAAACAATAAGCTAAGATGAAAAACACAACATCAAAAGCTATGAAAATGACACTCACCAGGAATACATCCATAATGGATGGCATCAGTTATTCGGGCACTGTTGACCTGGGAACCACCAGGACATATGCAGAACTTAGTCCGGTAAAATCTCTTTTGATAAACCAGATGTCCAGTTGCCCTACTTATTCTGTTATTTGAAATATCAAGTTCAGTGTCATTCTCCCAGACACGTGCCAGTATAACTCTAATTTTGGAGTTGCGATGACCAGCCCAGAAACCAAGTCTTGTCCTGCAAAGAAAGTTTCCTTTTCACAATGACAGCTTTTGCTCACATTATCACAAAGTTTTATCAGGCTGGAATAAAGACAGTCATATGAAATGCAGGATATAATTAACTTGCATAAAACAAAATGTCAATCAGATTACCCTAGGTCCTATATGATGGGATATAATGAGAAAGAAAAATGGTTTGGAGGACAAAATAATGATAAAAGACCTCACAATCAGACAACAAGAATTAGCTTAAGTAATTCTAGCCAAATTAAATGATTTACAAAATGATGTTGGCTTAAACTCAACAGTTAAGTGAAAAATTTGCCAAGGATCAGATAAACATAATGCTTGATAAGATGGCCAGAACTATTGGGTTTAAAAATTCCATGTGGCATGAAATTAGGAAGTGCACTGGATTATTCCTTCATCCACCCAAGAAAAAAAAAATTAAACCTTCTGACATCTATGGAAAGTACAGAGTTCATAAATTTCCTAAATGTAACCCTGGAGCCTGCAGGAGGCAAATGTTTCCAAGCTATTGAGACAGAGTAACATTGCCAAAACTGAGATACTGGATATTTTATCTTGATAGACAGCAGACATTAATCTAGCAATGAGGCCTCTCTTGTTGATTTGAAAGTATGTGGGACTATCCTGCCACAAACAAAGTATAGGGGACCACTCCAGAACGACAAAAGTTAAAGCACAATTTACCCTTGATGAAACCAGACAAGCTCAAAGTGAAGCTACGATAAACAGTTCATAACAAATGAACCAAACCAAATGTGCAATATGTTCATATTGCCACAAATCATAAAAGTCAGAAAATTGCAACAAGTGACACGTAGCCTGATATGTACCATAGTTCTCTCTTCTATGCACTATTTTACCTATTCTCCACATCATTTCCTCCGGCTGGAAGAGCGAATGGTTGAAGTACTTGGGGAAGCGCAACGTCCTTGTGTGGAATGAACCCAACATCATAGCTTGGAGAGCAAACCACCCTAATTGAATTCTTTACAAGAAGAGGAACTCCTTCCGTCGCCCTCACACCAACATCATGGCAAGTCACGAAGAAGTGATCTGCTCCCAGGGTTCTATTCCAGTATGGATACTTCGCAATAAGACTATCCACATAGTTCTGGACTATTATGGTCATATTCTCATAAGATGTTCCCTGCATACGGTCATAAAAGATTCAACACCCAAGAGAAAACTTCATCAACTACAGTAAGATCGAAGTATCAGAATGTCAGATGCATAAGCTTTAAGATTAAGAAACATCTAATCAAAAGCTAGATGAAAAATGAATATAATGCAAAGAAACATTTGGGAATGAACCTAATATAGGAAACAGGAAATGAAGAGGCATGAAAATAACCTACAAAACAATTGAATGCTTGAAAGAAGTTTCAAGTCAAACCATGCATATTATTGCTAAAACATCAGCTAGATAAAGAAATCCAGAGTTCCAGCATGACGACCGAAACCATGAGATTACTGCCAGATCTTAAAGCAGGAAAGGAAATTTCAGTAAAATCTTTCCATAAAATGAGAACAGAGCATCCACAACCTCCAAAGTCCAGAGTCGGCATTTCTCAATGTGTCTCTAAACTGCACGGATAAGATCAAACTAAATGTAACCGACTCCTAGCAGTTTAGGTTACAATGTGATTTGAGCTTTCTAACTTCGGAAAACATGGCGAAGCATCATCCAGATGCATGCCTTGGGTTAATAGTTCACAACCGAGATACCTAAACTCCACACCGCAGATACGTCGTCTGATATGATATTGTTCACTCATCGATCGAGTTTAAATAAAGGTTGGCATTTGTAGGGTGCCAACAGATACTCTTGAAGAACTATCAACAGGCAGAATGTAGTACATGTTGGTACATGTGTGACTAATCACATCAGGCTCTGTATGGACAGAAAGTATCTGAATACAAGTAAATCTACTTCCCTACTTAGTGGCAAAACCCTAATCCCATCTAAACTTTAAACTTCTGAAAACTAAAAGCTAAGACACAACATTTGTTCACTAAGCTCGGCAGAATCACCTTTCATTGCAAACGACCTTCTGACAGAACAATCCGATCAAAATGAAACGAACCCCAATTGAGAAAGAAGCAAAACGGATGGAATCATACCTTCCCTCGCATCTTGTGGCACGAAATCGGAATGAAGAACAAGTGTGCTCGGTCCGGATCGTCCGTCCTGAACCTACCCTCCCTAATGTTCTGGAAGAAATAGCCCTCGCTCGCGTACTTGCCGGTGAGCTTCCTCGGCGTTTGGTAGAACGTGTTGTTATCCCCGTCCGGGTATATAAACACCTTGAAGTCCCTCTCCATCGCCGCGTAGTTCAGCCGGAAAACGTCGGGCAAGTGGTAGACATCGGACAAATCCTCGTCGCCCCAGCCGCCGCTCGACAGCTTCAGGAGGCCCAAGGACGAGCTCAGCTTCTCGGGGGTCGTCGCGGCAGGGTGGAGGGACTTGAGGGAGACGAGGGTGAAGGAGATGAGGGTGAGGAGGGCGAGGGTGAGGAGAGATCCTCGGAGGGTGAACAGAGACGACGGCGAAGGCGATTGCGGCGGCTGCGGCTGCTTCCCCGCCACCGACATCGCCGGTTCGGAGTTCTCGGGGATCGATCGGAGATTGGGATCCCCGGCGAGGACGTGGAGGAGATTTGTGCGGGAGGAATGCGCGTGGGATTGGAGAAGGCCTGCCGATCGATGTGGGATCGTGATCGGTGCCGGGGAGGCCTTGTGACGCTCCTTGCAGCAGCAGTTCTCTTTACTGTTGACGGTGGAGTGAAACGGGGAGAAAGGGAAAAGAGATGTTTTGAGGTTCTCTCTGCTGTTAAGGATGGGACGCTAACCAAGATGATCGGTTTTCGGGTGGGTCGGTTTTCGGTGGAGTCGATCTCCCGGTGTAGACTCGGGCGACTCTATGACTCCTAATTCCGATCGATCTTGGAATTGATGGTTCAAATACTAGACTCAGTTTTATTTGGGAATCAGTCCACTTTTTGTTTTCGCGTAAAAAGTTGAATTATTATACTAACATAAAAGTTGATCATTGATTCTCGATAGATACAAGAGTGTTAACTGATTTATAACCGGTTTAACCTATCAAATTCTCAAGTGAAACTGATACTTTCGATTTTGGAATCGACGAACGAATTGGTAGATTCGAAAACTGATTTAGAACCGGCAGTAAATTAGTCGGTTCGAGTCGAATCGGTCCAATTTCCCATTGGGTACCCCTAGTTCTTTGAGCTCTCTTACGACCAATTTTCCCCAATTAGGATTTCAAAAAGCCCTCTTAAGTGGTGCACGTGACGAAGGAGGTTCAAAACTTTGTGAAATTCCACGAATGCCCTCATGAAATGCTGTGAAAAATGTCAAGTGTCGCTCACGTGCCTTTTCTGAAGTGTTAGATGAATTTTGGGGTATTTTGGACGATTTCAGTCCAATTCAGGGGTGCAAATTGAAGAAAAGTGATGTGTAGGGGTACTTAGAGGATGGCGTCCCAGGGCAAGGGTATTTTCAGATTTTGCTTAAAAGTTGCATAGTGTCACCAATCTCAATTTTTTTTTCCACAGAAACAATAATTAAAATCATATTATCTTTAATTTTAATTGTTCGATGGATTAGATGGCCAGCAGTTGGGTAAATAAAATATTTATGACATTTCTCCAAATTTTGAAAATTTTCTTTCTTATAATATATGGAAAAAATTCGTTTACTAGGAGAAAAAAGAAGAATAAATTCTTTTATTTTTCTTTCATTCAGTAATAAGAATCACTGAATGAAAGCTCTGTTGGGCCAATATCAAATATTTAAGCAGCTGACTATTTAAAAGAGGCTAATTAAGTAATAAATCGGGTCGTAAAAGTCCATCGAATAAAGACCCTTCCATGTAAATTGGCTTTCTAATCCTCCTTGGACTTTACCGGACCTCTTATATTCTAAGGCCCATTTGCCTTGTGATCCGACACTCCTCAAGCGGGGACTTTGGACTGATCGGCTGGTTGAGTAGCCGTGCGGAAGGCGTGTCAGCCAAAGGGGGCGCCACTCTCTATAGGGGCCTCCTGCAGTAGTTTCCCACAAGGAGAGCGCCCAGCCAAAATGCGTTCCTTATTTTTTAATATGTCGGTACCTGCACGCTTTGCATTTTCAAATTTTAAAGTAAATCTTTTTCTTTCCTATTGAGGTGGGAATACCCCCAAATTTAACCTCTTAAAATTCAGAGGAAGCCTTTTAAGAACATGCTTGGATTCGGATCCGGCTATATTATAAAGAAATAAAATGAGAAGTTTGAGACAAGAAAAAAAAAAGAGAGAAAAAAGACTCGTACTTATTTCGCTGTACAACAAATCATATCTCCAAATCTAGATAGAATAATGGACGTATCACGCGATTGATTGATAATATTTAATGTCATCAACCAAAATTCATTCAACGGATATATACCCACGTATACAAACACTAGTTCATGATAATACGTATGATAATTAGTTAGGGATGTCAATAGGTTGATTGAGCTAGTTTTTGCGTAGGACCCAACTAGAAACAATGGCTGGAAGCAGTTCTTTGGCCTGAACCGAACATGAACCGTCATTACCTGACTCGATTAACCACTCTGGTCGGTTGGGTTCGGGCATTCCGGTCTTCAAATTATTGTAACCACAGGTCCTCTGTACAACCTTTTGTCAAAAAATGTTTGCACGATTAGATGGTCCAGCTCGCGGTGGCGAAGAACCTCTCCAAGCTGACCCACTCACAACTGAGTCATTCTGTCGTTGGCCCACTCATTGATCTTCTCCTTCAACACCGTCGGTGCCGATGCCTTCACTGGTGCCA
The DNA here is from genome assembly GCA_001662345.2 of Metrosideros polymorpha var. glaberrima. Classification (NCBI taxonomy): domain Eukaryota; kingdom Viridiplantae; phylum Streptophyta; class Magnoliopsida; order Myrtales; family Myrtaceae; genus Metrosideros; species Metrosideros polymorpha. The sequence goes on along the minus strand of BCNH02000008.1, from coordinate 14,938,659 downwards.
ATTCGATGCACAAGGGGCTAGAGCTTGGATCTGAGCTTCGGTGAAGTGAAAATGGAATAAGCGAGCTCTGCAACATACTCCTAAGTTACACGAGTCGAGTCACTTGAGGCCAAAGCTGACTCGTTCATGATCGAGTCGTCGTCATCATCGTCGGTGCACTCGTCGATCTCCTTCTCGGACACCGCTGCCATCAATACTGACGAGCCAATGAACATGGGGCTGGATCTGATATCTGATATAGCGATGAGGAGTCGAGTTTAAACCAAATAGGTCAGATTATATCCTAGCACCCTTTTTCTATTTGGTTTAGAAATTTTCGCCGGCCACATTGTTATGTGGTGACATAAGATATATGAGACATTGTTCTTTTTTGGGTCAATTCCAAGATTGCCGCACAATGATTCTCCGTAATTTAGTTTATTCTTACATTTGGAGTCATCAATGGTATTGTGTATGGTTAAATTCACAAATTTCTTTTGTATGGTGTAATCGAGCTACTAATAAGTTTTTGTTTTACAATGGAACAAATGACAAATTGTATTTCTTCATGCTTTAAAACAAGGGTAACAAAATATATATTTGTAGGAGAGAGAACCTCCATGTAATATTTCAAGTTATTTTCCATATTGATTGCCGAAATTGCAAGTCACATGGAGAGACAAATAACATCGTAAGATGGAAATCATTAACTAAATTTATTCTTAAACAAATGCATGCAAAATTCATAATTCCAGCATCATAACTGGATATGTTATTTCACTGCATTACCAATAGGATGAATCTGTCTAATATATATACGTACATATACACACGCACATATACATTCACACACACACACATATATATTAAAAGCTTTTTTCCTCGAATAACTCCGAGAGTTAAAAGTGTTTCTCTCGAAAATGCAGGTCCTTGCTTCGTGAGATCCAAAAGATCCTTCCACCAAATTCATAAACAAAAAGTTGGTGGAGAAACCTACGAGAAGAGTCTCTCATATATAGACCATGCAAATCGAGCTTCTATAAAAAGAAAATTAAGGTAGAGATTCAAATCATGAACACATTCCAACACATGGTGACGCTCCTCGTCATAGGGCTGTTTTAGACCAGCAATATTGTGAAATGTACTCCCGACACAACAGAGGTTTATCATATATGCAGTGGCAAGACGTATGCTCCAATGACCGATGCATATGAAAGTGATCTAGATAGTGTTAAGGAGGATCTGCATGCTAATACACCAATCAACGGATACAATTATTACACTAGCAGTCGCAACTATTATGGCCATGGAGCGTGTAATGGGGCATTGACACAAGACGATTGGGGTGTGTGCTTGTCGGAAGCAGATGATCATCTGTACAACGAATGCGGTCGCAGCCTAGGTGCTCAAGTTCAACTTAAGGATTGTAGAATGAGGTTTGAAGATTACCTATTTACCGAGTAAATTATATGGGTCGTGTCTATCTCGGTAATAAACCATAAAAATAAAGCGCATATGTTTCGTATGATATTCCGTGTTCAAGTTGCAAGTGGACTATAGTTGTATCCCGCGTTGTGCTCATGTACTTAGGAAAATGTCTAGTAAATTGTCTAAGTTAAATATATTGCACAAGTCTTGTTGTTCTCCAGCTTGTGAAAAAAGAAATCTAGCTATTTGTGTTTGGTAGAAAGGTTCGAGGCAATCACATCTAGAGAGTTTTTTTTTTCGAAGAATTTTTTTTTTTCATTTAATATCAAGTGCTGCTCACGAGAGACTTCTATATGCCTATGGACAAGTCTCCAATATTCTCTAATTTTTTTAATAACATATGATATATGATCATTTTACTTATTAGTACTCGTTAATGCTTTGTAGTTATTCCTTGAGTAATGGGATTCGGCATTCAATATGTTGCATAAGGATCAAGAGCTTCACTCAACCAACTCATTCGGCTTGATGAAACAAAATGTTTGATCTTGATAGTTTGAAACTATTAAGAGTATCCGAGTTTGGGCCACGATTCAAGCAAGGATAAACCCTGATAATGAGGATAGGCGTAAAGGCGGAGCTTACAATAAGGAATTGTGCTTGGCCATAGGGGATGAAGTGGCTAACAAAGAGACCAAAAAGAAGGGTGAATTGGTCTATTAAGAATGTCGCGAAAGATTTAAGTAAATTCTTTTTCGGGGAACAAAAACAATTGACTAGCGTCGCGATCTCACCTCATGGTACACCACCCAAGGTTTGGCTAATGGCATTGCTAAGTCTAAGCCTAGCACGCTCTCCCAAGCGCTTATCAAATCGCAACTTAGGGTTCAAGTTATTAACGTGCAAATGATTTTCAATTAGGAGTTGCTATTAATCAATTTATGGTAGATCGATTAGAAACATAAATAAAGTATCGTGAGAGATACTTTATTCCTACGAATCAGAGATTGTAAGGACAGGGGCTTCGGTTACGCCAGATTACTCTAATGCCATTTCGGTACCATTATGAAAAATATTTGAGCAGGCAACTTGGATTAATTTTACCATAATTTTCTAACATATGAGGTGTTCACGCAGATGCGCAATCTTATTTAACACTCAATAATTAAAGTATTAAATAAATTTCAAGGAAAGAGGGGAAATACTTACCTTGAAACAACGTAAGCATATGCAATGTTAATTAGAAAATCACATTTGCAACCTAAATATGATTTTTAATTAACACGCACTTCACCTAAAGTCTTTTTTTTTTCTCTTTATTTAAATGCAAGCTACTCTATGTGCAATGCAATTACTCTGAATGCAATAATGTACACAAATATGTCTATTCTAAAATACATGCATTTTAATTAGATGACCTCAGCATGCAATTTCCAATGACGGGCAAATAAATATGTAACTATCCTAACATGATATGCACCCTAAATGACATGGTAGGGATGACACGGCATATATGACATGACATATGACGTGGCACTTATGACAGGGCATGATGATGCAACCTAAGTTTGCATGACATGCACATGATATTTTTGGTATTTTTCATGAAATTCGAAATTAACAAATGCAAATAAAAATCTTCCTGAAGTGAGATATTATCTATTTTACCCTAGATCCTATCTTATCTTAGATCATTTATCTTGGCATGCAATTCAACTCAAAAACATTATCTAAACTAGATATAATCCAAACATGCATCTAAAATAAATCATATTTTACTAGACCTATCTATATTTACAGTTCAGAGATTCTAGATTCGGGGACTAACTTACGTTAACATCTATATTAACGCCTTTTTGGTACTTAACTGATTGGTTGATTTTTTAAAGGGATCGTGTACTCTTGATTTTACCATTTTTTATCCTAAAGGTCAATGTCATTTCTAGGTAAGCGTGCGACATGTTTTTTGTGATTTTTTAATTTAGAATCTGGACTAATTCTAACTCTAATCTGAAAAAAGGAAATTAACAAATAAGGCATTGAAGTGCGATGCGTAAAGTAAACACACGATGTATTTAAAGAGAGACTATCATAAATGCAAGAAAATAAAACCCGCAACTCGTTGGGTGAAATTTAAATATTACACTCCTTGTTTTTTAGCCTCGAGACATGAACCCTCGGAAGCTTGTTATTTAAGACTAAGTTCACCTTAAATAAGAGATGTATTCCCATTACGACAAAGGATATGAGAATTTCTAGCTTTCCACTTATCCAAGATTGGATGGTCAATCGTTGGACACAAAGTGCATGATTAATACTTTTCAAATATCCTTGAAATGTTGGAGAAGCCCCTTTAGTCTTTGCTTTTCTTTTTTGTTCCCGATTTGTTTTTAGAGTTTATGTGTGTGAATAAAATTTATGCAGCTGATCTTAGATAAATGTGGAGTCCAATTCGGCCATTTGTCCAATTGACAGCAATCGAGGAGGATATTCACGACGTGGCTCCAGAATCTCTCCTAGATTAGGCTGCTCTCCTCTCACGATTTAAATTTGGGTCAAGTTTTGGGGGTTTCACTCTCCAAAACAAGATATAGATATAGATTTAGATTTAGATTTAGATTTAGATTTAGGAGTTTTCTACATATATATGATTTGTGTTTTTTCAACATATTATTGTTGGTATCTTTGTACGGCGATAGTGATGAGGACGTTGTACCTAGACGCGTACCACAAGCTGATGCAAATGGAGGGGGAGATTTCGGTGTGTGCCCATCACTGTATCTGGTGATCGGCCGCCGATTGTTTATGGTGACAGATCTATTTTTTAGGGATGAGAGTGTGCTCCCAGTTACAGACTGTGCTTTATTATATGCTTTCAACCTTTCAGGCTTTTGCTTTGTTGAACAGTTTATTTAGGTTTTATTAGACTTGAATGCTCTCTATATACCTCTTGAATGTTATTCTGATATATGAATAGCATTTTTCTTTCAACCAAAAAAAAATTCCTTGAAATCGGAATTAGGAATACGTTCCTAAGTGGGAAATGTACTTTTGCCACAATGGGAAATGCGGGAGTTTTTAGCCTTTCACTTATCCAAGATTGGGTGGTCGATCATCGGATATGAAGCACGTGATTAATACCGCTCAAGCATCCTCAAAGTGGATTAGTACACTTCCTTTTCATTTATGAATGGTGAATCCTAAAACTAGGCTAAGAATCTACAAGTAAGTGCAATTGGATTTTTGTGGTCTCTTTAACTAGACCAATTTTAGCTTAAAACCTAAGTTAAGCTAACCCAATTAATCCTAAGCTAATCCTAGCTATTACAAAAGTTAGGTCGGAATGGACATTGACCTTTCACCATCTTCAAAGATCAATGGCCATTGCCTCCTTGGATTACCACGAGCATCCATCGCATTGAGATGTCGGGTTTCGGAAATCGGGTTACTACGAGCACCCATCACATTGAGGTGTCGGGCTTCATAAATTCAACTCATTCGTGCATTGATACAATTATGCAAACAAACAAACAAATCAATCAAAGAGTAGCCTCGGGGTCGGCCCTTGGAATTCATAAATTTCGATGATCCAACCCACTTGAGCAACTAAAGTTCATTGATTATGATTAGCACGTTTAACCCTCACTTGCGGAAGCGACGTGAAGCGGTAACATTGCTAATCCCTAAGGTTAGTTCTAGTGATCCCTAAAATGGACTACTTGTAGATCGACACGCGCCACATTCCTACATACATGTAGCAAAGTCGACATTGCAGTAAACATGCGTTAAGGACGAATGACCTTGTTTTTCAATCAATCAACCAAAGAGAAGTGAACCGGTTAAGGGTCACTCATTCAATTTTCTTCTAAATCTGAGCTAATCATGTTCTGACCTATTAGACCTATCAAACGAAATCCAATTAAGACAAATCAGGCACCATTAGAAAACTTAAAAATGAGGTTTAAAACTTGTGAAAATAATTTCGGTTAATTTGTCGTGACCTAAAAATTAGACTTTTAGGCCAATAGGTTACTAAATTAATTATCTAATTAACCTAACTCAAGCTCTCCCAAGCTCATACCAAATTGCAACTTAGGTTAAATTCTTAAAAATGAAAAAGATTTTAAATAGAAGTCACAACTAATCGGTTTATGGTAGATCGATTAGACATATAAATAAAGTATTGGGATAAATACTTTAGTTCTACAAACCAAAGATTATAAGTCCGGGAACTTGATTTACGCTAGATTACTCTACCGCCCTTTTGGTACCATTTCATTTTATGAAAATATTTGAGCAGGTTGTTTTGGATTCATTTTAATCAAAGTCCTAACATGTGAGGTGATCATGCGAGTGCACAAATATTATTTAACACTCAAAAAGATTAAAAAAAAATGTCTATATGTCGATTTTCTCGAACATTGTTTTCTCCCTTGGAGTTTAGGCGATCCAATGTCTCATTGCATTTTCTATCTTTTCGCTTTTTTAGATTCGGCATTTTCATATTCAATCCATGTCGTCTTGTAGAAAAATATATAAATTCATCTAAGCACATTTAGGAGTTTCCACGTTGAACTGTTGAAATAATCGAGTTAACAGTTTTCGCTAGTTTGGCCATATAAAATTTATATTTGATTTTACATTGAAACCTTAGGTGATTTTCCTATCTGATTTTGCATCCTCACACTTAAAAGTAAATATAGCTTATGGGGGTCTTGTCCCAGGCCGTAATGGCAAGGCCTCGTGTTAATTTTTCCCGATATGGCTCGGGTTGTTTTCACATTGCTTTAATTATACATTTATTATCAGACCAAATTTTTTTATTTATATATATTTATTATTATTGGGTGATTTTTATTGCTTGCGCACTTATACTTGGCCATATAAATTTGCATCTTTTAAAATAAAATTGGAAAAGATTGCATGAAACAACGTTGGATAAAACAAAATAGGTATCGGTATCGAGCGTTAGGTATAACTAGCTTAACTAAGTCCCTGAATCCGAAATCTTAGTTTTCAAAATTATGGCGGTCTCCTGTACCTCACTTGATTTCTAATGGTCTATAATAGGTTAGTGGCTACTTTAGTTTTATTCGATCAATAATAAACCAGAAACATATTGCGATAGGTAGAGCTCGGAAAAATACGTGCAAAACATAATTGCCGTATTAATATATAAGTACATGTAAAGCTACTGCGTTTGTCCATTTCTAGACAATTTAAAAAGGAGAACAAATAAAAGAAACTTTCTCAGAGGGTAACATTGGAAAGTATAGTGGAGCTATTCATTTCAATTGCTTGATACCTATGCCGACTAGAAAATACAAAGAGCCTACCTGTTTCTAGATATTTAAAAATTTCAATTTAACCCTAAGCACATGTAATCCAAAACATTATAACTCTCAGTTCTACTATTAACACATCGAGTTTAATTACATGTGTCAATTTCAATATTATCCAAAAGACATATATTCTAAAACCTCCCAACTTCCAAGAACACATCTAATATAAACGGTCGCCCTCATCAGCAAAAATCCTGATTTTTCCAATCTCATTGAGATCGTACGGTCATTGTTAAAAGTCGCGATATCTAGTGATGCAGCCGTCTATTTTGGTTAAATTGAGGGTCGTTTAAAAGCTCTTGCAGAGCACAATCCAAGGGTATCAGTCGATCGAAATTTTGACGAGGTTGATTTCAGTTCAAGATTGAGTCAAAATTTCAATAAAAAAAAAATAGTTTTCTACACATCCTCTAAAATAATTTCATAGGGAAAACAAAGAAAATATTGTGTATACTCTAATTTTCCTCATATGTTTCCTCACACTGACATTGGCAGAAGAACACCACAAGTGCTAAAACTTGACACGAAAAGTACATTTTAGTGCCAAAAGTTTTAAAAAGGCACACTTAAGTATCACTTTTTTTGAGAATATGACACTTAATTGTCAAGTCCGGCAAGCTTAGCCAGAAATCCGACGTGGCATTATTTTATTAATATCTTAAACCGACATGACTCGTCGATGCTGATGTGGCAATTTTTTTAAATAATATTTTAATTTTCTTATTATTTTTTTCAATTTTCCCTTTTGTTTTTCATCTTCTTCTTCCTCTGTCCGGCCAGCCAAAGGTAGGGCCGATGACTGCTAGGCGAGGTCGTCTTCGCCATGGTTGGGCGAGGCCGACCTCACCCTCACTTCATCATCGTCTCTAAGGTCGACCACATCATTGTCTTCCTTGCTTCAATCCCCCACACCACCTTTGCAAATCCCCCACACCCACCCCCATACCCGTTAGATTTGGGTGAGGGCGAGGGCGGCGAGGCCAACCTCGCCCTCGCTAGCCTTCCCTCTGCCCGATCGCTAGTCCAGCCACATGAGGAATTTCATCAAATAGGTTATCTACGGTTGAAACCATGAGGCGCACCTCTTTCTCCTCTCCAAAACCCATAACCCCTTTCTCGCACTCTCTCGCTCCATTTCATTCGAGAATCACGCCTAGAAAACTCTCCTCTCCCTCTTAATCTCCTTCGCTCATATTCCCTTTTTCCACCGAGCTCTCTCTCCCTTAAGGACGAGCACTCCTTAGACTTGTTTTTCTCTATTTTTTGTGCTCTTCCGGCCTCTTTGCCTCGGCCCAAATCTCCCTCAACGAGGTCTTCCAACTTGATTCGACGACGCTCCTTTCTGTTTTTTTTTTTATCTTTCCTCAAAACCGAAATCCCCCCTTGTGATGATGCCATCCACGTACCCTAATGAAGAAGCTAGCAAATAAGAAAAAAATAAAAGAAAAGCCACGTCATTTAAAATATTCGCCGGAAAAAGCCACGTTAGTAACTTGGCTTGAATTTTTCACCGTTGGCACTTATGTGTTCATTTCTTCTCCGATTTTGACACTTAAGTTTACCTTTTGAAACTTTTGACACTAAAGTGTCTCTGCATGCCAAGTTTTGGCACTTGCAGTTATTTTCTGGCCACTGACATTGGATGAGATTTATTCCTCTTTTTTTTTTTTTTGTCAGAAGATTTATTCCTTGTTTGATTCAACTACTATTAATTCCACGAAGAATGGTTGTTGGAGATTATAAAAGTTCCCGTCGTGTATCTCATAATTTCTAGAAATGCATTTTTTATGATATGTTTAGAAAAAAAGGGGAAAAGAGTAGGAGACAATGATGATAGAAAGAGAATAGTAAAAACGCGATTGTCAATTTGACTTTTATATTTCGATTGAATATATCAAAAAGAAAAATTATATTGCCTGCAACATGGTATCACTTTCATTATATATTAATAAAACTAAAAGAGGCGTATATGTTTCGCAAAAATGTATACATATACATATACATATACATATACATATACATATACATACATACATACATACATACATACATACATACATACATACATACATACATATATATATATAAACATTCGCAAAGGAAAATAAATTGTGATCTGACTTACTTAAAATTTTCAAAAATATGGAAGATCCATTTTAGATTTAAAATGTGTTAGAGATTTATGAAATATATAAGTACTGTAAGGGCATTTTTAAAGTACCTTCTTTTATCTCTTTTATGAAAGGATGGTCATTTTTGAAAAGGACATAAGCTACGGATTGGAAGTTTTTCTTGCAAAAATTTGTTACTGAAAGTGATGTAAGTTTGCTTTATTTAATACTAGAAAAGAGCACACTAAATGCGTGCATGTTTAGAAAATTGAAAACAATTATATTTGTGTGGAAAATAAATAAATATTGAATCTGAAAATTGATTTGTGAAAGATATTTAAATGATTTTAAGACATCAAGACATTTTAAATTGATTCTCAGTGTAGAGTCGGGAATCGACTTTGCGACTTCTGATTCCGATCGAATTTAGAACCGACGGTTCAAGAACTGGATTCGATAATGCCAAAAACTGGTCCACCTTTTTTAATTTTGCGTAAAATAAATAAATTCTTATACTAAAATGTAAAAGCTGCACATTAATTCTCGAAAGATAGAAGAGTATTAAGTGATTTAGAACCGATCTAATCAATCCAATTTTCTTGTAGAACCGGTAGGTCCGGTCTTGAAATCGAGAATCGACCTAATCAATCCAATTTGGCCAGTTCACAGATTCGAGAACATAAATTATTCTATTTAGAGTCGGACGCAATTTGTCGATCCAACGATTTGACCACGAAAAATCTCAAACTGGTACATTTATAATAAATTTACCCCAAACTGATACACTTGTGCAAATTTACCCTCCGTTAATTTCCGTCAAATTTTACTATCAAATTGCTGAGTTTGATGACATGTGACAGTTGATGGGGTTGTGCCAATTTAGGGTTTTACCCTCCATTTGTCTCAGGTGTGTTGGTTTGGGATTTTTCGTGGTCAAAAAATTAGTTTGGGGTAAATTTGTCACATGTGTACTAGTTTGAGGCTTTTCATGGTATTAACCCTTTGAAATTTTGCCTAAAAGTTGCATAGCGTCACCGACCTCAATTTTTTTCCACAAAAACAATAATAATCATATTATTTTTTATTTTAGGCTCCGTTTGTTTCGTGCTAGAAAAACATTTTCCTCATTTTTCGGCATTTGGATTGCTTAAGAAAATGAGTCAATGGAAAATATTTTCCTACCAAAACTTAAATTTAGGAAAATGATTTCCTCTTAAAAATCTGGAAAACATTTTCCAAAATATGACTACTTATTTGCGCTTGAACCGTAAACTCTGCACTTGGGCACATGAATCTTAATGCTCGTTCTCGAGCTCTTGGTAGCAGGCCGGGTCCTCAGTGCCCGGGCCCAAATCCATCGAGGATAGGCCGGGACACTGGTGTCTCAACAATATTGAGGTCGAGCTCGAGTCCTCAACGCATGTGCCCGGGTCCATCAAGCCACATTTAAAATTTTGATTTTTTTATTCTTTATTCTTTTTTATTTTCTTTCTTTTTCTTTTTCCTTTTTCCACCACCGGTCGTTAGGCCTCGGCAAAGGCCAACAAGTGGCCACAGGCACAGGTTGACCCTAGGTGAGGCTCCATCTCACTAGCCTCGAGCGAGGTCGAGCCTTCCCAAGGTTGGCAAGGTCGAGCCTTTGCCAGATTCCGACAAGGTCAGCCCTCGCTTGTGGCCTATCACCAGCCATTGCTAAGATTTGGCAATTGGCGGAGAAAGAAGGAAAGAAAAGAAAAAGGAAAGATAAAAAAATTCGATTTTTTTTTTAAATTATAACAATTGTCCATGTCAGCGTGGCTGTGCCACATAAAAGAGCCGGCGTCCACATTAGCAATTTCTGACCAAATGAGATTTTTCTTACCAAATGACAGAAAATATTTTCCAGTTTATTTTCAAGACTCAGCCAAACACCGGAAAAATATTACAATTTTCAGGGAAAATGTTTTCTTCTTCCTGGAAAATAACTTCTCGAAAAACATTTTCCAGAAATGTCAAATTTTCAGTGAAACAAACGGAGCCTTAATTGTTCAATGATTCAGATGGCCAACAGTTGGGTAAATAAGAAATTCATGACATCTCTCCAAATTTTGATAATTTTCTTTCTCATAATATATATTTCTTATAATATATTGGAAAAATTCGTTTATTAGGGAGAAAAAAAATGAAATTCCTTTTTTTTGGGGGGGGGGGCACAAATTCGCGTCCTTTTAGAATTTGCATCGAAGTATTTGTGAGATCGGCGCGAGGCTAAGATTTTCTCGGCCAAAAATGTTTGCATAATTAGATGGTCCAGCTCGCAATGGTGAAGGACCTCTCCAAACTGACCCACTCACAACCGAGTCATTCGTCATTGGCCCACTCATGGATCTTCTCCTCCAACACTGTCGATGTCAGTCCCTTCACTGATGCCGATTCGATGCACAAGGGGCTGGAGCTTGGATCTGAGCTTCGGTGAAGTGAAAGCGAAATCAGCGAGCTCGGCAACATGCTCATAAGTTACACAAGTCGAGTCACTCGAGGCCAAAGCTGACTCGCTCATGATCGTCGTCATCGTCGGTGCACTCAACTATCTCCTTCTCCGACACAGCCGGCATCGATCTTGACGATTCAATGAACATGGGCCTGGATCTGATATCCGATAAACCGATGCCAAGTCGAGTCGAGTCTCTTTTTGGTAGATGGCTGTATGCAGATTTGTTGTTGATCTGGCGGTAGCTGCCGATTTGAGCCTTTCTTTACTCCTATTTCCTGTGTTTTGATTAAAGGGTCAGTTCGGGTCCTTATGTAAAACCCTAAACCCGATGACCCGAACAAAACATGTTCGGTTTTCTCTTGTTTTTGATGGGAAAAAAAAAAACTGCCCTAATCCCGACCCAAATGGGGAGATATGGTTCAGTTCGGATGGTTCGGATCAAGTTTTCAGGCCCTCCAAGCTTTTTTGACAGTCCTAATTAAAGCCATCATAACGATTCATTGTATATTATCAATTTCAATTATCTGTTCGCATTAGGACAATGTGGAAGGAGTAACCCAAACCTGAGGTTGGAGCATATACAAAAAAATTCCACCAGCAACTGAAACATTCAGAGACTCAAACTTTCCTGCCATCAGGATACTTACTAACTCGCACAGAGACTCAGATTCCTCAGAGAGGCCTCTTCCTTCGCTACCCAAAACCAAGCATATAGGCACACTGGCTAATGAATCAATGAGACTTGGAGATAAATGCGACACCAATTTTTGTCCAATGTTGCTCTCAGGGTGACCAGCCAGTAACTTCATCTGAAATTCGTCTTTAAGAGCTTCGAGATTGCTCCACCTTCCTAATACCAGCGAGAGCTGGAATGAGGCTCCTCGGCTCGCTCGAAGGGCCTTATCATTGAAAGGGTCACAACAGCCAGGAAGCAGAAAAACACCATCCTGTCGCATAAGCCACATACTGCTTCAGAAATCACCCGAATAACTGATGCAGAAGTATGAGAATTATCTCAATTGGCACTTGGCAAAACAACACTCTGTAGGAGCTGGTGTGACAAAATTTCTTACACTTTCCAAACGTACTAATAGATTCACATAGCAGAGGCTGAACCATTTGTAACAGAATCTATATAGCAGAACCCACATTTCATAATCCACAAGTTTGTCTAAGTTACCAGCTTTTCCTAATCAAATGAACATCAATTTAATAAATCAGTTATTAACTCAGAAAAGGTGGTCTTCTGGGTACCAAAATCTCTGCGTGGCAGTTCAACCGTGCACAAGAAACATATCAAACTGCTCTTATGTCATCGCAATAGCAAGCATTTGAAACATTCAAAAAGAGTGAGAAGAGCAAAGAGCCATTAAAGAAACGTATTCTGAACTATGGGTTGTTTTCATTACCCAATTAAACGCAGCAGCTGATCTTAGCAACGTTCCGAGGTTGCCTGGGTCCTGGAGCAGACAGTTGATAGTTAGGCCATGCCCACAATATTCACAAATCATGAGAACCACAGTGTTCAACCATTATCTTGAGATTAAACAGTGCAGTCAGACTACATAATAAATTTCATACGAATATCACACAAGTTCCTACACTGAACAAAAAGTTGAGAGGTTCATGTTTGAATGAGATATGTCGGTCAGCACATATGAGCAGAACTTCTTGCATTTATTTTTCCTAAATGGGAGTTATATCCATATCTAACCTCATCCATATCTAACGTCATCCATATCTTGGCTGATTAGGCCACACACAAAAAAAAACCATAGCTGTTGTGCACGATCGTGTGTTGACACTCAGCATCCGCAAGGATATTCAGTTTAAACATTATGCCATTGTAGGAAAATAAAATAAGAAAATTGGTTTCAATAAGTCCCTGGAAAAATTGGATGGAACCAAAAAGAATAAGATGCACTGTCATGTGACCAGAGGAATTAACTTTTTTTAAATGATTGGTGGACCTACACGTAGAACTTAACCAACTACAAAAACTTGCTCCTTTTCTACGTTGCAATGAAACAAATTAGCAGAAGCCACCCAGCATGCCATTATCTAAAAAACTGAATTACTAGTTCATACACACTTACATTCCTTTTGAACCATGAAAGAAATTAAAAAAATTTCACCTGGATCCCGTCAAGGACAAGAATTCGATGAGGAGAGGCAAACCATCTCCGACAATCTCTGTCATCAGCCTCATCATTGACATTGCAGAAAGTGGAGGGTATTCTCATCAGAGCAACCGCTTCAATAGATTCAGCTGATTCGACCCCAGAAAGTTTTTCCATAACCAATGAACTTACTCGCACCAGGCGGACTGAATGTTCTTCCAGATAATCAGGAATCTGAGCTTTATCTAGAAGTAGTAAGCAATCAATTATAGCAGTTTTGCTCTTCAACGACTGAAAATCACAGATCTCCCTGCATAAGAATAATATGCCAAAAGTATAAACACATGCACCGCATTCTCAATGCACAGTTCCTCTATTATAAAGGGACACAACTGCTCTATTACTGACAGAAGCTACTTGGTTCCAATGGGGTGTGGAAGAAAGAAAGACATGCCCCAAGCAGAAAGATCATAGAATCAAAATAAATTTGCTCTCTAATTTCAAATGCTTATGCTTGCACCACCAGAACAAGTCCGTCAGTATCAATCAATAACTTCACTAAACTAATACGCCTTCCATCTTCTTCTTCTTCTTCTTCTTTTTGAAACAGAGTACTTCATTCATTCGGCAAATTTGTGCGACTCCCCTGTTCGACGAAATTCCCAAGAAGAACTGGGGACGGCGAAATTCATTGAGAACCCCGATATGTCATCCTATGCTCCTCAATGTGCCAAAATTCGTACGACGCTGTACTGCCTCTCACTCTAGCTACTGCAAAACGACGAAACGATTTGAAGAGCGAAGAAGAACAATCAAGATTGAAGCTTTACCTTATCGGGGTTGTGCCCACGACGAGAGCCGAACTGTGGGAGTAGCGATAGGAGGAGCTCTGGCGGAGCTTGACGCAGTGCTTCACGAACGGGTTCGAAGTGCTCGTGATGAGCTCGACATTTCTGGGCACCAAAGGTTTCGTCGCCACGGGAGTTCTCTTCCGTTCGACGCGACCTCGCACGGCCTTCCGGAAATGGGCGGTTGCTTGACGGGTCGGTGGTGGTTTGGCTCTCGAACTTGGAATTGGGTCGAGAGGAAGACGAAGGCTCGAAGGAGGGAAGGCGTGAAAGCAACTCATGCCCTTTCTTCTCGGCTTGTGTCTTTGCCTCTCTCGTTGCGACCGCAAGGAGATTGAAGATTGGCGGGGGGTGCAGGCTTTATGGGCTTTTCCCCCCTGCTTCTCACGTTCCACTATAATCAACGAGACAGAAATTGCAATTGCTCAATTCACACACACGCGCACGCACGCTCAAATGTCTCTTGAACCCACATTACATAAAATGAACCTCACAAGAATAAAATCAAAGAGAAACTAGACGTGATACCTTATTAGAATATTTAAATATTAAATCATGCGTTTATCTCCTTTTGTTTCACCATGGAATCTCTTGGCTTTAAATTCCAATCTCTACAATCCTGCTCTTTTTCTTTGGCCACATTTCGTGGGTATATTATGCTGTTCTCATATGTGGACGACATGGTTAAAACTGGCGATAATCATATTGGCATTTCCAAACTCAAGCAATATCTTAGTCAATAGTTTGGAATGAAATGTCTTGGGCAACTAAAAGCTCTATTTTAGGCTTGGAGGTTCTTTCAGATTCCTCATTTATTTTCTTTAACAAGAAAAATATGCCACCAATCTTATCTCTCATCTCTCGAGTCGGGCTCACTCACAATAAGGTCACTACAGCTCCTATTCAGGCCAATGCCAAATTTGATGCCAAAGATGGAACTCCTCTTTCGAATTATACATTCTATCGATAGCTAGCTGGCAGTCTTATATATCTCACTATTACTCGAGCCCGACATCGCTTATGCTGTTATAGTTTTAGTGAGTACATGACTGTGCCTTGACACACTCATTTTGGTGCCATTTTTTGGAAAAAGATTTTGCATGGTAATTTTACCCGTTTAATTCACTAATACCACTAAAGATTGTCGAGATAGATCAATTTAAAGAATGGTGTGGAATTACTTAAGAATGCTAAATGAGATGCGTCAGGATAATGAAAGGCAAGCCCTATCCCATACACAATATCCTCTTTAAACACCACGAGACGAGTGATGAATTCCATGTCTTCAAGATAAAGAGTTTTCTCGCAAAAGGTACGCATACCGAAATGATGAGAGGCATTTCACTTCTCTACCATAAACACTGCGAGTAGATCATTGCTAAACCTCTTTGAATCTAAATAATAGAAGAGTTCTTGAACATTGACAAAAAAAAAGTGTCCCTTGAACCCACATTACATAAAATGAACCTCACAAGAGTAAAGTCAAAGAAAAATTAGATGTAACAATTTACGGGTTCTCTTCAACAACTCTCTGAAACTCGACATAACAAGCGAAAGGTCGAATTCTAAGGGACCAATCTGAAATCCTTCGGCGAAATTCCGAGAAGTAGGTCAGACGTCTCATCCTGCCTATGTCCAGGTCAAAAGCCGGCCTCTGATCCTCACTAGCTTGAACACTTTTCCGCAATTTTTCTTGACGTTTGAACGTTATCTTTGGACGTCTGACTCCGTCCTTACGTAAAACCAGACCTATTTATGTGTTTTGGATGTCCTCAGATTTCAATCTCGAGTCCTTTCCAAATTGAACCGGGTTCATTTCGAGCCACAATTAACATCTATCAACTATCAACTGAGCATTGACAATATTATAATATTTAAATATTAATTCATGCCTTCATCTCTTTGTGTTCCACCATGGAATCTCTTAACTTTAAATTCCAATCTCCACAACCCTGCTCTTTTTGTTTGGCCACTTTTCGTGGTTATATTATGCTGCTCTTACATGTGGATGTCATAGTCATTATTGGTGATAATCATATTGGCATTTCCAAACGCCAGCAATATCTTAGTCAATGGTTTGAAATGGAAATGTCTTGGGCGACTTAGCTACTTTTTAGACTTGGAGGTTCATTCAGATTCCTCTAGCTATTATCTTTCACAAGCAAAATATGCCACAAATCTTATCTCTCGATTCAGGCTGACTCACAATAAGGTCGTTACAACTCTTGTTTAAGCCATGAATTGAATTATCCTTTTGATAAGGCGTCGACTAAGCCTATATTGCAGTCCTGTCAAAAGACCTCTCAGATTAATAAGTTTATACCTCTTGCAAGAAAACTTGGACCCTTATTGACATGATGATGATGGTAAGAACGAGTGTTTCTTCTTACTCCTGCATCAATAGACTGGACAAAGCAGCCTTATAAGAGAGAGTGAGTTAAAAGTCTTTTTAGATTGAAAGTTTCTCGTTTAGCATTTTTAAGAAATCCACATTATGAGTGAAAATTGTGTTGGGAGTGTGCAGCAGAAGTCCAAAACCTTTATTTAGGGAAATCGCCAAAAGGGAGCAAGTTCAAGCCTATCGACATATTCAGTTGGACCAACTTTCACTCAAACGCTTAAACTAATGAATTATCGGTCAACTATGATATATTAAATGCTACACATCACCCCAATTCTCTAGTGTGGGACTTCTCTAACACAATTCACACGTGCATCTCAATAATCTCTCCCTTACGTGTGAGCTTAGTGTTAGATTTGCTGCCCCTTAATTCAGATATTCCTTCTGCATCTCAAGTCGAATCTCCAACGCCCACCTTCATCCTTGATTACTTTCTCTAGATCGAATCATGAAGTCTACCATTGGGCCTGCGTTACTACACCATAACGCCCATTACACAAAAACTGCGTTGGTCACAAGATTCATTCTTTGAGATATTCACCAAATATCAAAACAGATTGGGGGCCCATCAATTTTCCATTCGCTCTGATACCATTTGTTGGAAGTGCGCAGCAAAAGTTCAATACTTTCATCTAAGGAGATCGCTAAGAGGGAGCCCAAGTCCGAGCCAGTCAACATAGCCAGTTGAACCCACCTTCACTAAAAAAACTTAAGCTAATAAGTTATAGGCCAACTATAATATATTAACTACTACACACCGCACCAATTCTCCGATGTGGGACTTCTCTAACATAACTCATACGTGCATCTCAACAAATTGTCTTGATGATGATTCTCCCTAGTGGATATTTGGTGATGCAAGCATGGTAAAACCATTATGCATAAACCTCAATTTAAAAAAGAAAAAAATTGAATATCAAAATGTGCGTTCAAGAATAGTCTTGATTGTATATCTCTTTGATTAATGCATATATACTTGCTCTAATTTTGTTTTATAGGTAATGTTTCCTCGAAGATCAAACAGTTATGCCCTTTGCCTTGTAAGTACATTGTTACCCAAACTTATTAAATTTAATAATTCTATAGAAATTTTCATATACTTGTGGTTATCTAGGTGTTTGAATGTTTTAAGTACTTGTGACTATCCAGGTGCTTCCTTTTCAAGCTCTGTCGCTAGTGCAGGTGCTTGTTCACATAAATTTTTCAAATACTTGTGGTTATCTAGTTGTTTGAATGTTTTGAGTGTTGAGGCTAACAATACAACCTAGAGGGGGAGGGTTAAAGGTTGAATGAAGATACTGAAAATCTTTCACGGAATAACAAAATAATTAGCAAGCCAAATAATGTGAGATGTTCATCAGCGTGCATGATAGTGAACAGATATAAGAAATGAATATATTACACAACGATTTGTAGTGGTTCGGTTTTATCCCCAAACCTACGTCCACTTTCTAGCTAATAGCCTTAGCAACGGCTGGATTCTACTAGTAGCCAACCTTGCAAGTTACAATAGACAAGTGTTGTTCCTTTCACAGGATAAATCACTCCATCAAGGCACAACGATTGCTCTTTCACTCGTACACTTGACTATCTACTATTACAATGCTAAACGTTTTGTGGTGACACAAGATATATGAGAGTTTGTTTTTCTTTTTTTGTTCAATTCCAGGATTGCCGCACAATAATTCTCCGTGATTTATTTTATTCTTACATTTGGAGTCATCAATTGTATTGTATATGGTTAAATTCACAAATTTCTTTTCTATTGTGGAACTAAGGCACTAAGTTTTTGTTTTACAAGGGAATAAATGGCAAATTGTATGTTAAACATGCTTCAAAACAAGGATAACAAAATATATTCATAGGAGAGAGAGAGAGGGTGGGGGGACCTCCATGTAATATTTCAAGTAGTTTTCCCTATTGATTGCCAAAAGTGCACGTCACATGGAGAGACAAATAACTTCCAAAGAATAGAAATTATTAACTAATTTTGCTCTTAAGCAAATGAATGCAAATTTTCACAATTTCCAAGGCAAAAGGGCACCAAAAGTGCCAAAACTTATGTGACGCTCACTTTAGTGTCAAAACTTTTTTTTTGGATAACTTAAGTGCCAATTTTTGTGAAAACGATCACTTAAGTGTCAACTTCGGAGAGTTTGGTTGGAAATCCTACGTGGCCATTTTTTATTAATATTTTGAGCTGTCGGAGGTCCAATCAGCATTTATAAAAGATAAAAAATTTTAAAAAATAAAAATTTAACTTAAAAATAACCTTAAAATAAAAAAGGGAGGGGGAACAATTCGCAGGCAACAAGCGTCACGAAGCCTTGGCCAGTGGTCGGTGACCCCCACTGACTGCAGGTGAGGGAGGGCGACCCCCCCCCAATGGTGGCCCTTGGCTAGGCCCGAGCGAAGGTTGCCTGCCCTCACCTGCTGTCAAAGGGGGTCACTGGCCACTACCCAGGGCTTCGCGACCCTCGTCGGTTATCCGCCACCCTTGCCGGCATGGTTGGTGAACCTAAGGCAGTGGCGGCAAGGGTTGCATAGCTCTCGCCACCTGCAAATTGTTCCCCTTCCCTCCCTTTTTAAATTTTTTTTTTGTATTAGCTTATTTTTAAGTTAAACTTTAATTTATAATTTTTTTTACGTTATTAATAAATTTAAAAATTCACATGGAGCCTACATGGACTAAGTGTTTTTTAAAAAAATTGCCATGTCAGATAAAAATTTAATTATAAATGCCACGTGTAAAATTTAGCTAGAATTTCTTTGATTTGGCATTTAAGTAATCGTTTTTGTCCGATTTTGGCACTTAAGTGAGGCAGCGAAAAGTTTTGATGCTAAAGTGATCTCGGTACACAAGTTTTGGCACTTTTGGTGTGCTTTTGCCCAATTTCCAGCATCGCTACTGAATACATGTGTGTGTATATATATTAAAAAGCGTTTGCCCTCGAGTAATTCGGAGAGCTATAACATTTCTCTTGGAAATGAAGGCCCATGCTTCGTAAAAGTTTAGGAGAAACCTGTAAGAAGAATCTCTCTTATATAGACCGCGCAAACTCGAGCTTTTATAAAAAAACAAAATTAGGAGAAAAGTAAAAGTAGAGAAAACATTGTAAAATATAGTAACACTCCTCGTCATAGGGCTATTTTGCACTTGCAATATTGTCAAATGTACTCCTGACACAATAGAGATTCATTATATATGCAGTGGAAGGACATACGATCTAAATCAGTATGCCATCACCAAAGGTTTTGTTATGGATCATTTTCGTAATAATGCACCAACCCAAGTGCAATGGGCCATTGACACAATCTGATTGCAGTGCGTGCTCGTAGGAAGCTAAAGATCATCTGAGCAATGAATGCGGTTGAAGCCTAGGTTCTTAAGTTCAACTTAAGGATTGCAGAATTAGATATGATGATTACCAATTTAGCTAGTAAATTATATGCTTCACGTCCGTCTCGGTAATTAACCGTAAAAAAAAAAAGAGCTTATATTTCTCATATGATATACCATGTTCAGGTTGCAAGCGGACTACAGTTGTATCCTATGTTGTACTTGTGTGCTTATGAAAAAGTCTAGTAAAATGTCTAAATTAAATAAATTGCACAAGTCTTGTTATTCACCGGCTTGTGAAAACATCAAATCTAACTGTTTGTGTTTGGTAGAAAGGCTCAAGGCAATTACATCCAGTGAGTTTTCTTTTTCTAGAGAATGTTGTTTTTCATTTAACATCAAGTGCTGGTCATGAAAGACTTCTATTTGCCTATGGAGAAGTCTCCAATATTCTTTTTTTTTTTTTCCTATAACATATGATGTATGACCATTCCACTTACTAGTACTCATGAATGCTTTGCAGTTATACCTTAAGTAGATGAGATTTGATAATGAATCTCTTGCATAGGGATCAAAAGCTTCACTCAACCACCTCGTCTCTTGTATAGGGATCAAAAGCTTCACTCAACCACCTCGTTAGGCTTGATGAAATCTATATTTGATCTCGATAGTTTGAAAGTGTTAAAAGTGTCTCAGAGTTTTGGCCACGAGTCAAGCAAGTATCAATCCCCGAAGATGAGGACAGGTCTATATGCTGAGCTTACAAGAAGGAATCGTGCTCGGATAAATGGGTGAAGTGGCTAACAAAGAGTGAATTGGTCTATTATAAAATTTTGCAAAAGATTTAAGCAAATTCATTTCGTCGAACGAAAATAGTTGACTAGAAGCAAATTTATCTAACAAATAATGAAAGAGTTGAAGAGTTTGAAGAATTTGCAAACAAATGTGCAGTGATCCGGTCATTTCCTTTGACTTACTCTACTCTTTTAGACTAACGGCAACTAATCAAGCTGGAATTCACTAATAATCTAAAGAGTTGCAAAAAAATGTTGCTTCCACGGGAACATTGTAGATAACTCTACAATACACAAGCACCTCTATTACAATATACACTCTCTATTCACATATTACAACTCTCACAACCCTTTCACAGAATACAACTAAAAAACAAGCAGAACTTAACAATTGAGAGTAAGAGAGTATTCAAAGACAGACAGAATAGACGTTTCCAATTTCCGCTGCCTTCCTCAGCAATCCTTGAGACCTTTAAATAATCTTCCAAGCTTCATCCTTACCTATATCGGCTTCTTGTAACAATTTTCATAGGACGATTCTTTAAAAAATAATAATAATAATAAACAGAAGATTCTGCTCATTTATACGATGATAACAATATGCACAAAGCATAAAGGTACGGGAGGATGTAGACAGATTCATCTTTTTATTGTTTGTTGTGTTACAAAGATTCACTCTAGGGAAATTATTCAATCAGTCCTAAATTTATTGTACATATGTCAATTAGACCTAAACTTTTTAATTTTGCCAATTTATTCATCATAATCTTCTTATAAACACATTCTTGTGGCAATGCTTGAAGAATCTTCATTGGGTGTTCCTCATTTGTTTAGATTTTTCATGTTAAGCAAGTCCCTTCATGATGTCATTGTAGTGCATTGACATTTCTTTGATCATGTGGCTCCATCTTGAATATCACAAGATCACTAAGCAAATGTGCAGCATCATATCCCTTTCTCCATTAATTCCTCCAAATGTGAGTTGGAGTTGATTTCAAATCTTTAAATGTTATACAAGAAGAAATATTCTTAAGTATCAGATAAAAAATGCACAAAATATGAAGTAAATAATTTTAAACGATAAGTGCAAGTCTTCTTTGGATATTGTCACGAGTAGGAGCAGGTGGAGTTGTTGAACATGAGATCTTTATGATGTTTGAGTTGTTGTTCCGTCGATCACATCAACCATTTGCTTAATCATCATGGCCATTGCTTTTGTTGCACATTTCATTCCAAATGTGCTGATTGTCGTAGATGAACATATTAATGAGGTTGTTGTTCCTCTCACTTGTAGAAAGATCGTGTGATGAGAGAAAAGAACAAGACGATCTTTAGACTCCAAGATTGAACAAATTTTGTTCAGAAGAATCCTCATAAGCATCATTACTAGAAAGTAAGATGACTCATTTGGATTGAGATAATCTTCTGTAAAAAAAAACTTAATCAAATTAATCAAGAGAATATCTTTCAAAGCCAAGAAGATAAGATCGTCATATTTTGAAATAGTTGAAGATCCTTCAGTGAAAAACAAATTTGGAAGACTCGATTTAAAACAAGGAGATCCTTTAAAAGCAATGAAGTAATTCCATAAATCTTGAATTGAAAGCAAGATCATCACCAAATAGAATTTTGTAAAACAAAACCACCTCTTGTAAGGTTAGCCAAAACAAGATCTTTACGCTTAGAAGAATACACTTCTAATAACAAGCAACAAGGCTCTGATACCAATTGTTGGGGCTAACAATACAACCTAGAGGGAGGGTGAATAGGTTGTTTCAAAGATTTTTAACAATATTGTGGAAATTAGCAACCACTATGTAAATATTAGGTCAAGCAAATCTTTCAAAGGTCCTATGCAGATTGTGTGCTAAAGTATGTAAAAGTGATAGAGACAAGAACACACAATCATTTACTAAGATCATCAAAGTATATTTGAAAACAGGAGCTACATATATTATAAATATATGGTGGTGCCAATGTGCATATGTCAATTAAATGCGAAAGTAAAAGATTACACACATCAATATGAAAAACTTTTGTGGAATATAATAAGTTCAACTTCAAACATCAGGTCAAACATCCGCAGAAACATCGAGTCAAACATGTGCACGTGCTGATGTTTAACAAATAGTGATAATAGCAAATAGACGATGCTAATAGAGAAGAGATTAGAATATCTGCAAGCAGATATATAGTGGTTTGACTTTATCCTCAAGCCAACATCCACTCTCTAAACTAAAAGCCTCAAAATGGGCTGGATTGCACTAGTAATCTGCTCAACAAGTTACAATAGGCAAGTACTAATCCTTTACACTTGATAGATCACACTATCAGAACTCAACTATTGCACTTACTCTTATACATTTAATCTCTCACACAACTACTCTATAGCAAGACAATCACAGAAGATCTTTCATGGAGAACAAAGAATCATCAACAGGAGGAGCAACTCAGAGCATATATTCGAATTCTACATTGTGTTCTCTAACATTTTAACCTAGGAGGTCTTCTCTATCTTCCCAATAGAGATGCTTCGGAGGGCCAACTAGTTGTTAGAGATCCGTTGCTACTATCCAAAGAACAGTCACTGCCCATACAAATCCTTTTCCTAAACATTTGCAGGCTTTCCGGAAATAGCTACTGCAGCTATTGCTCTTACACTGACTGCTTTTGACATAATGTCAGTCCTCTGTTCGTGTTTCTCAATAGACTTCTCGATCTTCCATAGTGCAGCTCCAGCCTTTAATGGTTATATTCTCAAACATCTTCACATGCTTGTTCAACAAACATCACCAAACACGTCCTGCTTCAGCGCTAATACAAACATCGGCTCCAACCATCACGAACATCCTCGTTCTTCTCGGCTTGTTCACCCTCGATCAAGGGCCTTCCAGATGTTCACCATATCTGAAGATCCTTCCATCTTATAGACATCGATGCCCAATATCTTGTTCTTCTCATACATCGGCGGAGCAATCTTGACAGTAGTAGAGCATTCCTCAAATCATAATCTTCTGGTGTTGTTTGACTATATCTGCATTTTGGCTTGTGCATATATCACCTAATACTACTCAATCAATACACACATTAGTAGATTTTGATTGTCTTTGTCATCGTCAAAATAATATAGGGGATTTCCCCAAAAGTGACGAAGACCAACTGGCTAGACTCGTGGGCAAAGAGGGGTGTCGACAAGGGCTATCTTGGTCGAGAGGGGTCTTGACTGAGAGCTAGCGTCTTCAGAGGATGATTCTCCGATCAATCTGTTAGAAAGAATTACCAAAAGAAGATTAAGTAGCTGTTGAAAGTCGTAATTAGAATCTCTTGTTGGTCACCTATACCACCAACTCTAGGTTTCCATAAGTTGGAGTTGTACGTTTGAAAAGAATATCTTGTCTCCTGAAGATTTGCCAATCAATCTAAGATGTTTTGCTTTGATAATGCCATTGTAAAACAATCTAGAGAATTGATTTTCAATCAAGGATCTTCTATAAGTCAAATCCTAGACTGATCACTAGACGCTGCAAATATCCAATTCCTAATTTTAAAAAAATATCTTCTCAATAGATTACATAATGCTAAGATCTTTTCCAAATTTGATATGAAATCAGGATTTTGGCAAATCCAGATAAGTGAAAAAGATAGATATAAGACGGTATTCACTATTCCTTTTGATTAGTATTAATGGAACGTAATGCCTTTCAGTTTAAAAAATGCCCTTCAGAATTCCAAAAGATTATGAATGATATTTTTAATTCTTATTCTGATTTCATCATAGTTTACATAGATGATGTTCTTGTGTACTCTCCCAATATGGATTCCCATTTCAAACATATAAATCATTTCTTCTGAATAAGGTTTGATGAACCATCTTCATCAGATGTTGGGCTAACATCTGAATATATATTCTGAGTTTGGATCTCCTTCGCGTAGAGTTTGAGATGTCAAACAACTTGGACTATGATCCACGTCCAAGCTTGTTGATATCCTTATGTCACTCTAATAAAGTCCAATCCTTGTGAGACATCAACGAAGAGATTATTTGTTATCCTCAAATGCAATATCCAGTAAGCAATATTTAACGTTTGATAATGGTTTCTTTAGAGGTATCACCTGTAAATACTTTCATTAGAATTAAAAAACATCTTGGAAGGTTTTGTCAATCCTCAAAAGATATTGGGAAGTTTATTAGACACAAAGTTGGTGGAAAAACCTATAACAACCCTTTTCTATATAAACTATCGATTGGAGCTTCAACGAAGAAAAGGTCAGGAGAAAAGCGAAAAGGTAGATGACTAAACCATGAGTACATCAAAAAATATTGTGAGACTCATGGTCATAGGGATTTTGTACTTTTCAATGTTGTGAAATGTGATCCTAATAGAGAAAATTGTCCAAAAAATCCTAAATCTACAGCACTTTTGCCTATTGAGTCTTAAACATTTTCAAGTTTTGCAATTGAGTCCATCTGGCCAATTTTGACTGGAAATCGTTGACGGGGATGCTAGCCGTCCTACATGACAGAGCCGGCGCTGACGTGGATAGTTTATTTATTTATTTATCATATTTCAATATTTTTCGAATTTTTCGTCAAGGTGGTGCATATTATACAGTGGATCTTTCTAGCCGGACATTAGTATTAAATTAAACAAGCAAATGAGTCATAAACCAACAATGATAATGACAATTTGCTGATGATCTGACATAAACATGCAAGACCGACTTAAAGATAACGACAATAATGGTATGAGACCACCCTGGGGCACCTAGAACTCTTGAAATGGCCAAATAAGACCTCATGGCTTGTTGTCCAGCCCTTGAAGCTTGCCGGATAGCGAGCACTTAGTGCCCATATGCCCATTAAACGATCTCGAGCAAACCCGAAAACGTCTTGACACAATAGCGGGCCCTTGGGACCATTCCTAAGACACCTCGATACACATATTCATCTCAAGGCAGCGCCAAGACGTTGCTGTCCATAGGCTAAGCAGGAGTGTCTAGCACGTTCGGGCCGAGTGACTTACACACAAACCAACGACAGACCAACGCACAACAAGCCATGAGATCTTATTTGGCCATTTCAAAGTTCCTATTAGCCCCAGGGTGGTCCCATAACATTATTGTCGTTATCCCTAAGTCGGTATTGCATATTTATGTCATATCGTCAGCAAATTTGCATTATCGTTGTTACTTTTGACTCCTTTGGCGTTTTTAATTTAATATTAGCGTTAGGCTTGAAAGATCCACGGTATGATTTGTATCACCTTGATGAATTTCTTGTGTAAATGTTTCACAGGGTAAATGTGTAACTCTTGTACTGGTTTGGGGTTTTTGATGACCGAAAAAATTAGTTTAAGGTAAATTTGTCACTTGTGTACTAGTTTGGGGTTTTTTGTGGTATTAACCCTATGAATTTCCTTGTGGACTTGCCATCTCACCATACCACATCACCATGTGTCATTCACGTCAGCAAATTTAACGGTAAAATTTGATGGAAGCTAACGCAGGGTAAATTTGTCACAGGCGTACCCATTTGGATTTTTGATTGTCAAAAAATTAATTTGAGGTCAATTTGTCACATGTGTACCAGTTTGGGGGTTTTTGTGGGGGAGGAGTCTAATTCTAGCAATTTTAATTAAAAAATTGATCACATAATCATCATCCTCAATTAAATGATCCAAGGATCTTATTGTAATGTGAATTTGCATAATGTTAAATTATGTCTCAAGTTTGAGTCAGTATACAAAAACCCGATTTGAATGAAGGATGTAGATCCGCTTGTTAAACAAAAAATGTTAGATTATATCCCAGCACACTTATTCTATTTGGTTTATAAGTCTTCGCCGGCCACATTTTTTTGTGGTGACACAAGATATATGAGAGTTTGTTTGTTTTTTTGTCAATTCCAAAATTGCCGCACAATGATTCTCCGTGATTTATTTTATTCTTACATTTGGAGTCATCGATGGTATTGTATATGGTCAAATTCGCAAATTTCTTTTCTATGGTGGAACCGAGGCACTAAGTTTTTGTTTTACATGGGAACAAATGACAAATTGTACTCCTTCCGCCAAATTCATAAACAAAAAGTTGGTGGAGAAACTTATGAGTCTCTCATATATAGACCATGCAAATCGAGCTTCTATCAAACCGAGCTTCTATTAAAAAAAAAATCAGGAGAAAAAGTAAAGATAGAGATTCAAATCATGAACACCTTGCAACACATGGTGACACTCCTCGTCATAGGGCTGTTCTGCACTGGCAATATTGTGAAATGTACTCCTTGTTGGCTTTTCATGTAACGTGCATAGGCGAAATACACATATACGCAGTGGAAATAAAAACTATACACGTATCTCCAGAGGCGTCGTTCGTGCGTCTCAATCAAAAATCGGAATTACAAACGGGATTAATTGGATTACCTCTTGTAGCGTGCCCGAAGCGACTGGTTCAAATGTTCTTCAGTTCGAGCCCCACAAACGTCGGACCTCTAGTTCAGACACACCACCAATTGAACGACGAACGGATGGAAGAACTCATGGTAATCGCCACTTCAATTGTGCTAGCAATCTCGTGGACTCCGTTCTTTCTCTCGTAGTGTTTACGGCAACCAGAAAAGAGAGAAAACTGTTTTTCACTCAATTTCTCTTCAGCACACACTTTTGCACATTTTTTTTCATTATCATTCTATTCAGCAACTGTTGCTGATCAATCTCTTAAGCGTGATCGACAACAGTTGCTGATCACGAACTAAAAACGCTCGTGCACGTTGGTCAGCAACTAATGGTTGCTAACCAGGTCAACAAATCAGGTCAGCAACCGATAGTTGCTGACCAGGTCAGCGTGCACATGGTCAACACCATGTGCA
>BCNH02000008.1:14875656-14892377 GCA_001662345.2 Metrosideros polymorpha var. glaberrima | reverse complement strand
AATATAATACTTTAAAAGTCACATCCTTTTCTCCAGTGGCCCTATAAAAATTGAAAATCAATGAATTTCCACACACACACACACAAAATCACTTGTTTGTCGCATTTTTACTGCATCAAAAATAAGAAACAAAGAAAATGAAAAACTAAGACACGTTACCTTCTTGAGAACTCGAAGGGAGAGAGATGTCCTGAACAGTCTCTGGCTGCCCATCCAAAAGCCTTCACCGGATGTTCATTCTCTGGTGACAATGCCATTTCACCAAGCTTGACGAGCACAACTTGAAACTAAATTGGAAGAGAGTTTTGTAATTTGTGTGTTTTGGTATAAGAAGAGATTGGTGATGAGAGGGGGGGGTGAGAAGCGAGGTATATATAGGTCGAGATGACGTACTTAGTGACCAAACGCGGCCAACATTGTGCGTCATCATCTCTTCACGTTGTTTTGACCGGTCAATCTTTGCAAGAAGTTTCTTTCTTTTTGTACTTGCGTCTGCTCTGCTAGCAGTCAAAAGTTCACCTGCCGCGTCCAATTGAAAAAAACAGAAACAATATGCAATCCTCTAAAATTATTTAAATTGGAGAAGCAATAAATATAGCACACCCACTTTAACTGCGGGTGCTAAAATTATATGGCCTATTAGAATATATAAGAGGGAAACATGGTACCACTTTCATTACCTATTAGTAAATAGGTGTACATATTTTGCCGCAAAAATGTAAAATAAAATTAGCAAAGGAAAAGAAATTGCGATTTGGCTTATTTAAGAAACTAATATAATGGAAGATTCATTTAGATTTAGAATTTGTGAGAGATTTATGTAATTATACAAGTATTGTGAGGGAATTTTTTTATATTTCATGCACCATAGTCGAGCTTTTGTCCCAAGTGCAATTTTGAAATATCAATTTTCAACTATTGTTGCATGTTTGTCGTTGATGTATTACGTACTTTTGTCCTGGGAAACATCATTTTTGCTATATTTATTCATTTTTTTATTTTATGGAATTTCTCAATTTTTATTGGAATTTTTTGAATTTCTGGAACTTTAATTTTAAGATAAATTAAAGATAAAAAAAAAAAATTGACCCTGCATAACGTGCTTGACTTGGCACGTGGGTTGGTATGTCCCGAACGTGCTTGACTTGGCACGTGGGTTGGTACATGTCCCGATATAGTGATAGGTTGTGTGTAGGCCATTTGATCCTTCAACTGTGTTTGGTAACTTTCTGTTCCTTTATTGTTCTGTTCTTTTTTCCTTGGAACAAAAAATGAATGAAAACTTGTTTCGTAGCGGCACTTATGATTTTTGTTCTCCGGAACAAAAAAAGTTCTCGGGAATAGATTTGGAATAGAAATAGGAAGTAAGAAAAATTGTTCTTTTGTTCTCGAGAACAAAATGAGAAATAATGTCATTTTAAAGAAACAAACTTAGTGTGACCTAATGCTCGTCTTACACTCACGTCCACTTGCCGCCGCAGCCTCTAATGACTAGTCACCACAATCGCTGATCACCGGTCCTCGCCGCCACAGTCTACCTCGATCGCTGATCCCCGCTCACTGTTGCCCGCGGCCGCCCATTGTCGGCCACCACCCATAACCGGTCACCAATTGCCGGCCACCATTGCCCACCGCCGCCGCCTCTGGTGGACGACCACCACTTGTTGTCGCCTCCAGTGGCTAGTAACCATGGCTACTAGTCATCGCTGCCTTCGGTTGCTGATTGCCGGCCACCACCGCCGATCACTACCCACTGTTGTCGCCTCTGGTGGCCGATCGTCGTGGCCACCTGTCGTTAGTTATTGGCCACCACCCACTACCTCTGGTGGTCAATTGCCAATTACTGCGACTGCTGATTGCTATTGTCGACCACCGTCAAAATCACTAAATCAAAAAATTTAGAATATAAATTTTTAAAGTCGTACTAAATGCATTTATATTCTTTTCCTATTCCAGAAATAAAAATTTTATACAGTTACCAAACATGTTCCTATACTTAAAAACTCATTCATGAAATAGAAATAGAAAAACTATTTCTGAAAAAAAAATTATTCCCAAGAACATAAACGTTACCAAGCACACCCTTAGGCTGCGTTGGTCTTCGGGATAAAAGGCAGTATATGATATATTATATCATATCATGTATTTGGTAGGTGTTCAGGTTATGATAAAGAGGGATATAGATGGGATATAAGGGGGATAAAATTATCCTAGTGGGGAGTGGGATAAGGTGGGATATGATTTCATTTTCCTTTCTCTCCCCCCAACCTTCTTGCCACCACCCTCTGCCATTGCTCTCCGTCGCCACCCGTTGTCATCACCCACCCTCGCCGTCGCCAGTTAGTTGCCTCCGCCAGCCGGGCACCCGCCGCCGGCCGGCCGCCTTTAACCAGAATTCTCTCCTCCTAATCTTCTCGCCGCTGCCCTCTATCGTCGCCCATTCCCACTGCCATTGTCAGCCGCCTATCGTCACTATCGACCACCGTCGGCCACCACCATCGATAGCCGATGGTGGTGCCACCAACTAACCGCTTCTAACTATAATTCTCTCCCCTTAACCTCCTCGCTGCCGCCACCAAAGCCTCACAGGCAGCTATTTTGAGGAAAGAAAAATTTAAAAAGTAGTCTTAACTTGTTCATCCCCAAGATGTCTAGTTGTATATCCGATTTTAAATTCGCCGTTTACCAAATAGTGGATAAGATATAATAAAATCCCAAAATTTCTTATCCTATCTTATCCAATTCCATCTTGACAAAAAATCCGGACGACCAAACGCAACCTTATGTGATTGGACCTCAACAATTTTTGCACATGAGGTTTTTTATTTCACAAAACAAAAGGTTATGGTAAATGTGTTACAATGAACATACTTTGAGATTTTTTATGTCATAAAAAAAAATTAAAGATAAATGTGTCCCAGTGAATATAATTTGAAAATTTTTGTGGGTTTTTCCCTTAAATAAATTGCTATAACAATGTATTGAATACACAAGTGTACAACGAAAGATAAGACCTTAAAAAAAAATTAGCACTTTCCGTAAAGTGGATGCGCATCTTTTTCCTTTTCCAATTAAATAATTTCAGAGGATGCAAGTTGTTTCCGTTTTTTTTTTTTTTTTTTTTTTTNNCAAAAGGAGACAAATTTCTTGCGAAGCTTGGACTGGTCAAAAAATTGGGAAGCCATGATGACGTACTATGTCTGGTTCAGTTTCCTCACTAAGTACGTCATCACCACCTCTTCTTAAATCTCCTCTAGCCCTATATATATCTCGCTCAGACCTTAATAAGTCCTTAAAAAGTTATATCTGAAATTTTGTCTAAATCT
Source organism: Metrosideros polymorpha var. glaberrima (assembly GCA_001662345.2). NCBI lineage: Eukaryota > Viridiplantae > Streptophyta > Magnoliopsida > Myrtales > Myrtaceae > Metrosideros > Metrosideros polymorpha. The sequence goes on along the minus strand of BCNH02000008.1, from coordinate 14,889,051 downwards.
CAAGATCACCTGAATATAAAACGCTTAGGGTGCGCATGACAAAATTTCTGGAAACAAATTGATTTTTCTATTTCTGTTTCAGAAATCAATTTATGAGTAAAGAAACATGTTTGATAACGACACAACATTTCTATTTCCGGAATAGAAATTTGTTTGATAACAACATAGATTTTCTATTTCCCTGACGGCACTGAACGTCGATAGACAACGGCGATTGGCAGGCGGCAATCAGTAGTGAAAGGTGATGGGGTGATCGGTGGTGCTTGGCGGCAACCAGCGGGCGGTGGCGGCAATCGGCAGTGGGGGCGACCGGCGGCAATCGGCAGTGGGGGTGACCAGTGGGTGGCGATGGCCATCGACGGGTGATGGCAGTGATCAGTGGTGGTTGAGGCAACCGGTGGCGATCGGCGGAGACTGGCGAGCGGCGGCGGTGATCGGCAGGAGGTGGGGGCGACCGGCGAGCGGTGGCGACGATCGGCGGGTGGTGGCTGTGATCGGCGGCGGAAGGCGGTGGGGGCGACCAGTGCGGCAGGCGGCAACGAAGGGGACGGCGGCGGCAGGCAACAGCGGGTGGTGAGGGCGGCGGCAAGTAATGGCGGTCGGCGGTTGGTCGGCAGCGAGGGGGTGAGCGGGCAAGCGGCGGGTGGCAACGACGAGGAGCCAAGAGAGAGAGGAAAGCAAATTGTAAAGAGAGAGAGAAGAGAGAAAATTTCTAATTTTTGTTTCAGAAATCAGTAAGTTGAAATTTTTAACTTCTGATTTCTGTTTCAGAATGACTTCTAGAACAAAAATCTATTCCAGAAATAGAAAAATAAAGTTGCGTTACCAAACGGATTTCTGTTCCAAATCTGTTTCAGAATGATTTCTGGAACAGAAATTATAAAACAGAAATGTTGTCATGCGCAACCTTAGAGGACATTGTGAGGTGTAGAGCAGGAAAAATATATTGTACCATTTTAAGGGAGCAAAGCATGTGGACACCAGTACGTTAAAATAAAAATCATGCCTGCGGAGCCTGCCATCACTGCTTTGTACACGAACATATCACGGAGGCTCCTCTCGTAGTGCAAGCTCCTCTTCCTCGATGAGGAACATGTTTACCACATCGAAGATCCGAGGGAGCCCCAGGTTAATATGTTTTAAATAAATTGCGGCAACAATGTTTTGAATACACAAGTGTACAAGGAAAAATAAGACCTTAAATATAAAAAAATTGGCACTTGCGGTAAAGTGGATGCGCATCCTTTTCCTTTCCCAATTAAATAATTTCAGAGGATGCATGTTGTTTCTCTCTTTTATTATTATTATTATTATTATTATAGATCTTCCTCTCTTTTTGGCTGCTAGCACAGCAGACCCAAATACAAAAGCAGATAAATTTCTTGCGAAGCTTGGACTGGTAAAAAAATTGGGAAGCCATGATGACGTACTATGTCCGGTTCAGTTTGCTCACTAAGTACGTCATCACCACCTCTTCTTAAATCTTCTCTAGCCCTGCATATACCTGGCTTGTGATGGTTCAGTTTGATCGTGTCCTATGGTGGAAAGTACTACGACGGAACCACCACTTATGATGATTACTCAGACATAATAGTGGTATCAAACGAGCATTTTGTAATTAAAATCCCTGACAACTTTCTTTTTTATGGTCCATTGAAGGACTATGAGTTTGATAAGGCTAAAATACACTTAGGGGTTGTTGGGCTTAGTGGGCTTGGGCACATGGCCGTAAAGTTTGCTGAGGCCATGAGCATCAAAGTGATTGGCATCAGTTACTTACCCAATAAGAAGAATGAAGCCTTGAACCATTTGGGAGCTAACGAATTTTAGGTTAGCCGTGATATAGAAGAGATGCAAGTATGTTAGAGTCACAACAAATTATTTTCTTCTATCATGCATAGGGGTAAGGACAAATGACTATGGATTATTAACTGCATTTTGCAATGGGTATAAAGGATGGCATCATCGACACAGTCTCAACTATGCATGCTTTTTGACCTTTGATCGGTCTCTTGAAAACTAATGGAAAGCTTGTTATGGTTGGTGCACCAGAGAAGCCACTGGAGCTACTTGCTATGCCACTCCCCATGGGTAAGCCTAAGCAAGTCTGAAAATTTTGTAGTTCTTCTTGGAAAAGACTGCCTTCATTCTAGTGTTTAAGATGAGATTTTGATACTTCTTAGTTTCAGTAAGAGGTTAACTCTAAGTTTTCACGGATGGAAAAGTAACAAATAAGACTTATAATATAAGGTAGAAAGATTGTGGGAGGAAGTCGCATTGGGGGATTAAGGAGGCACAAGAGATGATTGATTTCGCAGCGAAACATAATAGAGTCTTGGATGTTGAGGTTATTCCTATGGATTATGTAAATACCACGCTAGTTAAAAGCATATGTTAAGTATCGATTTGTCATCGACATCACCAATTCGTTGAAGCCATTCTGAGGATCATTCCAATGGATTACTACTTGGTTGAGCGTGGATGAAGATCAGCTTTCTTTATCATGTGTTTTCAGGATCACGTTTTACTACTGAGATGACATTTCCATTTCATAATTTGCTTCTTAGTATGGTGATAACATTTCATTGTCCCATTTGGAATAACGACCACTACTTTGTATAAAACGTGGTTACTATCCGCCGAAAGTATGCAAAAGAGTTCCTTTATGTGTAGTAAGAAATTCATGCACTCAGAGTCAATGCCCTTTCTTATGACCAAAGAAAAAGGCCAATGCCCTTTCTCAACATTTCTGTGACCGTGTGAAGAAAAAATTAAACAACACAGAGGATTTGGTTGACAACAAGAAGTTCCAAGATCCAATTTCTCATTTCATAACAATTGTTAAAGGATCAACAGTGTGCTTAACCCACATAATACGCCATACTATTTAAAGAATATGTGATGAAAAATAGAGAAAAACTATCGATGTACATCTGAAAATAATTTATTGAAATTTCGAAAAAAGAAATCCTCAACTTTTGTCACAACACCACTTTGCATCCTCTACTTCTGAAATTGACACTGCCGTGAGACTCATAATAAGACTTTAAATTACACCAAATATCAGTTGACGTTATAGCCTACAAAATTGTCATTTTATTCCAAAAATACATATCAATACATAAATACATATAAAACTAATGCATTTGTCCATTTCAACAATTTAAAAAGGAAAACAAATAAATGGAACTTTCTTAGGGGGCTACTTAGAAATTTTAGAGCTTATGCAAATTGTATGTAGGTGGTAAGTTTAGAGGAGCTATTCAATTCAATTGCTTGATATCTACGCGGTCAATAAAATTCAAAGAATCTACCTGTTTCTAAACATTTAAAATTTAAATTTTGCCTAAGACACATGTAATCTAAAACATTTCAACTTCCAATTCTATTATCGACACTTTGAATTTAGTTCTAGCTATATTTTTACAAATATCCTAAAGACATTTGTCCTGAAACTTTTCAACTTCCAAGAACATATCTTATATAAAAACGTTGCCCTCTCTAATTTAAACCCTTAAGAAATCTAACTTAAAATGTTACCTCAATAACGCTAATGTAATTATTTCTAATACACTACTAATGACCGTGCCCTCTTTTTTCTACCCCTCGTAATAACTAATAAAAAAACAGAGGCAACGAAATGTGTGATCCTTGCACTTTTCTTCAATGTTCAATGTGTTTCCTCGACTTTTTTTTTGCGGTCCAATCCAATCCCTAAATTTCAAAAGTTCGATCACTGTAATCCTTCCGTCAAATGTATCACCACATTATGCACATATTTCAGACGTGGACTGCCACGTCAACATTTATTGGGCCAAAATAGTGGTGTGAACTATCAGCCCGCTCTCCCGAGTCGGCACTTATGTTTTCCTTTCTTTTTATTCCTTTTTTTAGGGCTAACATGTAACTAATGAAGGAATGCTGAGCAAGTTGTGCTCGTCTGACATCCGGGCTGTGTGAAAGTGTGATTATTCTTGGGTCGATAAAGAGCAACGCGCCGAACTTCTTAAGTCCTAACTGATGCAAAATCGGTAGCCGATCAGTGGGAAAAGTGGGCTCAGGCCCACTTTAATCAATTCGAAGCCCAGAACTTTCGAAAGTACACTTAGATGCACCCAAACGAGGCCCAAGACTGCGCGAGCGGCGCGTTTCTAGCGAGTCGACTAGCGATACCGCGAGTTTTCGAACGAGTTGACTACGTTACTGAGTTTTGAATCGTGAATCCATGGGATTTCACGAGTCAGCTCGCGATCCCAACTACGTTTGCCGTCTCTGTGGATTCATATGCGATCGATGCATTTGACATAAAGAAATGTTTCTATATTGAGTAGGATTGAGTGCCTAAGACACTTATTAACAATGCTAAATCATTAGAAGATGTAAAAGTGATCAACGCTTTATGCAAATTAATCAATGCAAAAGACATTGGAAACCATAGGTACAATAAGACGATGAACGGTGCAATTCGAACATCACCTTTTAAGGTGTGTTTGTTGAGCGATTCTTTTCCAAGAGCATCTATCTCTAATTTGATGGTATTGCGCGAAGGCTTCGCTTGTTTTGAGAAAAATGAATTATTTGAAAATTTTTTTCTTAAAATGATAGCTTGTATCGCTTGCGAAAATGAATAAACAAAAAATATTTTCACAGTCATGAAAATGTTTTAGACTTAAAGTATTATTGATAATGAAAATATTTTCAATTAATTAATTATTTTAAATGATACAGACAATCATTTTTAAGATTTTCTTTTTAAATTGTTCATTTTTTGCAGAACAAATAGAGCCTAAATCAATCAACTTTTCGAGAAATAACGGTCCCGCAAGATGTCACAAGATTGACTTTTGACTTCGGATATTTCGGGCATTATAGTCCGACTTTTTTGTCACCAGTGTAGCATTGGAAACTATTACTAGTATACGTTAGTGTTTGATGTATCACGAATTGTCATTGATATGGGAAAAAGATTATCCTATTTCGATTTTGTGCAATTTTTTTTAAAAAACACATTGGTATTCCTATATATATATTTGGTTTTTGTGGATTTTTTTTTTACTTTTTCTTGGAATTCTAATTTAAAATTTGAATAAAAAAAAAATTGGCCCGTCAGAGTGATAGGCCTTGCCTAGAGCCAGATGATTGGACTTCTAACACTTTTGCATCCGAGCTATAGAAAGAATTTGGAAATTATATATCTAAGAAGAAAATTTCAACAAATTACCAATTAATGAATTGGTATAGCAATGTTTTAACTACAAAACTGTGCAAGGATAAGTGGATTTTGCTATCTGTTTTTCTTTTCAATTGGTTAAGATGATGTTTCTCTCTTTTTGCTGGCCGCCAAAAAAAGAGATAATTCTCGTTCAAACGATGACTGGTCAAAAAAGAGAAAGAGATGATGACGTGCAGTGTCTGGTTCAGTTTGCTCACTCAGTACGTCATCACCTCCTCTTCCCGTATATTCTCAACCCCTGTATGTACCTCGCTTCTCATTCCACCTTTCTCTTCGTATCTCAAAACACACGACTTACAGATTTCTCTTCCAATTTGATGTGAAGTAGTGCTCGTCAAGCTTAGTGAAATGGCAATTTCACCAGAGAACGAACATCCAGTGAAGGCTTTTGGATGGGCAGCCAGAGATTCTTCAGGACATCTCTCTCCTTTTAAGTTCTCAAAAAGGTAACATGCCTGGATTTTTCTCTTTGTTTCTGTATTTTGGTGCAGCTGAAAATACAACAAGGGTGAACATTTTTTTTCTCCTGGAAATGCATCAATTTTCTTTTGTGTAGGGCTACCGGAGAAAAAGACGTCATTTTTAAGGTATTGTATTGCGGTGTATGCCATACGGATCTCCACACTATAAAAAACGAATGGGGATTAACTTCTTATGCCGTGGTACCCGGGTATGAGTTCTCAAAAATATCATCTGTCTCAATTTTCTTAAGTGAAGAATATTTTGAGAAAACAATCATATACATTTTTTTGCCATTATATGCAGCCATGAGATTGTCGGTGCGGTCATTGAAGTAGGCACCAAAGTAACAAAATTCAAAGTTGGGGACAATGTGGGTGTTGCTGGTATAGTTGGATCATGTCACTCTTGTGAAAATTGCAAAAACGATCTTGAGAATTACTGCCCCAAATTGATCATGACTTATGGTGCAAAGTACTACAATGGAACCACCACCTATGGTGGCTATTCGGACATCATGGTATCAAACGAGCACTTTGTAATCAAAATCCCCGATAACTTGCCTCTAGATGGTAGTGCTCCTCTTCTTTGTGCCGGGATAACTGTTTACAGCCCATTGAAGTACTATGGGCTTGACAAAGCTAAAATGCACTTAGGGGTGGTTGGGCTTGGTGGGCTCGGGCACATGGCTGTAAAGTTTGCTAAGGCCATGGGCCTCAAGGTGACCATCCTTAGTTCCTCACCTAACAAGAAGAAGGAAGCTATGAACCATTTGAGAGCTGATGGATTTTTGGTTAGTCATAATACAGAAGAAATGCAAGTATGTTATAATCACATTATATTATTGTTTTTGAACATGTATTGTGGTAAGGATAATCGAATATAAATTAATATTGCTATCTTTTGTTAATTGTAGTCTGCGATGGGTACAATGGATGGCATCATTGACACTGTCTCAACTATGCATAGTCTTTTACCTTTGATCAGTCTCTTGAAAACTCATGGAAAGCTTGTCATGGTTGGTGCACCAGAGAAGCCACTTGAGCTACTTACCTTCCCACTCCTCATGGGTAAGCCTTCGCAGGTCTTTTAAAGTTTATTTTACTTCTTGGAGAAAACTGCCTTCATATTTGGTGTATAAGGTGAAATTTTAATTATAGGTAGAAAAATTGTGGGAGGAAGTTGCGTTGGAGGGGTTAAGGAGATGCAAGAGATAATTGATTTTGCATCGAAGCACAACATTGTCGCGGATATTGAGCTTATTCCTATGAATTATGTGAACACTGCCATGGAGCGTCTGTTAAAAGCAGATGTTAAGTATAGATTTGTCATCGACATCGCCAATTCATTAAAGTCCTTTTGATGATCATTCCAACGGATTACTACCTAGCTCGGGGATGAAGATTAACTTTCTTATCATGTTTTTCAGAGTCATGTTTTGCTTTTTATTAGTAAGGTGATATCACTTTACTGTCCCCTTTGGAATAACGATGAGTACTTCGTATAGATAGCAACCAAAGCCAATCCCTTTTCTCAACAATCCTTTTGTGAATGTGTTGGAAAAAAAAAACTACTTAGAGGATTGGGTGGTACAACATAAAGTTTCAAGATCCAATTTCACATTTGATAGTAAGAGTTCATGAATCAAAAGGGTACTTAGCTCAAATAGTATACCACACTGTCAAAGGAAAATAAATAAAAGAACCTTTCTTAGAACGCTACTTCGGATTTTTTTAGAGATCATGCAAATTGTATGTAGTTGGTAAGTTTAGAGGAACTATTCAATTCAATTGCATTGTCACGCCTCGACCCTTGAGCGCGCGACTATCCCGTTTCATCTCTTCTCTTGGGTCATTAAATGCAACGTCCCAAGACGCGTCAGTGACCTATTCATTTTATCTTTTGAATTGCGTATGCAGAAACGAATAACAACACCCGACAGCAGGGATAGAAGGAAAAACAGCATAACAAACAGCATTACAAAAACACGCATTTTTATTTATGAACATGTTAACTCTAGGAAGTCTATAGTTACAAGCTCTTACTTACGGGCCACTTCCTACACGACCAACAAAAAGAGACCGGGGGTCGGGTTAACTTAAACTTCTCTATGCGAGGGCACCTTGAACTACACCTATCGACCTTCCATCTTACGGTCCTAAAAAACGATTAATAACAACTAATGAGATAAAAATCTCAGTAAGGTAACAACCTAAGCCTCGCGCAGGGTGCCAATTCATTCAGAACATACTCTATACATGCAACTCGACGTCGACGGCAGATCAATAGCGAGCGACTCTCGCTCTAAACAATCTATAACAGGTTCGGTGACTCTCACCAATCAATAGACAATTCACAGGCATTCTTACCTTGCCTTGGCACATGTACACGCCCTACATGTTATCAGTTATAATAGCACTCTAAAAATTATGCATCAGCCAAGGCAATCAGAACACGCAGTACTATCCCTCATGCACAATACATCCAGGCGTATTCCAATTTTATGTCAAGACCCACGGATTAGTCCGCGCAAGACTCCCGCCAAGATCCACAGATTAGACCACGCAAGGCCCCTGCCAAGACACACGGATCAGTCTGAACAAGGCACTATCAAGACCCATGGATTTCTCCACGCAAGGTACTTTCGGCATGACCGGGCATCGCTCCAAAATCATCAGGCACGACAACGTCCCCTCCTCATAGGCAGACGACATTCCCGAAGGAGAATCGGTCCGGCCTCTACCGCAATCCGTCATCCGACCTAATCAGGCATCCGATAGATCTTCATCGTCCTAGTCCTGCGGAACCCGATTTTGCCCTGCTAGGACTTCGATCACACGGGCATCATCCCCAATCATTATTGAGGGTCCGTACACTTTGTGATCACACGAGCATACAGGCATTCAAATCTCATTTCTTCTTTTCTTTTTATCAATGCACTCACGATACGTGCTCATGCCATATGTCATGCTCATTGCCATTTTCACAAGAAAAATGTAATAAATAAATCACACGTGATCACACGAACATGCTTTTCATACCAAACTCCACGTGCCTTACTTTTCAAATCAAATACTTGGTTCCAAAGCATAACACTCAGCATTTCAACACGGCACCACAACAATTCTTATTTTCATATCAAAATACATTCTTTTCTACTATAAACTCACAAAGCATATTACTCTTATTTTCCAAGGCAATTTTCATCTTAAAAACTTACCAAGCATATATAGAAAATTTAACTCAACCATGGTTAACTAACCCAACCAAGGTCAACTAACCTAACCAATGTTAACTTAACCCAACCATGATTTAACTTAACCCAACCATGGTTTAACTTTACCCAACCATAGTTAAAAGTCTAATTGCACCTTAAACTAATCCTAGGTGCAATTAACAACCTAATCAAGGATTAGGGAGTTAACTCACCGTTTAACGGCGACGGCTACTACGGCGGCGACGATGCGAAGAAGATGGTGGTGGTGGCTCGGCGACGGCGGGTAGACGGAAAACGGGTATTAACGGCGGCTTGACTCGGCGCGGCGTGCGGACGACGGTTCGGTACGGGCTCGGCGCGACGGCACAGCTTGGCGATGGCGGCCTAAACGTCGGCGGCAAGGGCACGGCTTCAAGGTACGTCTTGGGTAACGTGGCGGCAAGGTGAACGGTGTGAAACAAAAAGGAAAAATGGTGAAAATAGGGGAGAGAGGAGGGAGCTATGAATTTTGAGAGGAAAGAGAGAGAGAGAGAGAGAGAGTTGTCTTGCAATTATCTCATTCAAGATAACATCATTGCACTTTCCAAAAATATCTTCCTTTGACTTCTTGCAATTCAAGACAATCTTAGCAATTAAATGAGATAAGGAAAGAAAGGGACAAGGAGAGGGGCAAGGGGGATGGTTTGGCCAAGGGGGGAGGATAAGAAGAAAAGAAAGACAAAAAGCTTTGATTAGCTTTGTCTTAAGTCCATTAAGAGATCATCAAAATATCTCACTTTCAATAAGGGTAAAAGGGTAATTTCCACCCTTGGCACTATTCATTCGGCACTATTCACTTGGGCTTGACACTATTCACATGGGCTTGGCTTGAATTTTTGCGGGCCCAATAGGTCAAAAATCCAATGGGCTATTTAATTGGACATAAAATGGGCTTTCGGGGGCAAAATGGTCATTTCCCCTTACAAGCTTTCTTGAAATCCGAAAATAATAGAAAGTAGGCCCGTTGGTTCGTGCTAAGCCCGAAACGTCTCTTCGTTCCTTAATTTTCGGCTTACCGACTCTTCTGTGAAAATTCAGGGTTTACCGATAAACTTTAAATTATCGGAAACGGAACGTCCAAAACCTTTCATCGGATTTGAATTCATGATATAACATCCATCAAATTCTAATTTATTACCTTGACAGCGTGAAAACATCAGAAAATTCGATTGTACACTTTTTCCAATTTGAATCGATAATCGTCCGTTGATTAATCCATAAAGTCTAAATTTCGGGATATCACATGCATCATATCTATATTGCCTATAAAAACAAGGGCAAAAGCCATAAAAAAAAAACCCTGAATTATGCCCACTATGATATAATTACCCTAAACTTTTTTCTATGACACCAAAAATCCCAAACTTGTACCTATATGACACATTTACTCCCAGTCAAAATTCTGTCAATGAGAAATGTTAAAAATTTGTCTACATGGATGCCCGAAAGCAAACAGTATTAACATGGCACTTACATTGCTTAAGTGAAATAAAAACGACGTTTTGGCCGAAAAATCATTAAACAGAACTTTGATAGAGAGTAAATGTGTCACATAGGTAAAAATTTAGGATTTTTATGTCACAAGAAAAAGTTTAAGATAAATGTGTCATAGTTAGTATAATTTGGGGTTTTTTTATGTCACAAAAAAAAGGTTCAAGGTAATTATGTCATAATTGACATAGTTTGGGGTTTTGTGTGTGTGTTTTTTTCCCTAAAAACAATGGACCTATTTCTAGACGTTCAAAAATTTCAATTTTACTCTAAGATAAATTTAACTTCAAACATTTCAATTTCTAATTCTTCTATCAACACATCAAAATTTATTACGTATACATATATTACTTTTTAAAATCTTCAATATTATCCTAAAGACTTCTATTCTAAAAATTTTCAAGAACACATCCAATAAAACCTTCCCCTCTCTAATTTAAACCCTCAAGAAATCAGATTAAAAATTTTACCCTCAACAAAACTAATGTTGATCTTTCTAAAACACTGCTAACAACCTCACCCTCATTCTTCTATCCCTCCTAACAACTAATAAAAAAAATTAGGGTAATGACATCGGGGGTACTTGAATTTTTTTTAAAATGTTTAATGTAGTTCCCGAACTTTTTTTTATGCAATCTAACCCCTGAACTTTTACAAATTTGTTCAATCTAGTCCTTTCGTTAAGTATATTGCCATATCGTATGCATTAACCCTAACTGTTTCAATTTGGGCTGCATATTCTTTCCCACTTTTCCCGCTGAAACAGATGAGTCCTTGATTCAGAAGACTCAAGAATGATGTTGTTTTTGAGTCATTAGACATGACGCCGTTTCGCTTTGCTAACAATGCGTATCGTACATGTCGGTTCTGCTAGCCACGTCAAATGCTATGTTAACCTATATGGACCGAAAATTAAGCGGTGGTTGTTTTCACCCCTCATGTAAAAGTTCGTCTACTTCTTTGGGTCATTTAAAATTTGCAAATAATTTTATCTTACGGATAAATTCCTGCAATTGTTTTCTTAGATCGGTCACACAGAGAATCATATGAATCACATGCAGTTCCAACACTTGTCACTTCTATTGCGATAGATTTTGCTTCTGAAGCCCCCGACGAAGAGCCATATTGATTGCTTGACTAACCCCTCTTTCATTCATTGTAGCAATAGCTTCTCATTGCCATCCAGTGCCATAGCTTTCTAAGGTAACATAAGTGAAAACAAAAAGGAACGACATCATCCTCGAAACAAGCGTATGGACGACTCTTAATACATGTTACCGCTGCTGGCTAATTACTCCGATATTTCTTATATTCAATCTCCTCGGGTCGACCTTCTACAGATGAATGGCCACCTGCGGATCTTCCGTTGTGCGAAGTTCATACGGATAAAACCCATTTTCGTTCGATGAATTCACGTCGGTCGTCCCATAAACCTGTCATAGCGGTTTAGTTCTCGAAGTATATACACCACAAGTTTTGACAACATGACAGAAAATTTCTATGATGAACACCATTACCTTCTTGAGTAACTCCATGTTCTCCTGGCGAACTAGGTTCACCTTCCTATATAGTTCCACATTTTCTTGATGAATCATGCTTCCCTACGAGTACAAACAAATGTTATGCTTAATCGCGAGAATTCGCGAATCGCTTCAACAGCTAAATGAGTTCAATCTTGGAAGTACCTTTCGACTCAATTCTCGTATTTCCTCATTCAAAATCTGTTCCTGCAATTTCAGAAGTTCAAAAGTTCTTTGTTAGTATAAAAAGTTGACCATGGAATTTTAGGGTTAATGGCTGTGTAGACAAGAATAGCATTTCTAACCTTCTTAACTCGGACACCTCGCAAACTCATCTCCAACTGGTTTTCTAAATTTTGTAGGTCCTTCACATTTAGTCCGCTGAGTTGCTCCCCCATCAACTTCCTAACTCAACACAATGCACAACATTTGTTAAGATTTTAGAGATGTATGCAATTGTTAATTGAAAAATGCTTTATATATATATGTGCGCACCTTTCCTTTACGGCAATAACGTAGGTAAAGTGCGAACCCATGTAATACCCAACTAAGCTCATGCATTATATCTAGGTTTCTCAATTAAATTGGGAAAGAGTTACATACACTTCTAACACTGATGAGGGCTATAAAGTCTTTGTCTTGCTAAAATTCAGTTAATTAATGAAGTGGAGATTTATCTTGGAGATACTAGCGGTGAACAAGCTTTTCTTCACAAGTGGCATCAACACCATTCATCTGCTACTTGTGCCAACCTGCCTTTTCACTAACCAACATCAAGGGTAATAAAGATCACTGGTGAAGAAAGCTCTCTCTACCAATAGTACTTTGAAATAACAATGGAATTCATTAATTAGGCCTGGAATGTTTTTGCTCTATAGAGTTTCCCATCGTGGTGACCAATCTCTTTGCCATTTTAGGCGGCTCCACCTAGACCAGTCGCCAGCATTATATCATCTGCTTTTGTTCATGACTCACTTACGTCTGTACAACTTTAAACGGGCAGGACTAATTTTAGCTTGTGCTTGACTTGTGTTTTAGTTTAGTAAGTCATATTTAAGCTCCGCTTGTTTCACGGAAAACATGACGTATCTAGAAAATATTTTCTAGGGAGTCATTTTCCCAGAAAATGACAATATTTTCCAATGTTTGGCCAAAACCTAAAAATGAACTAGAAAATATTTTCTGCCATTTGGTATAGAAAATCAGTTTTGACTTTCCTGAAAAAGTCATCAAAAATTTTGAATTTTGAATTATTTCTGAATTATTATTATTATTTTTTTATCATTTTCTTTTCTTTTCTCTTTTTCTCTTTTCTTCTTCCTTTTTCTTTGGCCGGTCGCTAACCACATGACGGCAGGCGACCGGCCATAGGCAAGGTTGAGGTCGCCAGATCTAGCGAGGCTCGCCTCGGCCTTGCTTCGCCAAATTCGACGAGG
>BCNH02000008.1:14811288-14875314 GCA_001662345.2 Metrosideros polymorpha var. glaberrima | reverse complement strand
CAAATTTAAAAATTTAAAAATTTAAGAAATTAAAAAGTGTTGTGCTTGGTGTGGGTGAAAGAAAGAGGAGTGAGAATGATTTCCTCTTCTTAAAAGTGGGGTGGAAATCATTTTCCCCACTTTTGTATGTGTTTTTTTTTTTTTTTTATAGATGGAAAATGTTTTCCTTGATTCATTGATTTTCCACACTCCAAATGCCAGAAAATGAGGAAAATATTTTTCCGAAAGATATTTTCCATGAAACAAATAGAGCCTTAGGCGATATGGGATTAGACATATCTAAAACCCAATATCCTCATTCGTGATAACCATTGTAGGCAGCCCCACTGTGGCTCACCTCTAGCAGGATTACACACGCTCGATTTGAAAGCATGCCGTACTATTTTGAGATTGCGCGAGACTTATCTGCTGACACAACCATATCTAGATGATGTGAGATAAGAGACATATCTTAAACCCGATAGACATGTTAAACGGTGGAGTGCTAGGACGTCATATAGAACAAATTAACATGGAATCAAGGTCTATAGAAAATATGCTTAAGGAGAATCTAGCGAGAGGGACAGTTCTTTACGCATCTATTCCAGGAAAAACTCGATGAACATACCACATATGCAATACGACCTCGAGAATCACGAAGTACTGCATTAGGAGAAATTTGTTACCTGTGGCTTTCACGTAGATTCTTCAATTCTTGCCTTAAGATTGCCGCCTCCCTCTGCCAAAACTGCATATAGGAAGAGCAAGAGACAGGATCACAGTCGCTCTCCATTCAAGCTTAAGATGCTCCTTTATTTTATTTTCTATGTTTATTTTTACTTGAGCTTAAATTCCAAACAGAAAGTCATGCTTATTTCGTAGGAACCTTAGATTATCATGGAGGAATATCTTGCTGTCGTGCAATTTATATATCACTTAATCAAGATTGATGGATGATATAACAATGCCAAGCTTTGTATTCATATTTTGTGTGGTATTCACATCATATGTTTGAGATGTCACGTAAATGGAGGACAAAGCATGTTAGTGAAGGAAAAAAACCAACATTCAGGTCAAGAAAAAGACCAGTTGTACAGATTACTTTTGACTAGTATAGAAAACTTCAATGGGATTGAAGAGTAGAGTGTAATACCTTGACATCTGATAATGGATTGAGAGGCTGCTGATGTTGTTCATTCGTTGTCTGATATCTTTCGAAAACGGACTTCATGCTAGTGCAAAACATAACCATGAAAAACTATGTTTCATAAAAAGTAATTAAGTCAAATGAGTCATTTGTCTGCCATTCTCTTTTTCAAAATAACCCTTGCAACTACAATATCTATTTACTGAGTAACCACCCACTTTTTTCTTTGATTAACCCATTCTTTTGTCTCACTTTTTTGACAAGGGCCAATATTGTCCTAACACTTCCTCAATCCTCACCACGATGGAAAATTATGGACACTGTCGTTATTATAGAAGTTTTTAGCCTATACTTTTGCATATGGCGGTTTTCATCTTACCCTTACAATGATAAAATTGAATAAGTTTTACAAATATAATTTTCAATATGATCTCTTAGTAGTTGTGCATGCGCTACTAAATCTATATTGCTAATGCGGAATAACTAGTGACACTGCCTATATTACTTAGGCTTACTCAAATTGGTTTACAAGTGGAACGACCCTTGCAATATTGTGATTTCACTTATCCACTGAATTCGATTTTTTTCCACATAATGTAGTGATAACTTCTAGTATAATCACTAACCAACTATAACTCTACTACAGGAGATATGTAACTTACGAAGGGACCATAAAATTGCGATCCGAAAGTTGGTTGCACATAAGGGAAGGGTGTAGATTGAAGAGCTAGATCAGAGCAATGTCATGACGGTAGCTCATGCTCGAGCTTCATAGAATGTAAAGCCAGTAAGATGAGGAGTTCAACCTCCATTTTTGGCACATAGAATTTTCCATTGAACTTGTACTCCTCAGAAAAAGAGAATTTTGGGAAAAAGGCAATTGATTGTGGCAATCAGTGAGCTCTAATTCACCTATGTATGGTCTATTATACCACACTTGGGAACATCGACAGTCATAATCCATTTCAAGAGGCTACTTCTTTTTTTTGCACGGCAGATTGATATTGTGATGTGTATCCAGTATGAGCTCTAATCACTTGTACAAGTGATTGATTAGCTTGATAAAACTGCATTAAGCAGAAGAAAATGGTTTATGGAAGAAGGTTATAAAGTCTCGAGGAAGATTGTATTGCTTGTATTCCATGTTAATTGTCGCTTGATACTCTGGGGTTTTCATGTTGTTTGCAATTTATTAACTTGAAATTGGTTATTGTGTATGTAACAATCAATTGACTCCTTTTCTTAATTTCAATAGTTTGGGACTTAATAACAAATAGGGGAAATTACACTTATGCTCCCTATAACGTTGTGAAAACTCACGTTTGGTTTATATACTTTGTTTGGTTGTAATCCCAACCCTTGTACTATTATCCAAAGACAACTTAAGTCCTATAGGTGAATTGTCTTTAAAAATTTGTGAAAATTTGTTCAGTCAGCACTGGCTACACTAACACGTGAGTCCTACTTTTACATATCCCTAATGGAAATTACATTTCGAGTCCTATACTTTTTGGAATGTTCAAATTTAGTCCCTATACTTTGTTTTTTATAACAATAATCTCCTACCATTTTATTGATGAAATTTTACATACAATTTTTCACATTTCCATTCCAAAAAAGTTATAAATGACGCTGGCTGTGACATAGTGCACACATGGATATAAGTATTTATAACTACTATTGATGGCTTTACTACTAATAATAGAAGTAACTTTTATTAAGCCACTTAATATTCAAGACTTGAGATGGGCACTCGATACTAATAACCTCCCAGTACATTGAGAACTACGTACAATCAATATGACATGGACTTGTTGGTGTTACTATAATGGGAAGAATTTATCTAAACCGTGTAAAGATTTTGCTTATTAGATAGTGAATTAAAGTCGTGGCTAGGAGATTCAAAAGTTACCTACGTTTCTCTAAGACTGGAGCTAGGTATGTCTTTATATATCCAAGCTGAAAATAAGGATGCCATTGTTGCACATAGTATAATCAATTTAATGGGACTGTCAGTCAATTTGATAGGTACGCTTGTGTAAGTTGGAATCACCAATGGTTGAGTCAGGAAAACCAAGGAGGTCTAATTTTGATTTTTACGACGAAAATACCTACTTTAGGTAGCTAAATTTTGAATGCATGCATTATCCCACTAATCTCATTAATTGGGTAAGACCTAAGCCAAAGGCCATGTGAGTGATGATATAAACATAAAATTATTTACACAAGCTAAGAGGCACAACAAATCAAACATGTATCACGCGTCTAATCCACACAAACAAATTCGTTCTTTAACCACCGATCCAAACCTATTGGAAGAGAAAAACAATTTCTAGCAAGAGTAGTCAATTAGTTTTGACAACTTTCTGAGGTTGGAAAATAAAATAGCAAAGCTTCCCTAGGATATTGTACTTTGAGAAACAACACAAATAACCTCTGCTTGCTAATGGCTAATACTGTCCACACAGACCATCCTCCATGCAGTAATTTAAACTTCTGTGTCGGCATTTCTCAATGGATCTTTCAAGTGTTCGTGTTTGTTATCATTAATTTGTCGACCAAGAAAGAGTCTTTCCTTCTTTGTGACGAGGTAGTGTGATATTAATAACCTATCAAGTATTCTCATATTCACATGTAAGAGTACTTAAAAGGTAATGATTCCAATGAAACATGATGATACCTAGTATGTATCAATGAGATGCGTATACTAGACAGACCCACTCTCATCAACGACAACCTACCCAGTATTGTTCATTTCACCTACACAATCAAATTGCACGTAAAGGACACCACTCAAACTTCCCTTTCAATAGTTCATAACAGAGGTCCAGAGAATGATAGGTGCATGGAAGGAAGTCAGTTATATGCGGTAATAAACCAGAAGCAAGTGAAATACCAGACCGCAATCACAAGATTTATTATTCTGTCTAATAAAAATAGCACATAAGGGGTCTTGTTTGTGGCTATATATGGTCTTCATTTGATAATCTACAGCTTTGTTTTTCTTTTTTGGTAAGGATAATCTACAGCTTTGTTTGATCCTTTCTATTTAAGTTTATCCTCTTTTTAGCATGATAACTGCGTCGAGTATGATATGTTAAGGATAATGCAATTGATATGTATTGTTCTTGGTTAAATTTCTTGAATTGAGATTCTTTAAATGGTACCACAGCTCTAACAAAGCTTCACACATTCCCCTATTCACTCGAAGATGAAATTTACTTGCCAATACCATGTGGGTGAAAAATTATCATTACCGGCGTTGTATAAAATAGGATTGCAAAAGATTAATTTGACGGTGGAGATCCAGAAAAGAAACTGCAATAAGAAAGAAACAAATACAGCAGGATCTAAAGGGAAGTATATGGATTCAATGACCACAACTACAGAAGCTTTGAGACAAAGAAAATCTAGCGCACAAAATTGATAGCCCTCTCTCTCTCTCTCTCTCTCTCTCTCTCTCTCTCTTTCTGACAAAATGAGAGGAATAGGAAAATGCAAACGTGAACCAGAGTAGGGGCTGACCTGGTGTTAGAATACTCATGCAGCTTTCCGGTGCTGGAGAAGATGACGAGCCCAACTTGGGCATCACAGAGAATAGCGAGCTCCTTGGCCTTCTTGATCAAGCCCTTCCTTCGCTTCGAGAAGGTGACTTGCCTGCTCGTCGAGTTGTCGATCCTTCGGATCACAATCTTTCCTCTGCCCATTTGCACTCTTCGAGTTCTAGGGTTTCCGGGTGGTGGAACTGATGGTGCTTTCGTACAGGGATATGACTTGAGAGAGAGAGAGAGAGAGAGAGAGAGAGAGAGAGAGAGAGAGTAGCTTAACTATGACGAAGATGATAGACAAAAGCTTTTAGTGTCTAGAGCCGAGAGAAAATTCTCTGAACAACCGTTAAAAGCGTCTTGGCATTGCGTGTTTAAAGTCTTTACCTTTTGTACTGTAGCCGTTAGGTGAAGATTCACTCAGTTACAAAAATTTGAGGAAATCTTTTGGCAAGTGTGCATCTCTCGATTCTCAAAAGGACTATGTTTTTCTTCATTTCTTGGTGCAAATTCATTCCAACCTAATATAGATTAGTTATCGCATGCCAATGCTATGAGTAATCATGGTGTGAAAAATATTTACCTTATACACTACTGATTTGTGAGTTTGAGCAGTTATAATCCTCAAATCAAAGGCGGAGAAAATTGCTTGTGTAAAAATCTCTTTACTCTATCGATATTAAAGTATTGTAGTGTCATCCACATGTTAATTCTATTTTAAAAACCACACGTCCCGAGAATCTCTAACACTATTCATAATTAAAAATTCTTACATATACTCAGTCTATGTAGACTAGCATGATTATCTCCATTGATCTTGTGAGCCCCATTGTGGGGCCAACGGATCCAATGGTTATCACCGTGTTGATCTTGTGAGTCAATACAATATTTTTCCATCTCCTCTGCTCCCTCTCTCCTCTCTTCACATCATCTTTCTACTCCACTGGCTCTTTCATTGCATCTTGGTAGGCATTGTACAAATCGAGCTCCTACAGTGATGAATCTATATCTGCATAGATTTGGGAAGTGAGGAGTCAGTTGTCGGTTGATGGAGACAACGGCGGGGAACTTGATGCCGCTGCCAAGGGAGCTTGAAGGATCTGGATGCTGCACAATTGAGGTGTGGTAGTCGGGCAGCTAAGGTGGTGTTGCTTGTTAAGAGAGAGAGAGAGAGGACGGTTGANNNNGGGGTGGGTTGGGGGGCGGCCATTGGATCGAGCAGTCGGAGACAATGGTGGTGATGATGCTATGGTGGTGTAGTAGAGAGAATTTATGCTTTAGTGAGTAATAATTATATAGATGTATAAAGTTTCACATGAATCTTGGAAGCTGATGAAAGGAGGAGTAAGTTTCAAACATAATACTTTTGAAAACTATCTCATCATTCCAACCATTATTAAAGGATCCACTTGGATCCACCTAACTTGTCAAGTTATTATCTTTACAAGACATGTATGCATAATGTGAGATCTTTTCTTCTAAAATAGCAGATGACATTCTATAGCTTATCACTACTCTTTAGGACTTAAATTCAAAGTTGTATTTCTCAAATGACAAAATTACCCCTATGTGAAAAAACCCAAAAAAGCCCAAACCTCTAATACATGTACGGTTTTTTAAACCCCAAATCTAGTCCACCCAATGCCGTAATCCAGTGGCGGTGTCACCTCTATCACCTTCAAATCATTGATAATATTTACTGGAATCATCCCTCTCAGACTATGTCTCTGCCAGGTCTCTGCCAGCAAAACCTCGACAACGTTATCATGGTGTAGGCAACCTCAAATTGACATCAACATTGTTGGTGACCTCGATCCATAGTCGTCGTAGCTATAGTGACCTCAATGAGAGTCATTCGTGGTGTCCATGGTCACAGTCCGACCTGGGATGCCATGGGTGATTGCTATGAGAGATTCCCGTCATGGTGGTGGTGAGTGGTAAGAAAACCGTGATAATGGCTAGTGATGCTGCAATGGTGCTAAGCCAAGGCGAGGTAGGATTAAGGTTTTGTGAAATAGGGTTTTAGGTGTTTGGGTTGAAAGAAGGTGTTGATATTTTCGAAAAGATGATTGTCAATTGTATTAATCCATGCACAATCTAAAATTGAGAATGCAATGAGGAAAAGGTGTACAAGTAGTGAAACTTAACTTGATGCACCTTTT
This sequence comes from Metrosideros polymorpha var. glaberrima, assembly GCA_001662345.2. Lineage (NCBI taxonomy): Eukaryota > Viridiplantae > Streptophyta > Magnoliopsida > Myrtales > Myrtaceae > Metrosideros > Metrosideros polymorpha. Next base: position 14,868,481 of record BCNH02000008.1, on the reverse strand, counting down.
TTATGTTTAATATAGAGATAAGTGCATTGAAAATTTTAGAACTTGTTACGAAAGTGTAATTTAGTCATAAAATTTTCAAAAGTACAATTAAGTCATAAAACTTGTCATAAAAGTGCAATTAAATCTTAAAATTTTCAAAAAGTGCAATCAAATCCTAAAACTTGTCAAATTGGTCTAATTAAGTCCTTCCATTAATTGCATTTTTTGAAAGTTTTAAGATTTGATTGCGCTTTCTTGACAAGTTTTTTTACTTGATTGCATTTTTTTAAAGTTTTTTGACTCAATTGCATTTTCGTAATAAGTTTTAGGATTTTCAGTACACATATCCCTTTAATATATGAGGAGCTTTGTAACCATATGTCGTGGGCTCCACTATGTCAAAAACTCATGCTTCATCATCTGCAAAAAGACATCCCAATCCATTGAAATGTGACCATATTGTATGTGCTAACTACTTATAAACGTCTTACTACTTGATTGGGATGTGAAGGCATATAAGTAGTTGAATAGAGCGGGACTTGCCAATTTCGGCGGGAGTAGATTCAGCTCACGCCATGTGTCGAAACTCAATAGGAGCGGCTGTAACCACACACGTTATCTCTTCATCGCTTTTTAAGAGATTGTCGGATGGGAACTTGAAGCTACCAAACGACCCACGAAGCTCATCCTTCGATGCACGATCCGGACAATCTTTCTTGTTAGTTTTCTATTCCAAGTGCTGCATCGCGTCGGCAACATTGATTTGGACGAGAGTTGCCAGTGACACAAAAGCATGGTGGTCGAAGAATACATCACGTGACCAGACCATCATCCCATAGCTAGTGAATAAAGTGATGGTTTCAAAGTAAGTTTCATATAGAAATGCTCTGCTAGTTGACGTAGAAGGAAACGCACTTCGATACACTCAATTTCAATAAGGGTTTTCATTTGGTATGTCATACAAGTAAAAATTATTAACCAAACAGAATTTTTAAAACTCGAATGGAAAATTAAAGAGAGAGAGAGAGAGAGAGAGAGTTGAGAGTGTGTATTATTTAGTTGCTAGGAGCTGGATTTCTCTCTCCCTTATCCCAATGGTATTGTTCAAGTGAAAACACTAGCCGTTTGCTCCGATCAATGTGTCGAGGCTCCCTCTGCCTTTGGACCTATTGGTTTATGTTGATTGATCCACGCTCGCTAGGTGTTCGATAAAAGAGTCGATACCTATATTTAAGTCCTATTTTTGTCTTACACTAAGTTGTGTTTTGTAATTGTACTTTTGATTGCAATTACAATCGTTTATTTTTATAATTTAGAGGTATGCGCTCGAAATTTCGAGTATGATATCTATAAAATATCCCGTAAGTCTATATGAGCTAAGTATTCTTAATTGAAAACCTCTCCCACCTCAATCAACTAAGCCCAACTCCGGAGGGTTTGAATTTCATTGTCAATTGTCGAGTTTTCCAAAATGCGCAGATAGCGATATGGCAAGGAACTTATGTCAGCACCCAAGTAGACTGATACGCACGTGATGGTCGCAAAAGTGCAATTCACCAATCGAGAAAGAACTTGGCACGCTCTCAGCAAAATCGGCCAATGGCAGATGTCCCGTACACCTGACGACCTGGCATTTCATATTTTTACCCACTTCTCCAGATCAAGGGCCAACATCAGCTGAGCAAAACGCCTTGGTTTGGGGGCTATTGTCAAAGGAAAAACACTCCCCTAAGGATTTCTCTGTAATACAAACACGCTGTCATGTGATATAAGATATTAAACTTCACAAGCCACCATAGATTGTCGATGTGTTTGAGATGTCGTTCCAAATTATTGACGTGTGTGCGACAGCTGATTGACAGTAACTACTTTTAAATACATCTATCACGAATCATATATTATTAGTGATAAATTCTCTTTTTATCATTATGTATTTAATAAATTAACTATGTATTGAAAGGCCCTATCTAAGATGTTGTATAAAAGTTATGCGATTCATTATTCCACTCAATCAAAATAGTTATGCCACTCAAGTTAAAATATATATAAAATCTAACTATTCTTATAATAGTTTTCCCTTTTATTTTATTGAAGACATGATAACAAAGCATTAAGTGCTGTCTCCAAAATGAACAATTCCTATTGGGTAGACCCATGTGACGAAAATTTCTTAGACCAATAAGATTCTCCTTTTGAGAAACGCTAATGGGGCCATGGAGACTCCAAGTCCAAGAGGAAGATCTCATGATATTGGTATTCTAATGCCTCTAGGAGCGAGCCCAGACAGGTGTCAATCATCAGCAAATCATAGAAACTCAAAGACCAAGGAAAAGTAATCCTGTGGATGTTCTTCCATTTAGTTTACAATCCCAACGATGCATGAATGTTGCTTTGCCGAGTCACCAAGCAGTAGAAAGGAGTTTACTTTCTAATCGGCGATGCCAAGCATGCCGTAAAATAATGGGAGAAGCACGTGATGTTGTTGTGACTGATATGTTTCCCTCCATCCAAGGAGAAGAAGGGATCGCACTTTCTGGGCAAGTGATGATGGGTCCTCTCTCCGACTTAGCAACCAGAAAGTTAAGGGGAAAAGAAGATGGGTCTCTCTTGAGTCTTGAGGACAAAATCGAGATGCCCAACTGAGTTTCGTGTCACCAGTCGCCCCATTTTCCTATGCATGAGTTTTTGCGAAGGTGCGAATGCTTTCTCGCAGCATTCTTATTCCTGGATCAGATAAACGAATTGCGTGTCCTCGTAAAAGAAAAGGAACAAGTTAAATGCAATATGTAGCTCAAGCAAAGTTGAGTTACGCGGCACACTCATGTGAAAGAGTGAGTAAGTGAGAACGAGAGAGCCCATACCTCCCATTCGCAGCCAATTACACTTGCAAGAACTTTTTCTTTCTTTTTTCATATCTTCCGATGGTAGCCAATACCTCCCATTTGCAACCGATTCTTAAACTTTGTGTAAGAACTTTATGATTTATCCATCTCTTCTAATGGCCGCCAATACCTCTCATTTGCCTAGACCCTTTGAGAAACATCCATGTAATCCTATCACTTTTTTTATAGCCAGCCAAGAAGCCCTTTTTCTATGCATCTGAGCAAAAAAACATCCTATTAAACTTAGTCCTAGAATTAGGCGGTGGCCTCTTGATATCCTCTACATAAACTCCACTGCCTAAGTTCTGAAGCTTACATTCTCTTGCATAGTCACACATCTCTGCATATTCTTCGTTGTGCATACTTATCAATGTACTCATCACCTTGTACTTGACCCATTTGGACTGATTTCCAAACACATTACCTCCTAGTTGCTTCTTCACTATATGTTTTGATTGAGAACTCTTGTTTTCTTGCATAGCCTTAATGGTGTTGAAGTAGTGATTGACCAACTGCATACTAATCACCATTTTATTGTCAAATACAATGCCACAGCTATGTTCCTTACGGAATGAGACAGTGCTCTTACTCAGTGCTTTATACTGTTCATGGACAATTCTCTTGTGCGCACTTTGCTTAGACATATTCCTTGGTGTTTCTAGTGAAATAAATCTTCCTCTGTTCAACAATCGAGTACTTCACAATAGCGTCTATGAATTGTTTTGCATCATCAAATTTCATAGATATGTAACACACGGGATTTCTAGCATTTGGATGATGAGAAGGAGACCTACTATTCCTTCTACATAGAACTACATCGATATCTTCATTCTCATCCTCTGATCTAACACTCTCATCATAAGCACTTTTGTCATATTTTGTGTCATAACCATTAGCTAATAGAGCTCCATAATCCCTATTTACAACTTCAATCTTTTTCATCAAGTGGTGCATTTCCCCTATATTTAGATTCCTTCACTTATTCCCTTTGCCTCCACAAGTTCCTCCTCATCATCATCATCAATTGGGTAATTTGTATGCGCCAAGAGTTCATCATCTTCATCATTGGAGAGTGCAACTTCCCAACCTACCACACTCCAATCCATTCTTCATCGAGTGTGTCTTCATGCCCATATTTGTACCATATCCCAATTTGGTAAATGCTCTCTTTGACACCAGCTCTATTTGTTGCCTTAGTCTCCTCTACTCTCTATGCAATACTAGTTATATTTACTCCTTCTAAACTAGATCCATCACCTACTTGGATACAATAATCAATAATAGCTTCCACTCCTAAATCATATATATCCCTTACCCTAGGGTCCTCATCTTCATCACCAAAATACTAACACACACAAAAACATTGTGACCATGGAGATAACGGTAAACAAGATCCCTAATGCCATTATCAGCATGCAACAATCCTAGATCTTCCTGTAAGCTCTTATCAAGTACCCTATAATGCAACTTCTCTATCTTGCACCCAAGCTGTTCCACTGTATTCCTCGTACATTCTCTATATGATAATCTTCTCATATTAGCTAGGATAATATTGACAATTCTACCTATATATTCACACTCATCGTTAATAACAAACTCCCCACCGTAACAAACATTAATGGTTGCAAAAAGCATCACCCATGCAGATGTTGGACAAAAATGTCTCAAGACCAGAAGACACAAAGAGATGACAAATTGAGCAATCAATCCCCACAACCACATCAAATTGAATAAGCAATAATTGATTTGTTGGTAAGTGGACAAAAAATAAAAAAATACCTCATGAAACACAATAAATCACTCACCTTTTCCTAGCTACAAGATTCTTCGCTCTGGCATCGACCCTAATTTTTCCCTCAAAGGCGTATCCTTTTTCTGCCTTTAGTCTATTTGTAGAGAGAGAGAGAGAGAGAGAGAGAGAGAGAGAGAGAGAGTCCAGATTAATTGGTGCATTATTGTTATTAGACAACCATTAGCCACTTGTTGGGTCGATTGTCCATTTTGGATTTAAATCTCTTTAAAAATTGCAATGTCGTAGGATATGTTATACAAATATAAAATAAATCTATGTAGAATTCGTTGTTGAAGATATGTAGTTTGAGTCACTAAAGTTATTGGGATATACGTGTGAGTTGTGTTAGAGTAGAGTCCCGCATCGAAAAATTGATGTGGTGTGGAGCAATTAATATATCCTAGTTGGCCCATAATTCATCAGCTTAAACTTTTGAGTGAAGATGGATCCAACTGGATATGTTGACGAGCTCAGACTTGGGCTCTCTCTTGCCGATCTCCCTGGATAAAGATATTGGACTTCTGCTATGTGCTCCCAACAAATGATATCAAAGCTGATGGTTGATTGGTAGGCCCCCCAATCTATTTCGATGTTTGATGAATATCTCAAGGAAGGAATTTGATTGCCAACACGATTTTCGGGAGGTGGGCATTGTGGTGTAGCAACGCAAGCCCAATGAGTGTTGATGGAGATTCAAGTTGAGATATATTGGTGCAGAAAGATACCTGAATTAAGAGGGAGTAGACCTAACATTGAGTTCACACGTGAGGGGGAGATTATTAAGATACACGTATGAGTTGTGTTAGAGTATAGTTCCATATTAAAAAATTGATGTGATGTGGAGCAATTAATATATCTTAGTTGGCCCATAACTTATCAACTTAAGCTTTTGAGTGAAAGTGGGTCCAACTGAATATGTTAACGGGCTTGGACTTAGGCTCCCTCTTGGCGATCTCCTCGAGTAAAGGTATCGGACTTCTGCTGCATGCTCCCAACAAAAATCATGCCACTTGTGGTGTCCTTTTTACCATAAAAAGAATTGCATGTTTCTCATAGTACGTTACTTTTCCTAACAAAAACTTTTAAAGTGGATGGGTTTTCCATCAAGAAAACTTTCTTGATCGTCACTTATCAATTGTGACGAGAGGGATCAGTCATGTTTATTAAGGAAGGTCGTTTTATAAGCAAGATTGAAAATTTCTTGGAAAGAAAGCCCACGAGGTTTCGACTACTGGAGTCGCAGCCCGTTCACTCAGGTGAGATGTGGATTTGGCCCGCTCAATCAGGTGACATGTAAATTTCACAATTGGATCCTCCTTCAAACTTAAGGCTTTTATGCTAAAACTGAAAAATATATACTGAATATTTAAGTGTTGAGTTCTAAGTACCACAAATAGAAATAAAAAGTTCTTTGAAACCAAATAAAGATGAAGATGCATAGGTAAAGAGAAAGCCTTATGAACAACCAACTACACATAACAATTGTAGCTCTCAATTAGTATTGTTAATTTCTTACCACATGGAACCAGCATTATTGGTAGGTTTTAATATTATGATTGAAGAGATTTAAATTACCAAAAATTGTTTTTCTAATTGAACAAATTCAGTAACCCCTTTTTACTTACCTCCTTAAGTTATTTCTTGACTTAATTGAATTTTTAAGTCAATCTTAGTAAGAGTTATTGAACAAGCTTAAGATTAAGTTCACATTTTAAAAATTTTCAGCACTTATTTGGGTTACCAAGCAGGTTCTACGATTAATAGAGAGACATGGTTTTATTCTCGACGACTAACATTATGTTTGGGAAAGAAGGGAGAAAAAAATTTCGGTTGAAAATATTTGAAAATTGTAAAAAATATTATAGGTAAAGAGAGGAAGAAAAATTTAAAATAATAGGTGTGTTCCTTTCCCTATTCCTTCCTCTCTGGTTTCCCAAACATAGCATAAAAAGTTTGGATCACTTTCCCTCCAATAAGTTTAACTTGACCTCTGTCATTCTCTGTAAACATTCACTCCTAGAAAACGAGATAGCGTCGATATCAGATATATAAGGTGGAAAATTTGATCGCGAAATTCTCATTGTTAAAATAATTTTTCTGACAAGGCCCTGAGCAAGAGAAAAGTGGGTGTGGCAACTGTAGCAAGGGACAAAATATACCAGATAAACTAGCTTATCATCCCTGGCAGTACTTGAGAAGAAAATTTGCAATATTGTTGACACCAAAATAAAGTAGTAACATGTGCCCATCGCATGACAAGGAAAGCATGTGAGTTACACGTGAGAATAGATGACCACTTGTTTAGCACGTGAACGTCTTGATATACTTAGTGTTCCATTGATAAGTAAAGATATTGGAACAAGCACATCACGTGATAGGGAAGAAGTACTAGATGCATGGGCAATCATGTGTGCAGTACATGACTGTTATCATAGATGTTATAGCCCATCGACGGACATAAAGAGTGATATGAATTGAGGAGGTCTTTTGCCTTTGACACACGTACAATGGTTGAAGTACAATGGTAGTTGGCAGATCATGATCAATATGGGTAGAAATGATGAAGGAATAGTGAAATATTATTCAAATTGACTGCGTTAGGTTTTGGAGGAAACAACCATCTATTGGTGTTCACTGAAAGTGCATACATGGATAATTAACCTAGAATGTGGGAGAAGAGGTTCACTAATATTGAGGAATTGGCTGCACCCAGTCTGGAAGGGAACATTTAACTATCGATGGTTACTGACAACGCATACATAAGCTGTTAACTCAAGACGTGGGAGGAGAAGTCCACCAGCATTGAAGAATCGGCTGCACCAAGTCTGGAAGGGAACAGTTACCTATCGACGACGGTTGTTGAGAGCACACATGTGGGCAATTAATATAGGGTCAATGGAGGTCATCTAAAGAAATACAATCATTAGGAGCGGTTACCACTCTACCACTACAAATACCATAGGACATCCAACGAGGAACCCCCCTCCCCCAAACAAACCAAATGTTATCTTTTAATTATCTTTACATTTCCTATACTCCCATCATTGAGTCTAACTCTAGCGTATATCTCTATCCTCGATGTTGCATCGTCGAGTCTAACTTCGGCATGATATCACTGCGTGCTTAGGTCCTATGTCGAGTCCAACTTTGCCAAGGTTTGTCTGCGTTGGTTCGTATGCGATCCTAGTGTATTTGGGTTTCATCGTTGAGTCAAACTCCGTCGGGGTTCGATTGCGTTGAATTGTTTGCGCACCGCCTATACTTTCTAAGTTTGATCGTCAAGTCAAACTTCGATTTGGTTTATGTTCGTATAGTTTCCACTTGAAGTGGGTTGTACTGTGTAAATTGGATCGTCGAGTCAAACTCTGGTTCGATTTGCTTCTGTATAGTTCTATTTCAAGTAAAACATTCGTTGATTTCCTTTCTATATGAATCTCTCTTGTCCGGAATCGCTACAAGACCTCTCATCCCAACTTCTAAAAGCCGAAGAACGATCTTTGATGAAAGATATTTCGTCGCGGGTGCAATTCCGGCGAAACAAATATTAATTGCTGAATACTAAAGGTTAATTGTTGACAATGACCCTTAATGTTTCATGGTAAGTATGGCTAATAGTCAGATTTCAGTTATGATATATATAGAGCAAGGAGCAAATGGAGCTGTTAATTTATGGGAAAGGGAGGAGCTGGTACTATATTTATATATCAAAGAACAAATGGAGCCGGTACTATATAATAGAAATTTGTCATTATGATTCCGATTCATATTCTACTTTAAATTCTAATTTTAATTTTTAATTCTAATTTCAATTGTAATCTTTTAACAATAATATATTATTTAGCATAAATATAATTCTAAGGCATGTTTATCTAGGCATATAAAAAGCAGAAACTAAACTTTTTCCTTTCTTGCCAAAATCTAAAAAAGTATTCACTTCTTACAAAAGTTTTGGAAAATTTATGTAAACCTGCGCGTCCACCTTCATATAGTGTGAAAGTTTTATTAGCTTGAGCGTAAAAAAAAAAAATCGAAATGCTGAAGCCCCAAGATTTGACAAAAGAAAAAAAGTAATACATACTCAAAACAGACAAAAGAAAAAACTTAAAGTTTAAAGTTCCACCTACATCAAGCTTGAGAATTAATTATGAATTTCTTAAAATATTTAAATTCTCAGTTCATCAAAATAAATTCTTATGTGCTCAATTTTCCAGTGACTTGCACTCATTTTCTCATGTTCTCAAAAAAAGCCTTCTTGCTTTTTGAAATATTTTATGGGATCATTATTAACTTTTCTAAAATTTTAAGTTGTTCGATGAAAATGTGATTTAATATTTAAGTATTCTAATACCTTTTATCAATGCATAGTTCATATCTCTTACTTAAAACTTGGCTCAAAGTCATTAAATCGCCTGTTATGCACTATAAATCAAGTCCATACGAAGAACAAATGGAGCTGGTGCTAGATGGGAAAGGGATGAGATTGGGTTCAATCCTATTAATTCCGAGTCCAGTCTGATCCCACTTGAGGAACCAAGAATTGGACCAGAAGGACCCGTTCTGAAATTGGGAATTGGACCACCTAATCCTGGAATTGGTGGCATTTTTGGCATTCCCACATATAGAAGAAGAGACGCAGAAAAAACAAATGATAGAAAATGTAAGAATTGTATATTTTGATTTCTAAATTGTATGTTTTACAATTAGTGATGGCCCCTATATATATACATTTTAGAAAGAACCTCAAGTAATAAATATTGATAACAGAATTGGTAACAACCGATGGAAATATTAAATTAATCCCGGATTGCTAATCACACGGATATACTGATTGTGCTCTGATTCTGGTGCGAACCGGAGATAATGATCGAATCAATCTCAGATTGCTTATCCTGCGGATATTCTGATTGCGTTCTGATTCTGGTGCGAGCTGGAGATAACGTTTGATACTAGTGCGAGTTGGAACAACTAGCGTTGGACTTGGTCAACATCCCTCCGCAAGCTGACGGGTGGGACGAATCGTCAGCTTGGAACGTAAGAGATGAAACCAAGTAAATGACAAGCCTTTGGTAAGAATATCTGCAGGCTAATCAGCGGAGGAGATAAATTGAACATAAAGTTGTCCGTGAGAGAGATGCTCATGAATGAAGTGATAATCAATCTCCACATGTTTTGTACGAGCGTGGAAAACTGGATTCGTCGTAAGATAAATGGCAGAAAGGTTGCCGCACCAAAGCGTAGGTGGATGAGGAGGTAGAGCATGGAGATCACGAAGAATGAGATAGATAATATCCATCCCTTACTTTCTCTCTCCCTCGGTTCAGCTTCATTTTATCTTGCTGTTGCTGCTGGAATTTCCGGTCCAAGACAGCAAGGCCGGCCTGCAACCTCCTCCTTCAGAGCCTGCCATTTTCAGCTTAATTTTCCAGCCTTGCACCCTACAATTCCAGCTCAAGTGGCGCTATTTAAGAAATAAAATAATGATAATAATCGGTCTGGCTTGGGTGGGCAGTTCCTCTTGAAACTAAAAATCGGACCGAAAATTAGTGGTTCCAATTTTATGGAACCGGAAATCGGACCAATCTCTCCAAGAATTGCCCAAAACCTGCCGATTCACATTGCTCACCCCTAGCTTCCATATTGAAGATATTGCTCAAATACCATCTATAACGGTCAATTCATCACGTTTATTTATGAGCCATTTCACAAGATCTCTCTCATAGACCATCACATTTTTCATTCAATTAAGTTGTGATGAACATTGGATTTTAGTATCATATGCCCAACTTCGACATATTTCGTGAAGTCATCTTCAACATGAGACAAATTATAGTTGAGTGACGTAGATCCAAATAAGCGCCAACCGGCCGATTTCGCTATGTATTTCTTTGACGATATGAACTTCCATTGAATAATTGAAGACTTAGATGCCACCATGTTCGCCGATAGCCTCAATCCTTCATCAGGAATTTTAGACCCAATCATAAGATGTGAACAAGTTTTGTTCTGAAGTCTCATGAGTCTCCCATCTCACATGATGAATTGACCGATTGAATTAATTTACTCCACACGAGAAAAGATAAAAACCACCTGTTCGATCTCATCCTAGGTAGGACAAATCGAACTCTGTCCTCCTCGACTACATCATATTTAATCCTATAATGTCGTTATTTTCGCCGTTATGTTAGGGATGATGATTACTCTAAAAAGACCGTATGGTCTTTTACATCATCTATGCTGGCTGTTCCTTCAAATGAAGCTTCAATAAGTCAACAAATCGTTGGGGTTGAAACTTGAACATCAAGGTATGACTCTGTTAATTCCTTGTCCTATATAATATAAGCGTCACTTTTATGTCTTAAAACTCAATTTTCACGAACTCTCTCCTTCTCTCTTTCTCTATGGCCCTCTATTCCAAATCGATGCGCTCACTGCGCCTTTATATTCTCTTCTTGTCCTTCTACGTGCTGCTTCGATCGGGCAATTCTCTTTCCTTCAACATATCTCGGTTCAACCCGCAGGTCACGGACATGGTCTATGAAGGCTATGCGAGGCCGAACGTCGGGACCATCAACTTCACTAGCCCCACTTACTCGTGCCATGTCGGCCGAGCATTTTACGCAGAGAAGCTGGAGCTGTGGGACTCCGCCTCCAGGAGGCTCACCGACTTCTCCACTCGCTTCTCCTTCACCGTTGACACGCGGAACCAGTCGGTGTGCGGGGGCCGGCTTGGCCTTCTTCCTCGCCCTGGTCGGGTTTCAAATCCCGGTCAATTCGATTGGTGGTTTCTTAGGCCTGTTCAACACCACGTACAACAACTCGTCCTCGAACCATATCGTTGCGGTCGAGTTCGACACCTTTGCCAATCCCAAATGGGACCCTCAGTATGAGCATGTCGGGATAAAAAAAACTCGATCGCCTCGGCCGTGACCACCCCTTGGAATGCCAGCTTCCACAGTGACGACACCATCCGTGCGTGGATTGCGTACAACTCTGCGACCAAGAACTTGAGCATTTCTTGGACCTACCAGTCTACACCGAACCCGCTTGAAAACACAAGTATTTCGTATCAGATTGATCTCACCACTGTCTTGCCCGAGGAGGTGATGATCGGTTTCTCAGCTGCGACTGGCTGTTACATTGAACGTCATCAACTTGAATCTTGGTCCTTCACTTCAAATCTCGAAGTCAAGGAACAGCAAGGAAATGCGAAAAGGACCAAGTTGGTTGTCGGCTTAGCAGTTCCGCTGGGGGTCCTACTCTGGAGCGTGACGGCAATATCATCAATCCTCTGGAGGAGGAGGAGGCAGGGGAGGAGCGCGAGATTGGAGACAGCGAACATAACGTCCATAAACGACGAGCTCGAGAGATGCGCAGGGCCACGGAGGTTTTCGTATGCAGACCTCGTTTCCGCCACCAACAACTTCGTCGCGGAGAGGAAGCAGAGCGAGGGCGGGTTCAGGGCGGTCTACAGGGGCTATCTAGTTGGCCTGGATGCGGTGGTCACGATGAAGCGGATATCGAGAGGGTCTAAACAGGGGAAGGAGTTCATCACTGAGGTGAAGGTGATCAGCAGCTTGAGGCACAGAAATTTGGTGCAACTTATAGGTTGGTGCCACGAGGCGAACGAGTTCCCGCTTGTCTATGAGTTCATGCCGAATGGTAGCCTCAACAGGCACCTCTTCGACAAGAAGAGTCCTCTATGTTGGGCTGCCCGGTACAAGATTTCGGTCGGGCTCACCTCGGCGCTCCTCGAATTCCACGAGGAGTGGGACAATGCGAGGTGCACCGGGGCATCAAGTCGAGCAACGTAATGCTAGCTAGACTCGGGGTTCAACGTCAAGCTTGGAAACTTTGGGCTGGCCCGCCTCATGGACCACGAGCTTGGGCCGCAGATGACCGGGCTAGCAGGCACGTTGAGATACCTAGCCCCGGAGTACGTGAGCACAGGGTGAGCGAGCAAGGACTCCGATGTGTACAGCATTGGGGTGGTCGCACTCGAGGTAGCCACGGGACGGAAGTCGGTTGATCCAATGGAGCGGTGGTCGCATATGAGTTTGGTGGAGTGGGTGTGGGATCTCTATGGGAAAGGCCGGGTTGTTGAGGCTGTAGATGAGAGGCTCCAAGTGGATTTTGACGGGAAACAAGTGGAGTTCTTGTTGGTCGTGGGCTTGTGGTGTGCTCATTCCGATCGGGGCTTGAGGCCCTCCATATGGCAAGTGCTTCTGGTCCTCAACTTTGAAGCTCCGGTGGCGGTTCTTCCTAATGAGATGCCAATCGCGGTGTACCCCGTACAGTTGCCGCCGCCCGTCAGCTCCGGCGAGCCTCTCATCACCTATAGTTTCCAAGAAGGTCGTTGAACGTGGTTAAACTTACTATTGGAAGGAGGGAATAAGAATAATGTTGCGAGGGTTCTTGATTTTTCAAGCATTGGAACGATGAAGTTTGTGCTAATGTTGCGAGCCTCTCATCACCTATAGTTTCCAAGAAGGTCTAAGTAAATTCTTGTTTGATAACTCAATTCAATGTTGAAAACTCAAGGTGTTACTATCTCTAGGTTACTTGTAATTACTAGTTCTGAATTCCAGATGTTTGGTTCGTTTTGAAAGATGGGAATTGATGCCACAACTAGTAACTTGAAGTAAAACTGGAACAAAAATATCATTTGACCCGTCATTTGATTAGCTGATCCTAAAAAAAAGAAATGAGCAAAGTTCCGTCAGTGAGTGAGAAATGGAAAATTCATGGAAAGATACAATCCTCATCGTGTAATAGCGCACCTACACATCTTTATCAAAGTTGTTTTTCGACGGGAAGACGAGAGCTAACTATTGAGATTTTGGGCTTTCTAGATATGTTCATGCATGTTTGTCGCCAGGGGCAATAGGATCAAGTTGGTAATGATTAAAAAATTCCTTCATTTTTCTAGTCATTTCCTATGTTCATCCCGCCCCCTTACCGTTCTGTATAGACGGGCTATTTCATTTATACAGATGTGGAAATGGGGCCCATACAAGCCTTTTTCTTGTTTGTTTATTAGGGTCTCCTTATCTTCATCGCAATGTAGAGCAGTTTGGTAGCTCGCAAGGCTCATAACCTTAAGGTCACAGGTTCAAATCCCATCTCCTGATAAAAAGATGAGCTCACAAGGCTCTTTAAGCTATTGACTAGTAATTTAATTATTTTCACTTTTTATCAGTATCACCTTTTATCGGCATAACTACGTAATTGATCTAAATAGCTTCTTAGCTTGGACCTCATGATCTTTGAGAGCTCGTTTGATTGACAAAGCGAATTTGCATTGTTCGAGTAATAGTAATGGATTGCTCATAAGTTTGTAATAACCTGTGATCTCACCACACAACTTAAAACGGCTGAAGCCTGAATCACAATTTATCTGGCGTGCTAATGACGAATTAATACATCATTAGCAGTAAAGAAAGCAGTGAATAAAGTAAAATGGAACTGAAAAAAAAAATAATTAAAGCACTAACAGATAAAAAAAGAAAATCAAAGGCCACTTGCACACCCTTTTAGATGTAGATGGATACTTCAATTTCTATGGTTATATAGACAGACAGGTACATCCCACGGGCATTCTTTACTTAGAATCTAGCCACGAAACGCAACATGGTGACTTATGAAGTGTATATTAACAACGATATCTAGCACAATCGATATACACATTTTAGGGTAGTGAAAATACTGCAAAGCCCGGTCAACGACCCTCTTCAATGATTGAACTTAACAACGGTTCGCCGGAACTCACTGCTGGTGTAGGAACTCGATAGACAGGAACGGGCATCTCCATCGGGAGATCCGGGAAATCAGCCTCAAATTTCAGAACTTGAATCGCTTGGCGAATCGAAGGCCTCAGTGTCCGATCTGGATGAGCACACCACAACCCCACCATCATCAAGCCTTTGACTTGCGTCTCCTCAAAATTTAAGCCCATCCTTTCATCAACAACCTCTAGAAGCTTCCTGTCTCTGAAAAGATCCCAAACCCGCTTTACCAGATTCATCTCCGGCTCTGGATTTTTCGGATCCATAGCTCTCCTTCCCGTGGCGATTTCTAGGGCGACGACTCCAAAGCTGTACACATCCGATTCTTTGCTTGCTCGGCCAGTGCTTACGTACTCGGGTGCAAGATACCCGAGAGTACCGGCCAAACCAGTAGTCTGTGGACCGAGTTCATGATCCATTAGCCTAGCCAAACCAAAGTCGCCCAATTTCACATTGAAATTAGAGTCTAGCATGACATTGCTAGACTTGATGTCCCTGTGTACTACACACTGCTCCCACTCTTCATGCAAATAGAAGATCGCCGAAGCTAGGCCAATCGCGATTCTGTACCTAATTGACCAATTGAGAGGACCCTTCTTTCCAAAGAGATGCGAGTCGAGGCTCCCGTTCGGCATATACTCATAGACAAGCAAGAACTCATGTCCGTCATGGCACCAGCCTATGAGCTGCACGAGGTTCCGGTGCCTCAAACTGCTAATGACCTTCACCTCGGTGACAAACTCTCTTTTCCCTTGCTTGGAGCCTCTCGATATTCTCTTCACCGCAATCGTCATGTCTAGGTTGAGTAAATATCCCCGGTACACGGCCCCGAAGCCTCCTTCACCGAGCTTTCTGTCATCGGAGAAGTTGTTGGTTGCTGAAGCAAGGTCTTGGTAGGAAAACCTCCTCGGTCCAGCGCGTCTCTCTAAGTCATCGTTAATGGACGTCAGCATCGCCGTCTCTGCTATCTTCTCCGTGCTCTTTTGCTTCCTCCTCCTCCATATGATTGCTAATGCTATGGCTGCACCAGAAGCTACCACAACGCTCAGCGGAATAGTCAACTCAAGTATCAGGGCAACCCTTTTCGGATTCCCTCTATTGGGTCCTTCCACAGCTAAACTCGATTTGAAATCCCATGAACCAAGCGTGTGCCGTTCCATGTAATCACTACTCGCAGCCGAAAATCCGATCACAACCCATTCAGGAAGGACTGTCCTCAGATCGATCTGATACCAGAGGCTTGTGTTCTCTAGGGGGTTTGGCGTAGTCTGGAAGCTCCACGAGACACTCAAATTCATCGTGGAGGCGTTATAATGGATCCGTGCATCGACAGTATCTCCGCTATGATAAGTGACATTCCAAGGAGTGGTAACGGCTGAAGCGATTGAGTTCTTGTTGATTCCGACATGTTCATAACTGGGGTCCCATTCCGGGTTCGCAAAAGTGTCAAACTCGACGTGTATGATCTGATTCTGGGATGAATCGCTGTTCGTGGTGTTGAAAAGGCCTAGAAACCCGGCTATGGAATTGACAGGGATTTGAAATCCCACGGGAGCCATGAAAAACGCAATCCCCGCAGCGTATTGGCCATGAGGCTGACCGTTCGTGTCGATGGTGAACTGGAAGTGGGTAGCGAAGTCGGAGAGCTTCCCTGAACTGGAGTCCCATAACCGGACCTTCTCATTGTATGTGGCTCGGCCGACATGGCAGAAATAGAGCTGACTCGTCATGTCGACGGCTCCAACCGTAGGCTTCGCATCTCCCTTGTACAGTATGTCATTCGCGGTGGGATCGAAGCGAGAGATGTTGAATTCAAGGCAAATCGCGGAGTGCACAAGAAGGAAGGAGAAGAGGAGGGACAGAGTTGTTGAAATTGATGAAGACATTCTTGGACATAGAGTGACCAGAGAGAGGACCTGAGATTGTGCAATGGACGTTGCTGTAGATGAAAATGTCGCTCAGATCAAATAGCTTGATGTCCCCATTGTTTTTACTTGTCATCATGCTTAGGTTTCAACTACTCGGGCATATTTTATAACACAGGGAAGACATGTAGCTATCTGACTTCAATGAATCGCCAGCTTTAACAATCGCGAATGACCCCAGACAATTCACACATTAATCCAGATTTCAAAAGTGCATGTACGATTAGATCGCAGCGTAGACCGATTCTTTTTAGGTCGTACTTGAGGCAGCTATGTGACAAAGAATGTTGGACGATTTCAACAGAAGAAATTTAATGACCTGCCCACTGCAATTTTTAATAGGCATTGTCACCTAAATTATAGAGACTGGCCAAATTTATTCAGGCAGACATGTTACCCTTTAGCTTTCTGCATAAGACATTGCAAAAGTACTTTGTAATATACTAGATAGGGTTAAGTGCACCGGAAATCCTAAAATTTTTCATGAAAGTGCAATTGAGCCTTAAAACTTTCAATAAGTGCAATCCAATCCTAAAATTTGTCGCAAAGTGCAATCGAGACCTAAAACTTTTGAAAGGTGCAATCAAGTCCTAAAATTTGTTACGAAAGTGCAATCGAGTCCAAAAACTTTTAAAAAGTGTAATTCAAAAAATATAATCAACAGAAGGACTTGATTTCATCAATTTGACAAGTTTTATGACTTGATTGCACCTTTTGCATGTTTTATGACTCAATTGCACTTTTGTAAGAACTTTTAGGGCTTTAAATGCATTTATCTATAAAGAAAAGTCTCAATGCCTCCCCCAAGACCCCAACTCTTACATTTCTGATGAATCGATATAAAAATATCATTACATTACGGATCCATTTTTCTATCAGAGCACCGGGTTCTTAATTCTCGTCTCTGGAATTCCTTCGAGAGCTTTTTGAATATTTTTTAATGTATTCTGTTAATGTGCATCTATAAGTGAGAACTAATTTAAGCAAAGATTCGGATATCATATGTTATTAAAGAATATTTTCCTTTTCTTCTGCTTAGAAATTATATATCTAGTAGGGATAAATGTAGTGAGAACTAATGTGCATCTATCTTATTATCTTATGATTTACACAGTTAGGAAATATGTTAAAAGTCATAGCGTATGTTTGAATTTTTTATTAATAGGGAAAATATTAGTAATAAAATTACTTTGTCCATCAAATGTATGAGGCCAGGCCTGTCCTATTCAACTATTCTTGGATGCAAGGAAGTAGCTACAGAGTTAAGCATCTGTGCCCACATGGAAAATTGTCAAAAAAGTCATAAACCTATTGTATTTTTATCAATTTAGTTATAAACCTTTCAATTTTGCCTAGGACTGAATTGTCAAATCACAAAAGGTTTAGGACTGATTTGGAAAAATTGAAAGGTTTAGGACTAAATTAGCAAATCATAAAAAGATTTAGGACTGAATCAGCAAAATTGAAAGGTTTATGATTGAATCAGTAAAAGTATAATAGGTTTAGGACTTTTTTGACAATTTTTCCAGTGCCCACATTATCAAATTTATGGATTGTGTAAATTTAATTATTAGTAGACCCAATTTAAAATAGCGTGTCCCAAAGGACAAAAAATCTGGTTAGACATTATTAAATTTGGTGCTAATGTTACTTTTTCACTTTAATACTTCAGGGGCACCATTGGAGAGATTCAACGAGGCATAGGAAATATCATGCAAGTTCCATGAACCGATTAAGTTCAAATATTTGACGTATATAGGTAGCTCTGACCTTTGATATGAGAATTACTTTTTAACTTTCATTTTCTTTTCCTTTTCCGATGTGATATTTGAAATTTGACTTTTATTAAGTATTGAACACCTAAAGCATTTTAAAACATACAATTATTGAGAGGAGAGTCATCTGTATTTTTGTTCACGATCAACACCGAGTTTAAAATATTAAAAATTTTGAATTTTTTTAGGGGAAACGACAAATACTTTTTTCAAAAACTAATAACAGGATCATTCTTAGCATAACTGTAAGATACTTTTGTGGATGTCTGACTACGTAATTGATCTTAATAGCTTATTAGCTTGGACCTCATCATCTTTGAGAGCTCGTTTGATTGACAAAGCGAATCTGCGTTATTGGAGTAATAGTAATGGGTTGCTCCCAAGTTCGTAATAACTTGTGATCTCACCACACAACTAAAAACGGCTGAAGCCTGAATCACAATTTATCTAGCGTGCTTATGAAGAATTAATATATCATTAGACAGTACAGAAAGCAGTGAATAGAGTAAAATTGAATTGAAAAATAAAAATTAAGCACTAACAGATGAAAAAAGAAAATCAAAGGCCACTGGAATACTTCAATTACTATGCTTATATAGACAGATAGGTCCATGTAGATGGATATAGGTAGATTTTTGGAAATTTGGGGACAAAAAAGGAAAAGTGAAATCACTTTGGTCCTCAGCAGAAACTAAAGATGTTCTTACATCCTTCAGATCATGCAGTCACAGGAGAGGTACATCCCACAGGCATTCTTTACTTAGAATCTAGCCGCAAAACGCAATATGGTGACTTCTGAAGTGTATATTAGCAACGATGCCTAGTACGGTCAATATACACATTTCAGGGTAGTGAGATATGGGAAAGCCCGGTCAACGACCCTCTTCGATGATCGAAGTTGACAATGATTCGCCAGAATTGACCGACGGTGTAGGAACATGATAGACAGGAACGCGCATCTTCATTGGGAGAATCGGGACATCAACCTCGAATTTTAAAACTTGAATCGCTTGCCATATCGATGGCCTCAAGTTTCGATCTGGATGAGCACACCACAACCCCACCATCGTTAACTCTACTTGCTTCTCGTCAAAATCTGAGCCCATCCTTTCATCTACAGGCATTAGAAGCTTCTTGTCTCCGAAAAGATCCCAAACCCACTCTACCATACTCATCTCCAACTTCTGATTTTTCAGACCCCTAAGTTTCCTTCCTATGGAGATATCTAGGGCGACAACTCTGAAGCTGTAGACATCCGATTCTTTGCTTGCTTGGCCAGTGCTTGCGCCCTTGGTTGCAAGGTACCCGATAGTACTAGCCAAATTAGTAGTATGGGGAATGAGTACGTGGTCCATCAGACTAGCCAAACCAAAGTCGCCCAATTTCACATTGAAACTAGAGTCCAGCATGACATTGCTTGACATGATGTCCTTGTGTACTACGCACTGCTACTCTTCATTCAAATAGAAGATAGTCGAGGCTAAGTCTATCGAGATTGTGTACCTAATTGATTAATTGAGAGGAACTTTCTTTCCAAAGAGATGCAAGTCGAGGCTCCTGTTGGCATACACTCA
Organism: Metrosideros polymorpha var. glaberrima; assembly: GCA_001662345.2. NCBI lineage: Eukaryota > Viridiplantae > Streptophyta > Magnoliopsida > Myrtales > Myrtaceae > Metrosideros > Metrosideros polymorpha. Next base: position 14,848,772 of record BCNH02000008.1, on the reverse strand, counting down.
TAGACGAGAAAGAACTTCACCTCGGTAACAAACTCTCTCTTCCCTTTGCTTGGAGCCTCTCGATATTCTCTTCATCGTGATCGTCATGTCTAGGTTGAGTAAATATCCATGGTAGACAGCCCCGAATTCTCCTTCACCAAGCTTTCTGTCATCTAAGAAGTTGTCGGTTGCTGAAGCGAGGTCTTGGTAGGAAAACTTCCTCGGTCCAGCACATTTCTCAAGGTCATTGTTATTGAAGTAACAAATCAAAAAGCAAAATATAAGAATGGTTGCAGCACAGAATCTTCTACAAATCAACAGGAAGATAATACATCAAGAGCTACGCAAGGGCACATTGATCTTTTCTTGTTAAAAAAAAAAATCGATACAATCATGTCGCCTCCTTCAAACCCAAGATTTCCATTTCCTTCAAACATGAATGTGGCAAATTTTGTTACATTGAAACTCAATGAAAACAACTTTTTTTTACTTTGGGAGGCAGAGGTATTGTCTCTGATTGAAAGTCAAGACCTACTTGGTTTCCTTACCAGAGAGATAATTGCACCACTATAGACTCAGACTTTGGAAAATGCAAACCGAAGTTAATAATCCTAAATATACATCATGGGTGCATAGTGGCAGCCCCATAAAGTCTTTGATCATGGGGACACTCTCAGAAGAGGTTCTCAGACATACTGTTGGACTTCAAACAACAGCAAGCAAAGCTCGGTGACTTGTGAACTTGACCTCCTTGGACAACTTCAACACATCAAGAAAGAAAATAAGCCCTTATCTGTTTATCTTCATGATTTTAAATCTATTTGTGAACAATTGTATTCCATTGGTATACCTGTGTTGGATGCTAATAAAGTCTTCAGATTACTTGAAGGATTTGATAATAGCTATGAGTCGTTCAAGAACACTATGTTAAGGTTTCCTCTTCTATCTCATGCTGAAGTGGTTGCACGACTTTAAAGTTATGAGTTATGTAACAAGCACACTTCAACCATGCTCACAAACAATTCAATGGCGTTTATCTTATAGCGATGCAATGGTGGCTACAAAAACAACCCCATTCCTCTATTTATATTTTACCTTTAACTTTCACCATAATTCTAAGTGGTGATATCTCTATTTATAATGTACAACATATGAATGAAAAGTAACGCTTCATCGACTCAATTCCTTGTTTTCTTTATTCGTTAATGGATGTCGGCATCATCATCTCTGCTAACTTTGCCTTGCTCTTTTGCTTCCTCCTCCATATGATTCCTAATGCTATAGCTACACCAGAAGCTACCATCACGCTCGTAATCGTTAACCCAAGTATCAGGCCAACTCTTTTTGGATTCCCTCCACTCTGTCCCTCCACAGCTAAACTCGATTTGAAATCCCACGAACTAAGTGTGTGTTGTTCTATGTAAATGCCAGTAGCAGCCGAAATTCCAATCACGACCCACTCGGGAAGGACTTTCCTCAGATCGACCTGATACCAGAGGCTTGTGCTCTCTTGGGGGTTTGGTGTAGTTCGGAAGCTCCATGACACACTCAAATTCATCGTGGAGGCGTTATAATCAATCTGTGCATCGATGGTATCTCCGCTATGATAAGTGACATTCCAAGGAGTGGTAACGCTTGAAGCAATCGAGTTCTTGTTGATTCCGACATGCTCATAAGCGGGGTCCCATTCCGGGTTTGCAAAAGTGTCAAACTCGACGTGTATGATTTGATTCTGTGATGACTCGCTGTTCGTGGTGTTGAACAGGCCTAGAAACCCGGCTACCGAATTGACGGGAATTTCAAAACCCACTGGAGCCATGAAAAACGCGAGCCCCGCACCGTATTGGCCATGAGGACGACTGTTGGTGTTGATGTTGAACTGGAACTGCGTAGTGAAGTCGGAGAGCTTCCCCGAACCGGAGTCCCATAACCGGACTTTCGTGTTGTACATGACTCGGCCCACATGGCTATGATAGGTCGGACTCGTCAACTGGACTGCTCCAACTACAGGCTTCGCATCTCCCTCGTACAGTATATCATTTGCGGCGGGATCGAAGAGGGAGATGCTGAAATCAATGCAAATCGCAGAGTGTACAAGAAGGAAAGAGAAGACTAGGGACAAAGTTTTCGAAATTGAGGAAGACATTATTGAACGTAGAGTGAATAGAGTGACCAGAGAGACCTCAGGTCGTGCAATGGACGTTGCTATGGATGAAGATGTCGCTCAGATTAAATAGCTTGATGTCTCGATCATTTTTTGTTTGTCATGAGGCTTAGGTTTCCACACTCGCGCAAATTTTATAACAGAGCGAATATCTTACTTCGATCGATGGCCGGCACCCTTGTTTCGAGGTAGATAGGGAATGTTTAACAATTGCAAATGACCCCTTCAATTCACTCGTAAATCCAGATTGGAAAAGTGCAAGTATGAGAATGGCAGAGTGTACAAGAAGGAAAGAGACGAGGGACAAAGTTATTGGACATAGAGTGACCAGAGAGAGACCTGATATCGTGCACTTGACGTTGCTATTGATGAAAATGTCGCTCATATCAAACAGGTTGATGTCTAAATTTTTCTTATTTGTCACGATGCTGAGGTTTCGGCTGGATTCGCACATATATTATAATAGAGTGAAGTTCTATCGAAGGAAATTAAGAGCATGAAACTATAGACAACGACTTGTAGCCATCTGGCTCCGATCAATCGACAGAACCGTTGTTTTGAGGTAAATAGGAAATGTTTAACAATTGCGAACGATCCCTTGAATTCACATATATATCAAGATGGGGAAAAGTGTTAAAAAATTCTTAAACCTATTACATTAGTACCAATTCAGTCATAAATCTTTCAATTGTGTCAATTTAACCCTAAACATTTTGCATTTATGCCAATTGAGTCCATTCGGCCAATTTTGGCTAGAAATCGTTGACAAAGATACCAGTCATCCTACGTGGCATGATCGGCGCTAACGTTGACAATTTTTTTACAATATTTAATAACTTATATTTTTTTTCTTTTTTATTTTCTCTTCTTTACCTTTTTTTTTTTTATTGAGGGCCAGCGACCCTCACCAACATTGGGTGTGGGCGTTGCGGCCCTTGCCGACTTTGGGCGAGGGCGTCGCAGCCCTCACTTGACACCCTCGCTAGCCATTGCGAGGGTGTCGTGGCCCTCACCCCAATTGGAGCATTTCACATGCTTAATTCACAAAATGAAAATATTTTCTAAATTATTCACTTTTCGCAAAACAAACAAAGCCGAAAACTCTAGGTTCGTATGGTAACGTTTTTGTTCCCAGGAACAATTTCTGAGCAAAAATGATTTTTTCTGATTCTGTTCTCGAAAAGAGTTTCTGAGCACAATAACACGTTTGGTGACTGTACAAAATTTATATTCTCGGAATAGAAAAAGAACATAAATGTATTTGGTATAGTCCTAAAAAAATTTCATTTAATTATAAAAGTGTCAATGAAGGCGGTGGCAGACCGAGAGCGGTGACGACGGGCGAGCAGCAGCCGGCAGTGGACTCTTGAGCTTGTTTCTCTTTTTGTTCCCAGGAACAAAGAAGCAACTTTTTTTTTATTCTTGTTTCTGTTCCAAACCTATTCCTGGAAACAAAAATTATTCCTGGGAATAAAAGGTTACCAAACAAATTTCTATTCCAAATCTGATCTTGGAAACAAAAGAATTAAGAATCAGAGAATTTAGAATGTTACCAAATAGATTTTATGTAACTGCCCACAAAAGTGAAATCCTTTGTGGTGAACAAGCTTTTCTCTCTAACTAACATAGAAATTCCGAATAAACCTTGATGTTTTGTATTCATACTCGGGTCTCCATGCGCACTTCTTTTCGAGTCTGATTTTGTTCGATAGATTCAAACTTGAGACATATTATGGTGGTAAGTTCTTGCAAAGCACTTTACCTCCAACCGCAAATTCGTTTTCGTTGACCGGTTGATTGTTGGGATGTGATCGCACGCTTCCGCACTTGAACCCAACCAACTGGAATCAATAGTTTGGTCTAGCTCGATTGTAGGAATTCAAGGAGAGAGATATAGACGACCGAAATTCGATATCGAGAAAACGCAACAAAAGAATCGGTACACTTGCTCATTTTCTACCATATTCTTGATCTGGATCTCTAACTGAGAATCGGTACACTTGCTCATTTTCAACCTCAATGTCAAGTAATTCAGTGACCGGTAGATTTAACCAATGCCTCAATGGCATGGAGTTTGTTGGAGTTGGTGAATACTTAGGGGACCCTTGTTTTTCATACAGGGCACGCCTACGTGAGCTTAGGAAAATCGAAATATGAACCGACACAATGACAACATGTGACCCCTACGCACGGAATGTCGGGGGTCCTACTGCCCGGACAGCAGGCGGGGGTTCCACTCCCTAATGAGCGGATGGCGGCCCCACTCACCGATGAGCGAGCGAGGGCTCAGGGGCAGCACCCCTGAAACAACATCGGTTTTTTCGTTTGTTGTGGGATCAAAGGGATTCGGATATGCTTGGGCTTTGAGTCCATTTTTAATCATATATATTGTACTCGTATGAGAGATCATTATGAGTGTGGATTGTGGTTGTAAACCTAAATATCATAGTTGAATCCATTTGCATGACGTAGCCCTATTCTAGGATGAACCTAGGTAAACTCGTGTGTCTTTTTTTATTCTCAGTGTGATCGTTATAATTCGATTTAGGATATAGCCCATCAGAGTTGGCGCGGCATTCTTCAATTGAGAACACATTTAGCTTCAATAATACCTAGGCAGGTATATTATTACAAAGAAGTGTATGATGAAATCAGGAGTGTAGGAACACTTATGGAATGGTAACGGTTGATTTAGATAGGCGATATTAATAAACACAATTTTATCGACTGGCTAGTTTGTCGGGATAGACTACTAACGGCTGAGATTGTATCATGTTGGATGCCTGATATTGATATCCACTATAATTTATGTATGTCTGGTTTGGAAAACAGAGAACGTCTATTCTTTCAATGTACTTGGACTAGAAGCATAAGGCATACTATCCTTGCACAACATAGAATTCGATGTTCTTTAGGAGGATGGAATAATGAACTCCAATGGATGATTAGGGCGACCAAAGGCAAGGACTTGGCATCGAGGTTTCTCAAGGTATCTTTTCTAGCGATCATTTATTGCATTTAGATGGAGCGTAACCGTAGACAATTCCATCACAAGTCAAATGATGACTACATCGTATTAGCTAAAGTTTGTAAACTTGTCAGAGGGCGAGCTTCGCACTACATAAACTTTAGACCGTCCCAGGAAAATGTAATATTGGCTATCATATGGAGACTACCTCACTCCATATTTTCTTGATCTTAGCTATATTTGAAAAGCTGGAGAATACCCCTAAGCATTTGTACTTTAGTTTAATATTGATATTTACATTTCCACCCAAAAAAAAGTTGAACCTTAGTACATTAGGCTTCTCCTTATCCAAATTAGAATAAACCATCCTCAACAAATTAGGATATTGCTTCTCATTCATTGCACCCAGGTCACCAATGAATTCGTTTTTGTATAGGAGCAATCAAGATTCCAGAGGCAGAAAGAAATCCCAAATCCACCACTCTACCTCTAGTTTGTTTCACTTGGAGTCCGAGAAAGAAGGATGGCTCTCCCATGATACTCATCTCGAAATCAATGAAAATGATAATATCGAGTGTTAAACATTCGAAGATCCATTTGTTCTATAAAAGACATTAAAAGCAATAAGAGAACCAATATGCAATCCTTCCAATTAGCTATCACGAGCTTCCAGTAACGGATTCTTCAATAATACACCTAGAAAAACAAGAAAATAGCTTAGTCTCAGAGGAAGATAATTATAGGATAAAATTGTATCATAGCAAGAAAAGTTATAGAAAGTAAATATTTAATTGATGTCCATTTGCAAAGAATGACAAATTCCATTGCAGGAGTTCTGCTCAGTCATAATTTAAAAGAGATGCGAAAGACAAGGCCACTGGTACATCTATGCCACATGTACTCAAAACTAATTTGTATATCACAAAAAATCTCAAACTGGTGCACATGTGCCACATCTACCCTAAATTGGTGCATCCGTGCCATATTTACCCCCAAAAATCCCACATTTATTGCAATTTGGGGTAAATGTAGCACGGGTACACCTGTTTGGAATAAATGTTGCATGAGTGTACCACTTTGGGATTTTTCATGACATAAAAATCAGTTTGGGGTAAATATGACACGAGTGTACTAATTTAGGATTTTTTGACACAAAAATTAACTTGAGCTTAATGTGGTGTGAGTGTACTAATTTGGGATTTTTTACGGTGTTAGCCCTAAAAATTATACTATATATAATAAAGCCACATTTATTTTAATATAACTCATTTATTGAGATGTTACCTTATTTCTTTTTTTCAATATACTTGATGTGAATTTTGAAAGTTGTTGGAAACATTAGATCGAATTCTTATGATGTAAATTATAGTATATTTGCTCGTGAGGATCACATTAAAAGATGGTACTCATGCTATCATTGTCTTTAAGTTTAAGGGGAAAAATTATTTTACTCTTCTCGAAAAATAATATTTAATATGACGGATTAATAAGAAAAAAGATCATTGTTAACAAAGTAATTACATCCATACAATCCTAAGCTTAGGAGGTGGTGGTTGACTAATATTAAGACATTGGAAAAAATCATCAAAAACTCCAAACTATGCCCACTAAGACACATTTACTCTAAACTTTTTTCTATGACACCAAAAATCCTAAACTTGTACCTATGTAACACATTTACCTTCTGTTAATGAACATCGTTAAAAATCTGTTTATATGGATGCCAGAAAGCAAACGGTGTTGACATGGCGTCCATGTGGCTTAAATAATATAAAAACAATGTTGTTTTGACTGAAAAATCATCTGATGAAACATTGATATTGGGTATATATGTCACATAGGTACAAGTTTGGAACTTTTTATATCACAAGAAAAAGTTTAAGGTAATTGTGTTATGGTTGGCGTACTCTAGGGTTTTTTATGTCACAAAAAAAGGTTTAAGGCAATGTGTCACAGTGGGCATAATTTTGGGTTTTTAATGACTTTTTCCCATAAGATAATCTGTTAAAGGAACTTTTATTATTTCATTTTGATTGACTTATAAAAATAAATAAAGTTAGAAATATAAGAGAAAGATTGAATGAAAACTAACTTATTTAAAAATTAAGCTCAACTATATATGCTCTCGAGCATCATAAGTTCTCGTTTTTTTTTTTATCTGAAAAGATTAACAGGTCGCGTTATCCCATTTTTATCTTAAATTGTGGTTCATGCTAAAGTTGGCTGTTGAGGAAAACAATACAAAAAGCATTCCCTACATTATTTGACCCAACAACAAGAAAACATTACTCGTTCTGTAAGTTGGTTTGAAATATCAAATAATAAGGTGCAAACAAGACTTTGTAATTGGGTAACTGGTTTTTGTCAGATATATATGCATATCAATATCTATCTTATGTTCTTATGATTTACACATTTAGGAAATATGTTAAAATTCATAGCATATAATTATATTTTTTATTAATAGGGAAAAAGATTAACAATAGAATTACTTAGTCCATCAAATGTATCAGGCCTGTCCTATTCAACTATTATTGTGTGCAAGGAAGCGGCTACAGAGTCAAGCATTTGTGTCCACGTTATCAAATTTACGGATTATGCGTAAATTTAATTATTAGTGGAACCTATATTAAAATAGCATGTCCCAAAGGACAAAAAATTTGGTTAGACATAATTAAATTTGGTGCTAATGTTACTATTTTCAGTTTAATAATTCAGGGGCACCATCGGAGAGATTCGACAAGGCACAAGAAATACCATGCAAGTTCCATGAATTGAGTAAGTTTAGATCTTTGACTTGTACTGATAGCTCTGACCTTTGGTACGAAAATTACTATTAATTTTTTTTCCTTTTCCAATGTTGTTGACACTTGAATATTTCCGGCGTTTAAAGTCAGAAAATTTGATATTCGAGATCCCCGATTGCGGCGAGACTTGTTTTTTGACAAAAAAATTTAGAATTTCATTAGTTTCTAATTTTTTTTTTAGATATTTCATTTAGATACATTGTAGTATTAGAACCTCGGGCCCAATGACTAAAATTTTGATCAACGGTAACCCCATAGGACCTCGACCACTCTAATTCACAATTAGACTGAATCTTCTCTCCGGCAAATTAGACCCGCCTTTCCCTAATCGATTGACGGCCCAAACGAACCCGAAAAATTGCAAACCAGGTGTCACGATGAGCGTCCTCGAGTGTCTTTTCCAATGATGTATGGTCCGTGTGCTAGCTCTAAGCATAGCTTTCCAGGTTTTCCTTTCTCTGAGCTGGTGTCGGCTGATGCCCCCTGGACGAAAACCGGTGATGTATGACTTGGGAGAGTCCCCTCTCATATTTTGGGCAATACCTCTAAATCAGTCCCGAGGTCTCCAAAACCCTTGGGAGGGTTGCGACAGATGTGATGTTTGAAATTTGACTTTTATTAACTATCAAACACGTAAAACAATGTAAAACATACAATTATTGAGAGGAGAGTCATTTGTATTGTTGTTCACTATGCACACCGAGTTTAAAATATTTATAATTTTAAAATTTTGGAGGGGAAACGACAAGTACTTTATTTAAAAAACTAATAACAGGATCATTGTTAGCATAATGCATAATATTTTTATGGACGTTTGGCTACGTAATTGATCTTAATTGCTTATTAGCTTGGACCTCATGATCTTTGAGAGCTCGTTTAATTGACAAAGCGAATCTGCATTATCGGAGTAATAGCAATGGGTTGCTCACAAGTTTGTAATAACTTTCTCATCACACAACTTAAAACGACCGAAGCCCGAATCACAATTAATCTACCGTGCTTATTAAAGAAATACTATATCATTAGACTGTAAAGACAGCAGTGAATAAAGTAAAATGGAATTGAAAAAAGAATTATAGCACTAACCAATGAAACTAGAAAATCAAAGGCCACTTGCATACTTCAATTACTATGCTTATATAGACAGACAGGTACATGTAGATGGATATAGGTAGATTTTTGCATGTTTGGGGACAAAAAAGGAAAACTGAAATCACTTCGGTCCCCAGAAGAAACGCAATGCGGTGACTTGTGAAGTGAATATTAACAACGATGCCTAGTACAGTGAACATACACATTTTAGGGTAGTGAAGATACGGGATAGCCGGGTCAACGACCCTCTTCGATAATCGAAGTTAACAATGGTTCGCCGGAATGGACCGGTGGTGTAGGAACATGATAGACAGGAACGGGCATCTTCGTTGGGAGAGTCGGGACACCAGCCTCGAGTTTCAAAACCTGAATCGCTTGCCATATTGATGGCCTCAGGTTTCGATCTGGATGAGCACACCACAACCCCACCATCATTAAGCGCTCTACTTGCTTCTCCTCAAAATCTGAGCCCATCCTTTCATCTAAAGCCACTAGAAGCTTCTTGTCTCCGAGAAGATTCCAAACCCACTCTACTAGACTCATGTCCAACTTTTGATTTTTCGGACCCCTAGCTTTCCTTCCCGTGGCGATTTCTAGGGCGACGACTCCAAAGCTGTAGACATCTGATTCTTTGCTTGCTTGGCCAGTGCTCACACACTCAGGTGCAAGGTACTCGAGAGTACCAGCCAAACCAGTAGTCTGTGGACTGAGTTCATGGTCCATCAGCCTAGCGAAACCAAAGTCTCCCAATTTCACATTGAAACTAGAGTCTAGCATGACATTGCTAGACTTGATGTCCCTGTGTGCTACGCACTGCTCACACTCTTCATGCAAATAGAAGATAGCCGAGGCTAAGCCGATCGAGATTCTGTACCAAATTGACCAATTGAGAGGACCCTTCTTTCCAAAGAGATGAGAGTCGAGGCTCCCGTTTGGCATATACTCATAGACGAGCAAGAACTCGTGCTTGTCATGGCAATAGCCTATCAGTCGCACAAGGTTCCGGTGCCTCAAACGGCTAATGACCTTCACCTCGGTAACAAACTCTCTCTTCCCTTGCTTGGAGCCTCTCGATATTCTCTTCACTGCGATTGTCATATCTAGGTCAAGTAAATATCCCCGGTAGACAGCCCCGAATCCACCTTCACCAAGCTTTCTGTCGTCTAAGAAGTTGTTGGTTGCTGAAGCGAGGTCTTGGAAGGAAAACCTCCTCGGTCCGGCGCGTCTCTCGAAGTCATCATTAATGGATGTCGTCATCATCATCTCTGACTTCTTAGTGCACTTTTGCTTCCTCCTCCATATGATTCCTAATGCTATAGCTGCACCAGAAGCTACCATCACGCTCAGCGGAATTGTTAACCCAAGTATCAGGCCAACCCTTTTTGGATTCCCTCCACTCTGTCCCTCCACAGCTAAACTCGATTTGAAATCCCACGAACTAAGTGTGTGTTGTTCTATGTAAATGCCAGTGGCAGCCGAAATTCCAATCACGACCCACTCGGGAAGGACTGTTCTCAGATCGACCTGATACCAGAGGCTTGTGTTCTCTTGGGGGTTTGCTGTAGTCCGGAAGCTCCATGACACACTCAAATTCATCGTGGAGGCATTATATTCAATCCGTGCATCGATAGTATCTCCGCTATGATAAGTGACATTCCAAGGAGTGATAACGCTTGAAGCAATCGAGTTCTTGTTGATTCCGACATGCTCATAAGCGGGGTCCCATTCCGGGTTTGCAAAAGTGTCAAAGTCGACGTGTATGATTTGATTCGGGGACGAGTCGCTGTTCGTGGTGTTGAACAGGCCTAGGAACCCGCCTATGGAATTGACGGGGATATGAAATCCCACGGGAGCCATGAAGAACGCGAGCCCCGCACCGTATTGGCCAGAAGGAAGACTGTTCGTGTTGATGGTGAATTGGAACTGCGTAGTGAAGTCGGAGAGCTTCCCTGAACCCGTGTCCCATAACCGGATTTTCCTGTTGTATGTGACTCGGCCCACGTGGCTATGATAGTGCGAGTTCGTCAACTCGACAGCTCCAACTGTAGGCTTCGCATCTCCCTCGTACAGTATATCGTTTGCGGAGGGATCGAAGCGGGAGATGCTGAAATCAATGCAAATCGCAGAGTGTACAACAAGGAAAGAGAAGACTAGGGTTTTCGAAATTGATGAAGACATTATTGAACGTAGAGTGAATAGAGTAACCAGAGAGACCTCAGGTCGTGCAATTGACGTTGCTATGGATGAATACGTCGCTCAGATTAAATAGCTTGATGTCACCATCATTTTTTGTTTGTCATCATGCTTAGGTTTCCACACTCGTGCAAATTCTATAACAGAGCGAATATCTACCCAATAACAACAAAAGCATGAAAATATAAACAACGACATGTAGCTATCTCACTTCGGTCGATGGCCGGCACCCTTGTTTCGAGGTAAATAGGTGTTGTGGCTAGATCTATCACATAGGGAGGTGGAATAAGTGTATTTAAACAAACTTGAGTAAAATTGCATAATTAAAGCAGTCAAGGTAAGAATAATGAAAAACAAGACAAAGTCTGAGCTTTGCGTCTCATGAACATTGTTAGTGTGCAATAGTTTCAGATGTAGAAAGTAAAGGTTGAGAGATTGTGAAATTTGTACACAAAGCTTATAGTGATTTGAGTTTAGATCAAGCCTACATTCACTCTCCACGCTAATAGCCTACTGGCTGGATTCCACTATAAGATCTTCAAGATTACAAAAAGTGATGGTGCTCAGATAATAGACCACACTATCTCACAATCACTCTAACAAGCTTTCTCACAGATTACAATTTATGGCTCTTAAAGACAAGTGTGTAATAGTGAAGCTCTCGTCAAACTTTGGAGTTTTTTTATTCACCATCGCACTTCTCGTCAGCTTCTATGTCTCCTTTGATACTCCTCTTAACTCACAACTTCTCGTTGGACAGCCTCAAAAAATGATCCTCCAATCAACCCAATGGATAGAACTTCCTAAAAAGAAGATTAAGATAGCCGTTGAGAGTGTGATTAGAATCCTCCGATGATTCAGTTGCCCATACTACTAAATATGAGTTTCCATAAGTTGAAGTTCTTCATTTTAGAAAAAACGTCTTGTCTTACAAAGATTTGCTAACTATTCTAGGATGTTTTGCTTTAATATTACCGTTGCAACAATATCTAGAGAAATGATCTTCAAACATGATCTTTTTAACGTGAAATCTTAACCAAATCACTAGCCGTTATGGTTGATATAATCAAGGTGATCAGAGTCTGAGGTACTTGCTTCATCAGATGTTATTGCTTAAGTCTAAACAGAGTCTGAGATAGAATCTCTTTCGCGTAGAGTCTAAGTTTGAGAGGTACAATAGACTCGATATAAAATCACGTTAAAGTCGAGTTGAAATCCTCTCGTTGCTTTAACACTAATGAGGTCCATTCCACGAATGACTTTGACAAAGAGATTATAACATATATCCTCAAATGCAATATTCAGAAGATAATCTTTAGCATATGATGATGTTTCCCTTAGACGTATTCATCTGAAAAAGCCTTAATCAAACTTGTTACACATCTTGAATAGTTTTGTTAATCATCAAAATATGTTGGGAAGTTTAATCAACAATAGGGAACGTTTAACAATTGCGAATGACCCTCCAATTCACCCATAAATCTAGATTGAAAAAGTGCATGTATGAGAATGGCAGAGTGTACAAGAAGGAAAGAGAAGAGGAGGGACAAAGTTATTGGACATAGAGTGACCAGAGAGAGACCTAAGATCGTGCAATTAACGTTGCTATTGATGAAAATGTCGCTCAATCAAATAGGTTGATGTCTCAATCTTTCTTGTTGGTCACGATGCTTAGCTTTCGGCCACGCATGTTTTATAATAGAGTGAAGATCTACTGAAGAAAATTAAGAGCGTGAAACTATAGACAAGGACATGTAGTCATGTGGCTCCGATCAATCGACAACACCGTTGTTTCGAGGTAAATAGGAAATGTTTAACAATTGCAAATGACCCCTCGAATTCGCAGATATATCAAGATTTGAAAAGTGCATGTACGATTAGACCACGGCGAAAGATCAATTCTTGTTAGGTTATACTTGGATCAGCTGCGTGACAAAGAATGGTGGACGATTTCAACGAAAGCAATCTAATGACCTGCTCCCAGCAATTTTTTATAGGCATTGCCACGTTAATAATAGAGACTGGCCAAAGTTAGTCAAGCAGAGAAGTTACCGCGAAGCTTTCTGCATAAGACATTGCAAAAGCACTTTGGATTGTACGAAAGATATCATTCTAAGGGTAAGAAAAGAAAAAATATTTTTTGATAATAAGAAGTATCCGAATTTTCACAGAGACTAGTTCCCACTTTTACATGCAAACCGATAGAATCCGTCTATATATATATATTCAACAGGCTCTGGAAGAATTTCCAAACATAAGAATTTAGAAACCGGTGCTTTGATAGATCAATGGACAAGAATCAAATAATTTAATATCTATTAATAATATAGACCTTCTCCTACTTTTGAATTGGCGACGTTAAGAACCTTACGTAAGAATTGAAGTCCTGGAGAATTGAGACTTTTTTTTTTAAAATAGGAGATCGGAGCTGTTTCATTGGAGGTGGAAATCTTCTTGAGTTAGATAAAAGAATGAAATTGGCCGGTTCCACAAAAATGGAGACAATATTGAATAGTAAGACACGATCACCTCAGAAAAGTTCTCTCTCTCTGTGATGGAATGAACTCCTGTTGTACTAATTTAATCTCGTCAGTCTGATGACCGCTACTTTAGCCTGTGATTTATGATAATGAATGAATTGACCTTTAGAAAAAGGTCTAGGAGAGCAGTGGGCGATAATTAAAGACTCAAGTAGGAAAGGAAGACTACCAATGTTATATCTACGAAGTTCACTTGTTTGACGGCAAAAAGACACCAAAAGTATCAAAATTTGTGTACTGCGCTCATTTTAGTGTCAAAGTTTTTCTTTGAATCACTTAATTGCCAACTTTTATTAAAAACAATCAATTAAGTGCAAAAAAAAATTTCGGATCACTTAAGTGCCAAAATCGAAGAAATTTTTTGCACTTAAGTGATCGTTTTTCTCCAATGTTAACACTTAGGTGATTCGAAAAAAAATATTTTGGTACTTAAGTGATCCGAAAAAAGTTATAAAACTTAATTGTCGTTTTTAAAAAAAGTTGGCAATTAAGTGATTCGAAAAAAGTTTTGGCACTAAAGTATGCGTTGTACACAATATTTGATACTTTTGGTGTCATTTACCCCTTGTTTGACAACCAATTATTAATAGGTCCATATATAACAACCAAAAGTGGTAAATTAGTTGACACATAACTAAGTGTACTTTTCAAACTCTTTTCCAGCAAGTGTAGATATTAAAACTTTGGAATGCCTAATGTTTTTTTCTAAGGATTTGAAATGCCTAAGGTTTTTTCCTCAAGGCTTGGAAATGCATAAGGTTTCAAAGGGCAAAAGAATAACGCAAGTGCCAAAACTTGGCATAGGGGGACACTTTAGTGCCAAAAGTTTTAAAATGGACACTTAAGTGCCAAAATCGGAGAAGAAAGGAACATTTAAGTGCCAACAACGAGAAATTCCAACAAAATTGCTGACATGGCTTTTTTCAACAACAATTTTAAATGTCGTGGCTTTTTTTTTTTTTTCCATCTTCTTCTTCCTCCCTCTGGCCAGCTAGAGGGAGGGTCGGTGATGGCCAGTAAGACTCGACCTCCAGATCTGGGCGAGGTCAAGCCTCGGCATGGCGATGTTGAATATATGTATTTAAACAAACTTGAGTAAAATTGCGGAATTAAAGCAGTCAAGGTAAGAATAATGAAAGACAAGACAAAATATGAGCTTTGCGTCTGATGAACAATGTAAATGTACAATAGTTTTAGATGTAGAAAGTAAAGGTTGAGAGATTGTGAAATTTGTACACAAAGCTTATAGTGATTCGGCTTTAGATCAAGTTTACGTCCACTGTCCATGCTAACAACTTACTGGCTGGATTCCACTATATGATCTTCAAGATTACAAAAAGTGATGGTGTTAGATGATAGACCACACTATCTCACAATCACTCTAACAAGCTTTTTTAAAGATTACAATTTATGGCTCTTGAAGACAATTGTGTAATAGTGAAGCTTTCGTCAAACTTTGGAATTTTTTATTAACCATCACACTTCTCATCAGCTCCTCAGTCTCTTTTTATACTCCTCTTAGCTCACAACTTCTCATTGGACAGCCTCAAAAGATGATCCTCCAATCAACCGATTGGATAGAACTTCCGTAAAGAAGATTAAGATAGCCGTTGAGAGTGTGATTAGAATCCTTCGATAATTCAGTTGCCCATACTGCTAAATATGAGTTTCCATAAGTTGAAGTTCTTCATTTTAGAAAAAACGTCTTGTCTTACAAAGATTTGCTAACTATTCTAGGATGTTTTGCTTTAATATCACCGTTGCAACAATATCTAGAGAAATGATCTTCAAACATGAATCTTTTTAAAGTGAAATCTTAACCAAATCACTAGCCGTTATGGTTGATATAATCAAGGTGATCAGAGTCTGAGGTACTTGCTTCATCAAATGTTATTGCTTGAATTTGAATAGAGTCTGAGATGGAATCTCTTTCGCGTAGAGTCTAAGTCTGAGGGGTACAATAGACTCGATATAAAATCATGTTAAAGTCGAGTTGAAATCCTCTCGTTGCTTTAACTCTAATGAGGTCCATTCCACGAATGACTTTAACAAAGAGATTATAATATATATCCTCAAATGCAATATTTAGAAGATAATCTTTAGCATCTGATGATGTTTCCCCTAGACGTATTCATCTGAAAAAGCCTTAATCAAACTTATTACACATCTTGAATAGTTTTGTTGATCATCAAAACATGTTGGGAAGTTTAATCAACAATAGGGAACGTTTAACAATTGCGAATGACCCTCCAATTCACACATAAATCTAGATTGAAAAAATGCATGTATGAGAATGGCAGAGTGTACAAGAAGGAAAGAGAAGAGGAGGGACAAAGTTATTAGACATAGAGTGACCAGAGAGAGACCTAAGATCGTGCAATTAACGTTGCTATTGATGAAAATGTCGCTCAATCAAATAGGTTGATGTCTCAATCTTTCTTGTTTGTCATGATGCTTAGCTTTTGGCCACGCATGTTTTATAATAGAGTGAAGATCTACCGAAGAAAATTAAGAGCGTTAAACTTGAGACAAGGACATGTAGTCATGTGGCTCCGATCAATCGACAACACCGTTGTTTCGAGGTAAATAGGAAATGTTTAACAATTGCGAATGACCCCTCAAATTCACAGATATATCAAGATTTGAAAAGTGCATATACAATTAGACCACGGTGAAAGAACAATTCTTGTTAGGTTATACTTGGATCTATTGCGTGACAAAGAATGGTGGACGATTTCAACGAAAGCAGTCTAATGACCTGCCCCCAGCAATTTTTTATAGGCATTGCCACGTTAATAATAGAGACTGGCCAAAGTTAGTCAAGCAGAGAAGTTACCGCGAAGCTTTCTGCATAAGACATTGCAAAAGCATTTTGTAGTGTACTAAAGATATCATTCTAAGGGTAAGAAAAGAAAAAATATTTTTTGATAATAAGAAGTATCCGAATTTTCACTGAGACTAGTTCACACTTTTACATGCAAACCGATAGAATCCATATATATATATTCAACGGGCTCCGGAAGAATTTCCAAACATAAGAATTTAGAAACCGGTGCTTTGATAGATAAATGGACAAGAATCAAATGATTTAATATCTATTAATAATATAGACCTTCTCCTACTTTTGAATTGGCGACGTTAAGAACCTTATGTAAGAATTGAAGTTCTGGAAAATTGAGACTTTTAAAAAAAAAAAATAGGAGATCGGAGCTGTTTCATTGGAGGTGGGAAATTCATCCACTTTTGCAAATTCTTCTTGAGTTAGATAAAAGAATGAAATTGGCCGGTTCCACAAAAATGGAGACAATATTGAATAGTATGACACGATCACCTCATAAAAGTTTTCTCTCTCTCTCTCTCTGATGGAATGACCTCTTGTTGTACTAATTTAATCTCGTCAGTCTGATGACCGCTACTTTAGCCTGTGATTTATGATAATGAATGAATTGACCTTTAGAAAAAGGTTTAGGAGAGCAGTGGGCCATAATTAAAGACTCAAGTAGGAAAGGAAGACTACCAATGTTATATCTACGAAGTTCACTTGTTTGACGGCAAAAACACGCCAGAAGTATCAAAATTTATGTACGGTGATCATTTTAGTGTCAAAACTTTTCTTTGGACAATTTAAATGCCAACTTTTATTAAAAGCGATCACTTAAGTGCAAAAACTTTTTTCGGATCACTTAATTGTCAAAATCGAAGAAATTTTTGCACTTAAGTGATCATTTTTTTCAATTTCAGCACTTAGGTAATCCGAAAAAAAAATATTTTGGCACTTGAGTAATCCAAAAAAAAGTTTTGACACTTAATTGATTGTCTTTAAAAATAGTTGGCACTTAAGTGATCAGAAAAAAGTTTTGACACTAAAGTGTACGTCATACATAAGTTTTGATACTTCTGGTGTCCTTTACCCCTTGTTTGACAACCAATTATTATTAGGTCCATATATAACAACCAAAAGTGATAAATTGGTTGACACATAACTAAGTGTACTTTTCAAACTCTTTTCCAGCAAGTGTAGATATTAAAACTTTGGAATGCCTAATGTTTTTTTACTAAGGATTTGAAATGCCTAAGGTTTTTTCCTCAAGGCTTGGAAATGCATAAGGTTTTAAAGGGCAAAAGAACAGCGCAAGTGCCAAAACTTGGCACGGGGGGACACTTTAGTGCCAAAAGTTTTAAAAGAGACACTTAAGTGTCAAAATCGGAGAAGAAAGGAATACTCAAGTGCCAACGGCGAGAAATTCCGACTAAATTGCAGATGTGGCTTTTTCCAACAACAATTTTAAATGTCGTGGCTTTTTTTTTTTCCATCTTCTTCCTCCGTCTGGCCGGCCAGAGGGAGGGTCGGTGACAGCCGACGAGACTCGACCTGCAGATCTGGGCGAGGTCAAACCTTAGCATAGCAAGGCTTGACCTTGCCCTCCCTATCATTAGGCGAGCCATTGAATCGAGGAGCACACCCACAACGTGAGAGAGAAGAAAGCCATAAGCTCGAAGCTTGTCGTAATTCTTCAAGAGCCGCAGGGATGATTCACCGACCACTTGAAGGGCATCGTGACTATGACTCCCAACCTATATCGACATTTAACACGTGATTAGCAAACTTACTTAAATCTTGTAGTAAGTGCTGCCATGAAAACACATTAGTGAACAAACAAACAAGTTATTACGGCCTAAGTCCATTGATTCCTGTGCAATTAGATATTCTTAGTTCGGGGACTTGGTTACAATAATCATTTAACTAGCGCCCTTTCAGTACCTCAACTTGGTTGTTTAGTCACTAAAGTGTGCAAGCAGTTTTTCCAAATTTTAGAATCTAATATACGATTCCGCTAAGTGTCCATGTGATCTTTGAATTCATGTTAGTTCTATCATGCGACAGGGTCATGCTTTGAAAAGGTAACAGTTAACGTATTGAAAGTGTGCAATCAAATGAACGTATAACAAGGATATGCAAGCAATACCCTAACATTTGGTTATCATTTGTAAATTCAATTCATTTGACCCTACAAACATGCATTCAAAAAGGCTATATCTAAGAAAATTAAATAGCCAAACACGTGGTAAGGGCATGCAGTAGTATATTACAAGCTCGAGGGTTGATTTTTTATTTTTTGAAAATTTTATTTATTATTTACAATAAAATAATATTATTTTATTATACGAATCCCGATCGGAATGACCTGGTTTGACTCAGGATCTGACTTGGATACCCTAAATCTACCTTGGACGCTTGAACAGGGCGATTTACCTTGGCTGAACCGGATCTAGCCGGTTCAACTCGACTGGACCTGGTTGAACCGCTAGTTCAAGAATTGGGGAAGAGAGTCACTGGAGCTTCGATGGCCAAATTGATGGTAGTACGACCACCGGAGGCCTTCCATGAGAGCTGAGTGAGACACCTAAGCTCTGAGGAGTCGATTGGTGTGATTGACCAGCTTTAATTTTGGCCGGCTGATCACCAGCGAGCCAAAACAGTATCATTGAAGGGAGGAAATTTTGGGCAAAAGCTAGCCAGAACTTCGAGGGCCAAATTGATGGCTATCCAGTCACCAATGACCCTCCATAGGACTTGGGTGTCATACCCAAGTTCTGCGGGTTTAATTGATGTAATCGGTCGACCACAATTTTGGCTGGCCAATCGCCAATCCGGCGTTAGCAACCTCCTAAAAGAACCTAGATGAGTCACCAAGGTCCCTATGGAGGAGGTAGATGCATTGGATGGCCTCGATTTCGATCGGCCAGTCACTGGTGAGCCAAAAATCGAACTCAAGAAAAAGTAGGGATTTTTACCAAATAGTTGTCGCGCAATACAAATTTAAAGACAAATCAAAATAGCCGAAGTACAGGGAGAGAAAACGAACTTGGTATTCAATGCGCCGAGCCTCAACACCGTGGGGCCGACCTCTGTGTGCAGCCAGATCGCCAGAGGCTGGGCCGACACGGTATACCCCCGAAATAAGGCAAAGCAAAGCAAGTAGGGAGAGGAGAAAACGACCAACCTGTTTTGACAACAACAACGATCTCAAGTGTAGGCAATGGTCTTCGGGAGTCGTCTAGGCTAGTCGGAGGAGTCACGTAGGCCCCTTGTTTAACTGGACGATCTGTGGGAGCTCTAATCAACCTCCCTCCCTCTTCTCTGGCCTTCCTTGTCCTCCCTCTCTTCTCCTTGTTTTTCTCTCTCTTTTTCTAGGTTTTTCCTCTCAATCCACACTAATCATCCTTCTCGTTCCACCCCCTTCTCTCTCCTCTTCTTTTTCCTTTTATGGGTGAGCTTTGAGCCGCTTCCGTGGACTCCTCATGGCCAAGGAAGCCAACAAGTGGTCCTCCAAGCTTTAGTCTCTCTCTCTCTCTCTCTCTCTCTCTCTCTCCCCCCCCCCTATCTGGCGCACGTCCCTTCAGTAGCTAGCCTTCATAATTAGCCATCATCGCTGAGAGAGAGGAGAGAGGAAACATCTTGGTTGGCGGCGATCGCCTATATTCTCTAGAGGGGGTGCAGTGCGCTCGGCTCACGTGAATGGGAAAGGAGAGGGAAGTGGGCTCATAGGCCTAGGCCCCGTGGAAAGAAGAAAAAATAAGAGGCATCTCGGCCTAGGCCCACGCAAGGGAGAAAAAGGAAAAGGAGGGCCGGGTCACATGCACATGGGTCGAGCAACCCGACTTGATTTTTGCAATTTTTTCTTTTTTTTGGAAAATATAAAATTATCTATTTTTGTCTTTTTTCTGTGCCTATGCTAATTTGGCATTTTTTTCATAGAGAAATTAGATTAAATTAGAAACAAAGACTGGACTGACGAAAAATAGGTATCAACAACGACTTGCGATCAATCATCCAATGATTCTCTTGCCATCTTCAACATACAAAGATTTTTAAGGACATCAGCATCCCCGTTGATTCCTCATCTTCACAGATTAACCACATCAGTTTTCAAAAACCTCCAAGGACATCAGCATCCTAGTTGATTCCTCATCTTCACTGATTTGACTGAGTCAACTTCCAAAGATCTCCAAGCATACCACGTTGACTCCAAGTGTACATGTTGGTTCATCATCTTCACTGAACTCACAAGGATCATAGTTATTGTCATACTCTTCCACCTCATTTAATCAAGGCAGCTGCTCCTGCCAACAATCCACTGCTTGATAACAATCTGTTGCACCTGATACTGCATTCAATATGATGCTGATATTTCTTCTAGTGTTGTTTATGACAACATCTGTATTGTGGCTTGTGTGTATATCACCTAGTACTATACAACCATTATACACATTAGTAGCCTTTGATTGTCTTTGTCATTGTCAAAATAATATAGTGGATTTTCCCAATAATCACTACATTGGTGATTTTCCCAACAAAATTCAATGGTATGGGCGACTGAATCAATAAAAGATTCTAATCGCCACTCTTAACGGTTACTTAATCTTCTTTTGGTAATTTTATCCAACAGATTGATTGGGGAATTATCCTCTGAAGGCTATCCAATAGGAAGTTTGCAAGTGGCAGAATATAAAAGGAGATCAAGAGGCTGATGAGAGAGTGACCATGAATAAAAAATTCCAAAGTCTGACGAAAGCTTCGATTATAAATACTTATCTTTATTAAGCCATAAACTGTAATCTTTGAAAAACCTTTGATAGAGTGATTGTAAGATAGTGTGGTCTATCATCTTGAGCATCATCACTCATTGTAATATTTGAAGATTATCTAGTTGAATCCAACTAGTAGACTGTTAGCATGGCAAGTAGACGTAGCCTTGAATCAAGCCAAACCACCATAAGTTTCGTGTGCAAAATTCTCTTTCTCTCATTTCTTATTTTCTGCTTCCAAGACACTATTGCACACTTGCACTGCTCATCTCGTCGAAAGCAAAGTTCAGACTTTGTATCATCCTTCATATTTCACATCTTGACTGTTTTGATTTCGCATTTTAAGTCAATTTTATTTTAACACATCTATTTACCCCCTCTAGGTGTTAGATCTAACCATAGTAATTTCAAGAAACTTTTTACTTCTTATGGCACCTTTCTTAGTATGTTTTATTTGTTTACCTTTAATATAATCGATATAAACTCTAAGATCCGTAAAATCCAAATTCAGAAGAATTTCTTTCTTCACTAACCTTTGCATTCTTTTTTGGGATATGTGACTCAAATGCTTATGTCACAAGTAAGATGAATTCTCATCAACTAAACGTCATTTAGTGCCAACATTATGATTCAAGGTCATTAAAATCTCAACAAAAGCATTATCAAGTTTAAACTTGTAAAGACCAACATATAAAATTTTAGTTCCAATAAGATTATATTTCTTAAAAAAAACTTAAAGATCCAGAGCCGAACTTAAAATAAAATCCCTCTACATCAAGTTTTGGCAAAGAAACTAAGGGTGTGTTTGTTTTCAATTCTCTTCTAGAATTCAACTTCAGACAATCATTGATTCTAGCTAGAAGTGATTCTAGAAGAGAATAAAAAATAAATTTTTAGAATGTTTACCAAACGCGCCCTCATTCTATTTTTGCTTCTGGCAAGTTTACTAAATGGTGGCCGGGGATCGGCGACAAGCAGCGACCGACAAGCGTGAGAAAGAAAGAAGAAGGAAAATGAGAAGTGAAAGAAGTGAAAATAGAAAATAATCACTTCTGGCTTTAGAGAATCACTTCTTTTACCAAACACAATTCTCATTCAAAAATAGAAAATTGCTCTATAAGTAATTCTTTACCAAATGCATTTCTGCTCTAGAATTACTTTTGGAACAGAATTAGAAATTCTGAAAGGTTATCAAATGCACCCTAAATTGTGGGAATATGTAGGTACATAAAGGGTTCGAAACAAATCCAAATAATGCACAATATCTAAGATTAATCCATAAGTGTCAATACCTTCTACTGGAGTCTTGTCTCTTTTCCCTGTGAACACATACTTCTCATTTGGTTTTATGGTTTTGATCATAAGGAATCCCTTTCTTTTCAAACCATGCTTACGCTTCAGGTAATTTTTCTTCAAGTGTCCAATTTTATTACAAAAGTGACAATAAGATTTTATTCCTTTTTGTGGATTTGAGAAGCCTTAGAAAGAGTCATTTGGGTTGTATAATCCTTTCTTCTTGTTCTTTCCACATTTTCTATTGAAATTCTTTTAAGCTTCTTGATGACTTAAGAGATAAATAGAATGAGTCTTTTGATTCTTAATCCTTGTTTCCTCTTGAACAAGCATACAAGCCAATTCATTTCCATTTCACTTATTTTTTATAGTGTTATAATTCATTTGAAATGGCCAAAATTATTCATGAGACAATGAATTAAGCATGAACTGTACTAAAAAGTACTCATCCACGTTCATTCCTAAAATCTTTAATTTTGCTGCTAAATTCATCTTCTCAAGTACATGCTCATCCATGGTATACAAACCATCATATTTCATGGTAGTGAAAGTGCTCATCAATGTACCAGCAAGTGATTTATCGGCAATTTGAGAATGCTCTTCCATAAATTCCTTAGTACCGTCAGTTTTGGGAAGAGTAGTCTTTATTGCAATAACCATTCGCATAAACTTCAGGCTTAATATGTTTGATCTTTCCCAAGCTTTATGGAAATACTTTTCATTATCACTACTCGCATCAGTAATTGCAACCAGTTCTTCAACTTGAAGTGCTAAATCAAGATCCATTACTCCTAAGCGAAATTAGACTTGTTCACACCAATCAAAGAAATTCATTGTCACGCCCCAGCCCTCGAGTGCACGACCATCTCGATACTTCTCTTGGGTCATTTGAATGCAACGTCCCAAGACATGCTGTCGACCCATTCATTTTATCTTTTGATTAACGTAAGCGAAAATGAATAATAAACACCCGACAATCACAACAATAGGGATACCGGGAAAAACAACAGAACTAACGTCATTAGCAAAACTCACACTTTATTTATATATTTGTTAACCCTATGAAGTTATATGTACAAGCCATCGCTACAAGCCGCTTCCTATTGAGACCATCAAAAAGGTACCGGGGGTCGGGTTAACCTATCTCCTCTACGCTAGGGCACCTTGATCTGCCCCGAACCACACATGTCGACTTTCCATTCTATGGTCTTGAAAAGCGGTTAACAACAACGGGTGAGATAAAATCTCAATAAGTTAACAATCTAAGCCTCGTGTAGGGTACTAATTCGCCTAGAACATACCCTAAACACGCAGCTTACTATCGATGACAGATCAATAGCGAGTGACTCTCGCTCTACTTCATCTATAACAAGTTCGAGTGACTCAACTTAATATCGATCAACTAACAAATCACAGACATCTTTACCTTGCCTTGACACATGCACACGCCCTGCATATTGTCAATTATAACATTCTATAAATAATACATCAGCCAAGGCACATAATTAGAACACATATCACTGATTCTCATCGGCAATACATCCAAGCGTGTTCCCATTTTATGCCTAGTTATTACGCACGCTCTTAAGCACAACCCGAAGGTTGGTGGTTCTCGACCTCTTTGGGCCACGGCACAACCCCCGGTTGGCAGTCTTCCGGCATAATCGAGTATCATTCCAAAACCATCAAGCACGGTAACGTCACAACCTCCCTCGGAGATGGACGGCATTCCATAAAGGAAAATCGATTTGGCCTCTACTGCGATCTGTTATCTGACCCCGCCGGGCATCCGACAAATCATCATCCCCCCACCCCACCGAGAATCCAATAAATCGAGCATCATCCTCAAGCATCTTAGGGGTCCATACTCTTTTTATGATCACATGAGCAAACCAATTATGCATGCCATCCTCATTTCTTCTTTCTTTTAGCCAATGCAACCATGATACGTGCTCATGTCATGAGTCATGTTCATACGTCAAACTTATTGCCATTTTCACTCGAAAAATGCAATAAATAAATCATGCATGATCACACAGACATGCTTTTTCCGTCAAACTTTACATACTTCATTTTTCAAGCCTCCTAAATTATTCAAACAATTAAAACTTGATATCTAAGTATGACACCTCATGAATCATAATTTATATGCCAAAAATGCATTCTTTTCAACTAGAAAAATAATAGTTTATGAAACAATCACCTTCTCAAAGCAATCCTCACCTCAAATCATACCAAAGCATATGTAGAAGTACCACATATCATAAGTACAAAGCATACTAATTAATTAACTTATCAATTGAACCTCGATAATTTATCGCTAATTCCTCGATAGCTTATTGCCTATTTGACGATAGCTTATCACCCCTTTGGTGATAGCTTATTACCCATTTCCTTGATAGGTTATCACTTCCACTTATCACTTTCTTAAGAACCTATCGCCAGCACTTATCATTTCATGATAACTTAGCACTTAACCGAACCATAGTTAACTAACCCAACTATAGTTAACTCTAAACTTCACTTAATCTAACTCTAAGTGCAATTAACAACCTAACCAAGGATTAAGGAGTTAACTCACCGTTTAATAACGGCGGCGATGGCGCGAAGGCGATGGTGGGGGTGGTGGTGGTGGCTTGGCGACGGCACGTGGATGGAAAATGGGTATGGATGGCGGCTCAGCTCGGTGACTTGGACAGCAGAGCTTGGCACGGCAAGAACAGCATGATGATGAACTGGGTGGCACGGCACGGCGAGTGGTGGCTTGGTGCGGCGATTGGCTTGGCTCGGTGCGGCGATGGGTGGCTCGGTGGTGACGGCATTGTACGGCTACAAGGCGGCAAGGGTACGACAACGACGCAGCAAAGCGAGGGGCGGTGAAGGTAGCCAAACCAAGAGGAAAATGAAAGAGAGGAAAAAAAGAGAGAGAAGGGAAACAAAGAGTAAGAATGAGAAAGAGAGAAAGAGGGTTGTCTTAGCCTATGTCTTCCAAAGTCTAACTTCTCCACCAAGCTTTCATTATTGCCCTCATTAATGTAACCCCAAAAATTTATCAAACCAAGCTTATAAGTCCAAGTTTCTACAAGGGGTATAATTGTAATTTCCACCTTTTGCATTATTCATATGTGCTTGCATTATTCACGTGGGCTTGGTACTATTCACGAGGGCTTGGGTTGAAATTTAAAGGACTTAATGGGCTTGATATCTAATGCGCCCTTTATTTGGGCTAATAATAGGCTTTTGAGGGCAAAACGGTAATTTCCTCTTATAGGGCTTCTTTGTGGCCGAATTTCATATGAAATAGGCCCGTTGGTTCATGCCAAGTCTGTAAGTTCTTTTTGGTTCTCAATTTTCGGCTTACCGTCACTTATTCGAAAATTTAGGATTTACAGATAAACTTTAGGATTTTGATAACTTAACGTCCAATAGTTGTCTCTCAATCCTTTAAAGTCCAATACTCTTCATCGAATTTGAATTCGTGGTTAAAATCCATCGAATTCGATCTTGGTACATTAGTCGAAAATTGAGGATGTCACACAAGGACTATTCCTCAACAGACATTATGAAATAACATTTTCAAATATTATTCTCTGCGCATTAAATAGGTGAGCCAGAATCAGGATGTCACAACTCTTCCCCCTTAGAAAATTTCGTCCTCAAAATTTATATCTTTATCTGATTCTCGAAAAGTTGATGATACTGTTATTTCATGATTTCCTCACACTTCCAAATGGCCTCTTTTGTATCATGGTTTTGTCATAGAATCTTTACTAAACCAATAACCCTGTTCCTGAGCACTTGTTCTTTTCGATTCAATATCCATACTGACCTTTTTACGTACTTAACTCACTCATCCACTAATGACATCCTAAACATCAAAGCAAAGCTCGTAAGCTTGAATTCCTTTCTGACTATTGTGTATTCACCTTCTATGTCCTCGATGTCTAAATGCATACTTTACTTCCCCAATTGAAACATGCCACCAAATGTAAAGATGCCTCGAGGACTGCGAAATGTCATGTCAATTGCGTGCCGGTTCCGTTAAATAAAAATTTTAGTGCATGAATCTCATTGCTCGTGCCTCGGCTGAGTGGTATTTGAGAGTGAAAAAATGGTTCGACACCCTGGGTTCAAAACTTGGAGGCAGCGACTTCAGTTGCCATCCCCTCCCCCCTTTTTGCACCATCTTTTATTTTCGTCCAAGATGAAAGACCCATTGGTTTAGCATAGACGTATGAAAGACGTCATATACTTGAGCAAGTCTCGGTGGCACACGAAATGATAGGCCAAAACCCAAATTCGTTCTAAAATCTCAAAAGGTACAACATATCTCAGAGTCAGCTTTCCTTTCTCTAGCCTTATCTCCTTGCGGACTTAGAAGGAGTATAACGGTAATTTCCACCATTAGCACTATTCATATGGACTTGCTTTATTCACGTGGGCTTGGTACTATTAACGAGGGCTTGGGCTTGAATTTAAAGAGCTTAATGGGCTTGATATTTAATGGGCTCTTTATTTGGGCTAAAAATGGGCTTTTGGGAGCAAAACGGTAATTTCTTCTTATAAGGCTTCTTGGTGGCCGAATTTCATATGAAATAGGCCCGTTGATTCATGCTAATCTCGTAAGTTCTCTTTGATTCTCAATTTCCGGCTTACCGTCACTTATCCGAAAATTTAGGATTTATCGATAAACTTTAGGATTTTGATAACGTAACGTCCAATAGTTGTCTCTCAATCCTTTAAAGTCCAATACTCTTCATTGAATTTGAATTTGAATTTGTGATTAAAATCCATCAAATTCGATCTTGGTACATTGATTGAAAATTGAGGATGTCATACAAGGACTATCCTTCAACAGACATTATGAAATAACATTTTCAAATGTTATTCTCTGCGCATTAAATAGGTGAGCTAGAATCAGGATGTCACATTCATTACATTGAATAATGGAATAGACGAAGCATGGGAATGAAGAGAAACAAATAGAAATACTGCAAATATGCAAGAAAATACTTATACATTAATGCTTACAAATATACATTTAATTACAATGACGCTAATAACTTTATTTGGCAATTACAAATATACCTCAGTAAAATTTATTTACTATCTTTAGATATACAAACAAATCTAACAAGCTATTATGTTAAAAAATTATAAGAAATTGATTAACCTTTGGGTGAATCCATAAGTTCTTATAACAAATGAATTCCAATATACCCATGACCCCAATAAAGATATGTAACATATCAATTACAATCATAGCATCGATTGATCATGGGTAATTGAATAAAACGCCTTAAGGTTCGATCACTTTGGTGACTAACAAACCATTCATAATATAATTTTTAAATTGTAATACACAATAATTGTTTCATAATTTGATTATCTCTAAACGTTAAGATTTAATCACTTCCGTGATAAAATAGTTATGAAGGTATGAGAATTAAATTATACATTATGATGCCTTAAGAATATATGTCAATTTTTTTTATAAATATATAAATACATATATCAAAACAATTAACGTGCTGGAAAACATAAGAATAAATATACACCAAGAGCACTAAACCCAAACAATAATTTACGTGCGATTTCATTAAGCAAGAACTCGAATTAATCAATTCGATGTATATATATCTATAATGAGCATTACTGGGAGAACATTAACGAAACCATATATATTTTATTAATCGAAAAAAACATGAGATCCTAAACCATGCTCCGTTACCAACTGTAAGCTATAATTTACTTCAGTTATGCGAAAATTCATAATAAAAAAGATCTTAGATCTTCATGATTTTCACGATATGAGGGATTAAGGCATACCTTTGTCCATAGCAATAACCTTGAGAATGCAAACCCCGAGCTTCAATTGTTGCAAAAATAGGATAAATGATGAAATCCAATTTCTCTCCCTTAACCCACTTTTCTTAAGGTATTTTATCTAATGGAGGACAGCATACAACTTTTGGTTGTTAGTATAGGTAGAGAGAGGAGTAGACTATTTTTATAAGCTATCAATAGATGCCTTCAACCATTGGAGGATTGTCCCAATGCCACTCTTCTCACTTGGGAAGGGGGAGGTGGGGGCTTCGAATTCCCACCTTCAGGAGGTTGAGGCGGGGACGCGTGAGGAGAGAGCAAGGTTTCGCTACCTATGCACACACATAGCACACACGGTGGCTTATATAATAGAATTAGGATATGATAGAACCAAACCCAAAAACAAAAAAAACAAAAAGATGCCTTCAATAAGTGTCTTCCATTAAAGCACATTGAATATTCTATCTTCATAAAAGTGGCAACTCCTTATATTCTATCTTTATAAAAGTTGCAACTTTTAATATGCTATCTTCATAAAAATTGCAACTTTTCATAGCCAACACGTTTTTAGCATTTAAATAATTACTAAACCATTAATAATATCATGTGGGCCACAATTATTCTTACACTGCAAGTATAAGTGGCTATGTCAATTTGTAATTGAGTCGTGTTAAACTCGAAACAAATACACCCTTTTGTCTTCTCAGAGATGGTGTAGCTCCAAAATAAGTTGCTCTATCGGGATTGCACCAAATTGACTCCTTGTAAATTTGGTTGACGACATTTGGAGATTTATATCTTTCCGTCTTCCAAAGCAAGTGAGCTTCACTTAACTTTGACCATCTTTAACTATTTGCAAAAGAAATGGATGAAAAAGTTAATTCCAATGCAAAGCGTTTTTATTGGAACAATTACAGTTTTACCATCTTGGAGTATCTCTCCACGGGCCATCTTACAAAAGTGATCGAGTGAGAAAGACAAAATTCGTGCATCTCTTTCTTGAAATTCATTTTGAAGACATTTCGGAGATAACATGTGAAAGCCCAGCACGTAGGGTCTGTTTGAAGCATTTGCAAGTGTTTTCAAAGAATATCAATGATTTTTGTGAACCTGAGTTTTTTTTTATGGTCGATTGTGAACCTGAGTTTCATTAATCGAAATGTAGGCCGCATTAGTTACGAAAGGTTCTATTGGGATTCATATTCAAAAACCTGTGGCAGAAAATTTTGTTGTATCTTAGTTTAGTAATGGAAACAACAAAGGCGACCTCTCAATAAGATCAACCCTTAGGATGAAAGCGAGGCAATAATACTATGTCCCGGTATCCTCATTCATGAGGATCAAGTATTTTGCCACGATTTCTTTATACGAGAAGACGTCATTGAAAGACCAACATACGACCATCAATACATCCGTGCAACTAAGTTCTAAACTTTGTCTCAAAATACACGTTCTTACATTCTTCAGATATTGCAGTCAGTGGAGAGTTACATGCCACATGAATTCTTTGCTTGTACTATAGCCACTACCGCAACATGGTTACTTCTGAAGTGTTTATTAACAACGATGGCTAGTAAAAGCCTATATACACACGTCAGGGTCGTGAAGATATGGCTAAGCCCAGTCAACGACCTTCTTCGATGATCGAGGTTAACAACGGTTCGCCGGAGCTAACTGATGGCGTAGGAACACAATACACAGGAACGGGCATCTTCATCGGGAGATTCGGGACATCAGCCTCGAACTTCAGAACTTGAATCGCTTGCCGCATCGACGGCCTCCGGTTCCAATCTGGATGGGCACACCACAACCCCACCATCATCAAGCACTCAACTTGCTTCTCCTCGAGATCTGAGCCCATCCTTTCATCAACAGCCTCTAGAAGCTTCCCGTCTCCAAATAGATCCCAAACCCACTCTACCAAACTCATCTTTAACTTCTGATTTTTCCGATCCCTAGCTTTTCTTCCCGTGGCGATTTCTAGGGCGACAACTCCGAAGCTGTAGACGTCTGACTCTTTGCTTGCTCGGCCGGTGCTTACGTACTCAGGTGCAAGGTACCCGAGAGTACCTGCCAAATCAGTACTCTGTGGATCGAGTTCGTGGTCCATCAGCCTAGCCAAACCAAAGTCGCCCAATTTCACATTGAAACTAGAGTCTAACATGACATTGCTAGACTTGATGTCCCTGTGTACTATGCACTGCTCCCACTCTTCATGCAAATAGAAGATAGCCGAGGCTAAGCCCAACGAGATTGTGTACCTAATTGACCAATTGAGAGGACGCTTCTTTCCAAAGAGATGAAAGTCGAGGCTCCCGTTCGGCGTTCGGCATATACTCATAGACGAGCAAGAACTCGTGCCCTTCATGGCACCAGCCTATGAGCTGCACGAGGTTCCGGTGCCTCAAACTGCTAATGACCTTCACCTCTGTGACAAACTCTCTTTTCCCCTGCTTGGAGCCTTTGGATATTTTCTTCACCGCAATCGTCGTGTCTAGCTCGATTAAATATCCCCGGTACACGGCCCCAAAGCCTCCTTCTCCAAGCTTTCTGTCATCTGAGAAGTTGTTGGTTGCTGAAGCGAGGTCTTGGTAGGAAAAACTCCTCGGTCCAGCACGTCTCCCGAAGTCGTCGTTGAAAGACGTCAGCATGGCCGTCTCGGCTAATTTCTCCGTGCGCTTTCGCTTCCTCCTCCTCCATATTATTCCTAATGCAATAGTTGCACCAGAAATTACCACAACGCTCACTGGAATCGCCAACCCAAGTAATAGGCCAACCCTTTTTGGATTCCCACTGGTCGGTTCCTCCACAGCAATACTCGATTTGAAATCCCAAGAACAAAGTGCTTGTCGTCCTGCGTAAAGGTCACCTGCGGCCGAAATTCCGATCACGACCCATTCAGGAAGGACTGTCCTTAGATCGATCTGATACCAGAGGCTTGTGTTCTCCTGGGGGTTCGGCGTAGTCTCAAAGCTCCATGCCACACTCAAATTCATCGTGGAGGCATTATAATCAATCCGTGCGTTGATATTATCTCCACTATGATATGTGACATTCCAAGGAGTGGTAACGGCCGAAGCAATTGAGTTCTTGTTGATCCCAACATGCTCATAAGCGGGTTCCCATTCCGGGTCTACCAAAGTGTCAAACTCGACGTGTATGATTTGATTCTGGGACGAGTCACTGTTCGTGTTGTTGAACAGGCCTAGAAACCCACCTGCAGAATTGACTGGGATTTGAAATCCCACGGGAGCAACGAAAAATGCGATCCCCGCTCCATAGTGGTTGGAATGATTAATATTGGGGTAGATGTTGAACTGGAAGTGGGTAGTGAAGTCGGAGAGCTTCCCCGAACCGGAGTCCCATAACTGGACTTTCGTGTTGTACGTGGCTCGGCCTACGTGGCTATGATAGGTCCAACTCGTAAAGTCGACGGCTCCTACGTAAGGCTTCGCATCTCCCTCGTACAGTATATCGTTTGCGGCGGGATGGAAGCGAGGGATGCTGAATTCAAGGCAAATTGCAGAGTGGACAAGAAGGAAAGGGAAGAGGAGGGACAAAGTTGTTGAAATTGATGAAGGCATTCTTGGACATAGAGTGAAGAGAGAGAGAGAGCGCGATCTGATTGTGCAATTGACGTTGTTATATATGAAAATGTCACGCAGATCGAATAGCTCGATGTTTCCATCATTTGTTAATTGTTCATGATGCTTGGGACGCGCATATTCTTTAACATAGCAAAGATCCACCCAAGGAAATCAAGAGTTTCGAGGTAAATACGAGATGTTTAACAATTGAGATTCACATAAAAATCCAAATTTGGAAAGTGCATATACGATTAGATCGCTGCGAAAGATCAATCAGCTGTGTGACAAAGAATGGTAGGCATATCAACGGAAGAAATCTAATTTAATAGGCATTGTCATGTGAACAATGGAGACTGGCTAGACTTATTGTGGTTCTCTGAACCGGAAGGCAGAGAATGGTTACCACGAAGCTTTCTGGATGAGACACAGCAAAAGCACTTTGTGGTATACTAGTTTTATCATTCTAAGTGGAATAAAGGGAAAATATTTTTTAACAATAAAGGATATCCGAATCTTCGTTTGGACAAGTTCCAACTTATAGACACAAACTAAGAGAATCCATAAAATATATATATATATATTTATCAACAAACTCTAGAAGGAATTCCAAAGATAAGAATTTAGAAACCAGGTGCTTTAATAGTAAAATGGAAAAAAATTACTCAATCAATCTTAAATTTATTGTACCGATACCAATTCAATTTTAAACTTTTTAATTTTGCCAAAATTAGTTCTAAAAAATTGCGTGAGGTTCCAATATAATCCTTCAAGTCAATTTTCACCGAAAATAGGAAAATGTTTTTCAAATCATTTATTTTTCGCCAAATAAAAAATATTTTCATCGTTCATGAAAATATTTAAATATAATTTATTGTCGATAATTAAAAATAATAATTGAATAATAATTTCAAGCGATATAGTCAATCGTCTTTATAAAATATTTTCCAAATCATTCATTTTTTGCCAAACAAACGAAGCCGACAACTCTAAGTAATCGCCCCTATAAAGGAAATCTTTTGGAGTGAATAATCCTTTCTCTCTAACCAACATAGGAATTCTAAATAACCCTTAATGTTCCGTATTCATAATCGGGTCTCCATGCACAGCTCTTTTCGGGTCCGGTTTCGTTCAATGGATTCAAACTAGAGACGTATTATGGCGGTAAGTTCTTGGAAAGCACTTATTGGAAAGTCTGTTTGTCGATTTCCTTCATTTCTCTGTCAATTCGTTTTCGTTGACCGGTTGATTGTTGGGTTGTGATCGCACGCTTCCGCACTCAACCCCAAAGTTTGGTCTGGCTCGATTGTAGGAATTCAAGAAGAGACATGCAGACGGCAAAATTCAATATCGCGAAAACGCAACCTT
The DNA here is from genome assembly GCA_001662345.2 of Metrosideros polymorpha var. glaberrima. Lineage (NCBI taxonomy): Eukaryota > Viridiplantae > Streptophyta > Magnoliopsida > Myrtales > Myrtaceae > Metrosideros > Metrosideros polymorpha. The sequence goes on along the minus strand of BCNH02000008.1, from coordinate 14,815,368 downwards.
GAATCGTCAAGCGAAGGTATATCTTCTTCAAAGCATTTCACCCAAAACGCAATGGGTCCGCTCTTTCTTCTTCAACAAATTTTAGAGCCTTGGCATCCAGTAAGTGCAGAATTTTCACAACGAGGGACCCGTAAGGTGAGATTCCTCGGTGCCTCCCCCTCACATTCATTAACGTGAGATATGATGGGATGAGGTAAGCTAATACCAATTCCTTGATGCAGAACCCAAAGCAACTTGCAACCCTTCGTCATACCAGAGTTAGCTCAGCAATACCTCCTTGAGGTAGAATGCAAGACAAAAGAACTTTATGTTGTACAATTAAATGAGTGACTGGTAGATTTAAACCAATGCCTAGTGTCTTCAGCACAAGTTTCATAAACATCACCACCAAAGTTGAACCTTAGTACATTAGGCTTCCCCTTATCCAGATTAGGATAAAACGTCCTCACCAAATTAGGATAATGCTTCTCATTCATTGCACGCGGGTCACCAATGAATTCGTTTTTGTATAGGAGCAATCAAGAGTCCAGAGGCAGAAAGAAATCCCAAATCCACCACTCTACCTCTAGTTTGTTTCATTTGGAGTCCATGAAAGAATGATAGCTCTCCCATGATACTCATCTCAAAATCAACAAAAACGATACTATCGAGTGTTAAACGTTCAATGATCCAATGTCGACACGATATTCTATAAAAGACATCAAAAGCAATAAGAAAACCAATATTCAATCCTTCCAATTAGCTATCACGAGCTTCCAATAACGGATTCTTCAATAATACACCTAGAAAAACAAGAAAATAGCTTAGTCTCAGAGGAAGATAATTATAGCATAAAACTATATTTTAGCAAGAAAATTAAAAGAAAGGAAAGATTTAATTGATGTCCATTTGCAAAGAATGACAAATTCTATTGCAAGAGTGCTGTTCAGTCATAATTTGAAAGAGATGAGAAGGACAAGGCCACTGGTACACCTGTGCCACATGTAATCCTCTCGTTGCTTTGACTCTAATGAGGTCCATTCCACAAATGACTTTGACGAAGAGATTATAATATATATCTTCAAATGCAATATTCAAAAGATAATCTCTAGCATATGATGATGTTTCCCTTAGACGTATTCATCTGAAAAAGCCATAATCAGATTTACTACACATCTTGGATAGTTTTGTTAATCATCAAAACATGTTGGGAAGTTTAATCAATGATAGGGAACGTTTAACAATTGCGAATGACCCCTCCAATTCACACATAAATCCAGATTGAAAAAGTGCATGTAAGAAAATGGCAGAGTGTACAAGAAGGAAAGAGAAGAGGAGGGACAAAGTTATTGGACATAGAGTGACCAGAGAGAGACATGAGATCGTGCAATTAACGTTGCTATTGATGAAAATGTCGCTCAATCAAATAGGTTGACGTCTCAATCTTTCTTGTTTGTCATGATGCTTAGCTTTTGGCTGCGCATGTTTTATAATAGAGTGAAGACCTACCGAAGAAAATTAAGAGCGTGAAACTATAGACAAGGACATGTAGTCATCTGGCTCCGATCAATCGACAACACCGATGTTTCAAGATAAATAGGAAATCTTTAACAATTGCAAATGACCCCTCGAATTCACAGATATATCAAGATTTGAAAAGTGCATGTACGATTAGACCGCGGTGAAAGACCAGTTCTTGTTAGGTTATACTTGGATCAGCTGCGTGACAAAGAATGGTGGACGATTTCAACGAAAGCAATCTAATGAGCTGCCCCCAGCAATTTTTAATAGGCATTGCCACGTTAATAATAGAGACTGGCCAAAGTTAGTCAAGCAGAAAAGTTACCATGAAGCTTTCTGCACAAGACATTGCAAAAGCACTTTGGAGTGTACTAAAGATATCATTCTAAGGGTAAGAAAGAATGATAGCTCTCCCATGATACTCATCTCAAAATCAACAAAAACGATACTATCGAATGTTAAACGTTCAATGATCCAATGTCGACACAATATTCTATAAAAGACATCAAAAGCAATAAGAGAACCAATATGCAATCCTTCCAATTAGCTATCACGAGCTTCCAGTAACGGATTCTTCAATCAATACACCTAGAAAAACAAGAAAATAGCTTAGTCTCAGAGGAAGATAATTATAGCATAAAACTATATTTTAGCAAGAAAAATTAAAAGAAAGGAAAGATTTAATTGACGTCCATTTGCGAAGACTGACAAATTCCAGTGCAAGAGTGCTGTTCAGTCATAATTTGAAAGAGATGCGAAGGACAAGGCCACTGCGATTATGCTAATAATAACACATAAGCCTTGAAAACAAAATAAATACTTACTCAAGCCACTATGGAATCTGAAAATACTGCATCTTAACTTCAAGTCTCCAAAGAAAGATATTACCTAAGGATAGAAAATATAGATTCAACTAGCAAATGTGCCAGAGTACCAACTATGACAAGATCTTTTCAATGTTTACATGTAAGCATTCCAATTGGCCTTTTACACTTAATAACATCTTGAGAGTGTCTTGGGTTTTTTCTGTGAACTTTTTTTAGGAGAAAGACACCGGGAGAGATTGGGCAAGATAATGGGTATAGATTGGGTGTAATTAGGGCTAGGGATCGAGATATAAGATTAAGGTTGTAATCTCTATTCTTCATAGCGGACATATCATCATTAATTAGTAAACTATGTCTCGAATTCGAGTTGCGTATGAAATTCTTCCCGTTTAGAGGATTAGATTTTGTTTAAAAAATTTGGTGTGATCTTTTAATCCTGCCCAAATCAGGAAGTCTTCGGCGGAGGAATCTTCTTTTTTGTTTTTTGTTTTTTTTTGTTTTTTGTTTTTTGTTTTTGTTTTTTCTGAAAAAGACTTCATTTCGTTTCTTCAAGGGGATTCATCACTACAAAATATGCGGGTCTCGGAACAAATGAGGTCCCATAAAATACTGGGCTGATTAGACAGCCAATCTCTGAGAAGAAAATTACACTTATGGGCCTTTGCTACCCAGTCGGCAATTTGGTTTGCATCCCTAAAGTAGTGGGCTAAGCTTAAATTGTCAAAATGGGCCAGCTCATCCTTGCAAGCCTTGATAAGGGGTTCCACTTCCCACGAAGGCATATCACTATCCGTTACCGTTCTTATCCAAGTCAAGCTGTTAGTCTCCAACACCACACGAGGGGCACTACGTGAGGCATTTGACCGAAGGAACTTCAAGGCTTCTAAACATGCTAGGGACTCCGTTTGCTCAGCAGTAGTCGCCTTTACCTTCTTTGCAAAACCATCAATCAGCCTCCCGGAGTAGTCTTTGCATATGCATGATATGCTCCCCTCTGATTCGTCTACCTTAATTGAGCCGTCGACATTAATTTTCAGTGTATCCTTATATGGTGGTTGCCATCTCGCAGGTGAGTTCGCATGGCGCCTCTTTGTTATTCCCTTCCCCGGGTTCCAGATCTCAAAGTTTTGATGAAAGGCCAAAGCAGACTCCATGATCCGAGCTGGATTTGGCCTTTGGTGTCTGAATACGAAGTGATTTCTCGATTTCCACAACTCCCAGAGCACTTCGGCCACCAGTTCCAGCGAAGGTGAGTCTTTTGTTTTCCTATTATGTTCTAGCAACCACGTCTCGAAGCGTCTGAGTCCTTCAATAGCGATTCTTATTTTCAACGCAGGGTGACTCCAGATCTCCTCCGTCCACTTACACAGTAGGAACAAGTGCTCTACCGTTTCTGGGTCGTCACTGCAAAGTGGGCATCTCGATTTAGGTAAAATTTTCCGTTTCCAAAGATTTTCGGTAGTGGGTAAGGCATTATGGCATATGAAAGTTTTGATTTTGGAGTAGTCCGTAAGTTCCAGATTGTGTGCCATAATTCTTTGGGATGTTGATAGGAAGATTGAGCCTGGTCTGATTGCTGGTTATTTTCAGCCTCCCTAACATGGTTATATGCACTCTTTACAAGATTATTTGTTACTTCTTCAACGCAATGGGTCCACTCTTTTTTGTTGAAGGCGGTTATCTTTGACCCTCCGATTTCTTGGACTATCTTTCATGTTGCGTACAGGAGGAGGCCCTTCTATATATATATATA
>BCNH02000008.1:14776527-14809267 GCA_001662345.2 Metrosideros polymorpha var. glaberrima | reverse complement strand
AAATATGTTGATAGGCTATAACTTAGGCTTCCTTCTTAGTGACCTCCTTAGACGAGGGATTGAGATTCTGTTGCGCGTCACAACACATAAAATATGAAGGAAATCCTGAAACACTCTTTCATATATTTTTTTCCCTCTCTCTTTTCTTCCATAAATCCCCTAATTATAAATATATTCTCTTGTGAAACCGAGTAACACCTAAACAAAAAAGTAAACCTAATCCCCCAAAGAAACTATATGGTGACTTAAAATTAATGCAGATAATTTATCCGATCTGGAAAGATATTTCTAATGGAAACTGAGAGCCGCATCTCAATGATGAATGCAATGACGCAGAGACCAAATTTAGAGACAAGGTAAAAAAATTGCCGTGCCTAGCTCATCCGGAGGTGCGAAATATTGAAATTTCGTTCCGTAGAAATGGGATCCCCCCCTTCCCCCCTCGCTTGGTCCACACCATCTACATCCAAGCTTAGTTTTGCTGCACAGCTAGCTGAGAATAACCAACTTTTAACAGACAGAAGACCAGAATGAAGAAGTCGATTTGATTTTTGCTTTTTGGGCAAGAGAAAGTTGAAGATTAGCAACGACAATTCAACTGCCGAAGAGTCGTGTCGTGGATCACATTTTCCTTTCGCCTGTGATATTTCTCATGGAGTTCTGGCCTTGCGGGAAGCTGAAGGGGGTGTGGGGGCGGTAGAGGCATGTGTTTCTTCTTTCGATAGATTGAATGTTTTGACATGTTTTGATAACATTTTTCACGTTGGCCGAATTCAGGAAGGGGCCGTTGTTGTCGGACCGCTGTCTACGAATGTCATCTGCTTTTGGTCATAGTCCTGTCTATCCTCAGCTTGAAATGTGGACTTCAAAGGAGGAGGACATTTAGTCAGCTACCCAGAAAAGGGTCCGTCCAAACCACTTGGAGGCAATGGGCTTGAGAGAGAGAGAGAGAGAGAGAGATGGGAAAGAAGGGGGAAGAATCTTCATGAGTTTTTACGTGATTTGACTTTGCCTTCCATCCCAATATGAAGATTATTCTATCTACTGCTTTTTGAAATAAGATGGAGATGAACGACTTAAGTATTTGTAAGGTAAGGATAACATTTTTGAAACCGAAAAAAAAATCTTTTTTTTTTTACAATTCAATAGAACTAGCGCAGGACCCCGTTACATAAAGGTCATGCAATATCCTACTCGTCCATAAACTGGTTAAAAACCTAGAATTTGACTTATACAGATGATTTGGCCTAATGTAATTGCACATGGTTGGTGAGATATGAATAGTTGACCTCCAATTCATAAACTCAAAAATTGCTTACGCGCTTATCAACTATGCAAATCCTGAAAGTTGAAAAGAAGGACTTTATTTAATACGGATTCTAGAATTGGGATTCCACTCTCCTTCTTCATTTTCCCTGATATTTAACTTGAATAGCTTCTTCTTGTGGACTCTATCACTAAAAAAATCTTGTTCATCAAACACTCACGTATATCAATAAAGTGGAAGTGTGAGGGGTCGCTAGACGAAGTCTCTCATAAAAAAATTGATATGATTTGGAACAATTAGTATTTTTTTAGGTAAATATAAGATACAAAACTAGTTAAATTAAAGTCTAAAGTCAAGTTAAATTAAGAGAACTATCTCATGTTTTGTTTAGTGAACAATTAGTATTTTAGTTGAGCCAAAACTCATTAGCTTAATTATTTGAAGTGCAAGTGAGTTTAGCCAGATAAGTCAATGAGCTTGGACATGGGCTCTCTCTTGCTGATTTCAAGATAGGAATCTCGCGATGTACTTAATCTAGTGAAGGAAATTTAGGACACTCTTGAAAAAATCCACAAGGTTCCATAGCCAGTCGAGTAGCTCTAGAAGGACGCATACAAGCTCGTAATACAAAAAGAAAATCAACATTTAGATATTCCTTCTAGCTTCCATTTTCAAATGGCAATTGCACGTTTTCCTCGGCATCCGCAACCAGTTGAAGTCCCATAGAACCTAGTCCTTCAATCGTATTTGCACATAATTCTTCCGAGCCAAGGGATGTGATCATAATTATGGTAATAAAATTATGTTGAGACCAGCACTTGGAGTCCTGAACTAGTTGTTACTTGTGTAAGTATGGACGCAGAAATTTAAATTCAAATCAATGGATACTTTTTGATAAGATAATTACCGTTTGTTCTCGTAATAGAATTAGGGGTGAGCATCGTGGACCGCCCGAACCGGACCGGATCGGGACCAAACCAAACCGGCCATTTTGGTCCGATCCTAATGGTCCCAGTCCGGTTCCCGGTTCCTAAAAGTGGAACCAGTGACCGGGCAGTCCGGTCCTCGGTTCTGGGGGGGATTGGACCGGACCATCTGGACCAGACCTCATATATATATAATTTTTTTTATTTCTTAAGCTAAAATTAAATTAGTTGAAAGAAAGTTAAGATGAATGGATTCTTTGTTGGTTGGGAAATCATCCCAAGAGATATTAAATGAATTTACATGCTATTTTTTATGGTGAACCGTATGTTTTTGCTCTCGTGCGGAAAACTTACATGCTATTTTCCTTCATAAAACAAATCGCATAGTTGAAATTTGTGTCTAGCAATAAATTTAATCATTGCCAAGAATGACAATTGGGTTTTTAAGATTCAAATTTACTCAAAGAAATTTCATTTGTTGATTTCGTCCTCCAAATTTACCGGTTCAATTAGGACCGGACCAACGGTCTGGTTCCAGTCTGGTCCCCGGTTCCGAAAATAGGGGAACCGGGACTATTGGTCCGGTCAGCGGTTCTGGGGGGGGACCGGACCAACCTGGACCGTGCACACCCCTAAATAGAATTGCAATGGATCTCAACCAAATCTTTTCCTAGAAGGATTCGGCAGAATACAAAGATTCAACTCAGTTGTCCGGTGAAGAACATTGTCATCAAACGGTTCAGTCTATCTCCATCAGACTATGGCTCAAGACGAGAATGGGGGTATAGCGAACCGTTGCCAAGTTGACATTATAGTGGTCCTAAACTGGCAAAACTCGTCTGGGGAACATCCTCATGATGGCAATGATGAAGATGTAAAAGCCACCTAATCATTTGAGTACTTGTTGTTTTGTATATACCCATTTGTCCATTTGAACCCATGTTTGCATGTGCAAAAAAGAAAACATTGCTACCAACTTTCGTTTTCTTAAAAATTTAGTTTTTTTTCATTTTCAATTCTAGTTTTATCGGTAGATTGGACTAGAATTAGAGATAGCAGATCTTCTCCATATCTCGTTTCTATCTATCAACAAGGATCCCCGTGCCTCTAGTTACTATGTTATTGAATATTCAATATACTCAGGAACGGATCTAGAAAGTTGGGCTCTGCTCGTTTGTAGGGAGCGATACGTAAGGCTTCTCTTTTTTGGAGATTAAGGAATAGCTAGCTCTTTAAGTTCAATGAATTTAATCCGATCCATCATCGGTGTTAGAATATAACGTGTCAGATTGAAACCTATATACTAAGTGAGAAGTGATTTTCTATAGATTAACTATACATTTGTCTAGACTTAACCCATCCACAAGGATGATAAACTAGCTAGTTGAAGATGAGGTTGGGTAATTCTTGGATGATTGAGCAGCCTTTTATGAATTGAAAATTTCTTGGATGCGCCCGATGTATGTGCGAAGCCAACTAACATGCACCATAGATGTTGGTCCTCATGTAGGATCTAATTGATCTAATGGTAGGTTTGAGTTGCGCTCCCATGCACATGCAACAGAGTAGTCGGTCAAAATGCATGTACAAAGCCAACTAACATGAACCATTGGATGTTGATCATGTACTATCGACTTGATCAGATGGTGGGTGCAAGTTGAGCTCACGTGTATCGGGAGCATGTATGACTTTCTCGTGCGGGATAATTGGTAAATTCGAATATAATTAGCATATAAGTACCCATTACGTAATTTTGGCCATGAGCACATCGGTCCTTGTGAAAAACTAAGAGTCCCTCATAAAGTAAAAAGAACTTTTCACTCTAGCGATTCAACAAATTGATTATATGAACGGGTTTATACACATGCAGTCCCTATTTTTAACAAGTGAGTTTATTCCTTCAACAAACTAATTCTGAGACTGATTGTCATAAACATAATTTGGATACTGACAACGTAAAATTACAAAAAGGTACCGAAAGGGAAAAGAATTTAAATATTGAGCAAAGAGTATTAGCCTGGTCCACGTCGTTCTTAATTTAGGAAAATAATTTTGTATTATCGTCCTTGAAAACTGAAATGTCCCACGTTAATTTGAGGTGGATATTTTCGTTTTGACTAAAAGCGGCATAACAAAACCTGAATATATGAACCGTGAGAAAATTGGAAAATAGACCCAGAATCCCAGAGAGAAACAAAACATGCGTCAAATACTTGTAATGTCGGACTTTCTTGGCGAGAATTTCCATTACTACGCAGATGAAAAGACGAATACGAACTTGTCAACAATTTGGCAAACACCCTTGACACATTTACATCCAATATCCAATTGGACTAAGTGAACCTTCCATGGACTTTTGAACCCTGTACCCTAACTATAATTCTTGAGGACGATCCTATCCTTCGTCTTTTGCCCTTTAAGGACTTGACTCGCGGAATAATCAAGGGGCAATTTGGGAAGTTCACGGCTGTTGCAATTACCTACCCAACTTGGCTACAAAGCACATCAAGATTGGAAAAAATAATTGTAGTCCTAACCCTACCAAAAACAACGACAATTGTAGTTAAGACAAGTCTTCGTTCAACTACACACATCTGCTTCACCATGCACTATAAATGGGGGACGTGCTTGTGGGGGTTAAGGTTACCATGAAATGTCTGTCTCTGCATGCGAGCGGTCGTTCGTACAAAATCTTTGAAAGACTCTGCCTATATAAAGGTAATGTCCATATTTTTCATATTGAAAGAATAGCCTTTCTGTTTTTATTTTCTTTTTCCTCTCCTCTCTCAAGATTACCTTCTAAATAACCGTTACTAGCTCCTCTCTTTATTTCCAATCTCTGCAGAAGGCCAGCACTTGATTGCAAGTCTACGTTAAATTCGGATTCGCGGGTGATTTTTTTTGTTGGCAGTGACTATGGCGGAGATGGGTTCCCGGCGATGGCAGCGTTCACTCCGTGGGTGGTTGACCACGGCGGTTCGCTTGCTTTTCTTACTCTCGGCTTGTTCCGTAGTGGCCGTAGTAAGGTATTTTCATAGGGGTGTACGTTTCGGTTTCCATGCATGAGAGAGAGAGAGAGAGAGAGAGAGAGAATGAATTTATGAGTGATCTACGGTTTTTGACTTTTCAAAGATTATTATTTGCGCAAATTTATGATCACTGATCGCATTGGTAATCAAGATTAGTGCTTTTAATCTGATGTTTAATAGCAAAGCTTAAAAGCTTCTTCAACCACATTAAATGGTACGGTCAGTTTGGTCAGCCATAAACCCCAGGCTGCTTAGATTGCGAAGGAAACGTTTCAGCTCAGCTCATTTCACCATCTTTTTGCATGCATGACCATGAAAACCTACTCTGCTTATGAGAGAAAAAATAGCATTATCAAAAAAAAAAAAAAAAGGAGATCAGAGGAAATCTCAGTCCTAACTCTCTTTGCTTATTTCTTATTTTAATTCGGGTTTGGCCTACAATTATCGGTGGAAAATACTGATTTAGAGCACCAAACTTTGACATGAAAACACCATTGCTTCAACTGCTCCACGTAGGTTCTTGTCATCGGTCAACTGCTTCTCCTTGTTCTAAGACGTCAGAGATAAACCCTTTTGAGGGTTTTCTTTATTAATTTCGTTATCGTTAGTCAAAGGGGGAGATGATGTTTGGTTGACGACTCTCTTTTATTTTGACGAATGAGGAAGAAAATATAATAATAAATGAAAGACGGAATGTGTTGGGTGGATAAACAATTATTTTTTCCTTATTATTGCAGAGAGGTTGATGCAAATGCATATCCTGGGGTCCAGTTGCGAGTGCATAATAATCAGGTGATTCTACACGCTCACTCCTCATCAATTATACACGTAGGTCCATAAGTTATATGTAATATATTGACTTTCCGAAAATGAAAATTATTCTCGAAATTAGAAAGAAAGATGATGATGATTATTCACGATATCATTTAATCATCTCAAACGATACCCTGAATTTATAGGTATATGATCTCTGATCCCAATTTTCTACATTAATTGAAAGTTTTAGAAGCGAGACGTTTTATTAACAATGAATATACTAAAATTGAATTCATCGAGCCTCTACTAACAAATTGTTCATTGAATAATAATTTGGGAGTAATTTTCAGGTGGTGATGGACAATGGGATTGTGGAGGTCACATTCTCAAATCCAGATGGGGAGGTCACGGGCATCAAGTTCAACGGGATCGATAACCTCCTTGAGCCACGCAATACAGAAACCAATAGAGGGTATGTATCGATTATCAATATGCACTTTCACTTCCTTAATTTAATTTGTTTTTTTTTAATAAAGAAGACATCAACAATTTGCATTTTACAAAATTCAAATGCCATGCAAAAATCTTGTAAAATTAAGAAATCCTAGCAAGGCGTAGTAGCAAAAATAAAAAATTTTAAAAAGAAAATAAGAAGTTCGCTTGTACGAAAATAAAAATGAAAATCACGACAAAATGCTATTTAAAGGTTTATGGTCCTTTAAATATCGATCAGACCAAGGAGTCGTGACAGTGCCGTTCAAAGTCTATGGTCCTTACGGCCATTGTCTTTGTCATTGCCGCTATCGATTACCACATATTGTTTTATTTTATTTTTTGTAAGGTTACCACATATTATTGTTGTTGTCCAGTGTTTTGAAGATTTTATTTTTCTCAACATGTTTTTAAGAAAAGCAACTTATTACGTGATCTATACAAAAGGATATAATAGAGTCAATTTTATGTGAATTATGAACATAATTACTTTCTCATTCTCGTGGAGTTAATTTCTCTTCTTATTACTTTAGATATTACAAAATAAATGTAATATCTATAACTATGTTAAGATTTTTTTCATAAAAAGCACTCTAAATTTTTTAGGAATATTTTCTCGGCCTTGTTTGTCAATTTCAGTAAATATTGACATCTTGGAAAACCTCTTAGAACTTAATTTGCAATAGAAAAGGCTCACTTCCTTAGAACTTAAATGCAATTAATGTGAAAAATTCACTTTTAGTATAATAAATTAAATTACTATTAAAAAGTAAATTCTAATTTGAAAAAAATGGTCACGACTTTTATAATTTGTGGAAAAATAAATTGACTCAACTTACTAATTGGCGATCAAGTCACATCATCTGGAAGCTATATTCCCCACACATCTATTTTCCACGACGATGTATCCCAATTTAAGAGATGCAAAATTGAGCCAATCACTCCGAGAGAATCCCAGTCGTCGGTAATCATTTCTATAAAGAACAGTTAGGAGTAAGCGTATTACGTAACGCAAAGAACTTTCGTCCTGGAAAGCTTACCTAAGTCTATTTCCGTATTGGACCAAATGCTGTTCTTCAGAAGTTGTCTTTCTTAATGCCCTTTTGGAACGATTAAACTCGACCGCAGTCATTGACCAAAGGGTGGACAATTTGCATGGAGCAGTCAATTTTTTAATTCGCCTAGATCATCATAATAATTGCAAAATTCTCTCCTATAGTCTTTGAGAACGTCAGCATTTGCCAAGGATAAATTAGGTTATTTATATTTTCCCTTTCGGTCAATTTTTTGCCGAAACTACGTAGACTTTTTTTTGTTGTCATTTTTCCATCTGGGTTGTAAAACTTTTCTTATTTTTATGCTCATTTTTTTTACCATATTTTAGTTTCTATGTTGTTTGGCCAAAAAAAGAAACGAATTTTTCTTAACATATTACTTGTGACTTGAAAAATTCTTTATTGACGCGTGAAGAGACCTTGCCAATGTTAATTTTAGGTACTGGGACATTGTGTGGAACCGGCCAGGGGAAGCCAGTATGTATACGAGGTAAGACTCGGTTACTTTCAAATCAGCTCTTTATCGCCTGTAGAATCTTATAACTCAATACACTAGCATTAAAATTATGGCGCAAAAAAACATATTAAGTCGATTCGTGCTAGCGCCGATCACGGTCCAAAAACTATGTGGATGTTCCTATTTTCGTGGGGAACCAATGTGGACGACACGCTAGAATTAGGGTAAAAAACATGTTAGGTTGACTAGTTCGGTAGAAAAGGTATAAATATTTCTGTTTCCGAAGAAAACCAAAGTGGATTCCACCATTTTTATGGTTTGTGATTGGTTCGATTTATTAAACTAGGCTTGTACGATAATATCCCGTGAAATGATACTTAAAAGTTTGGATTGTTTTAACAGGATTGAGGGAACTAAGTTCGAGGTGATAGCAAACACCGACGACGTGGTTGAGGTGTCGTTTGTCAGCAGATGGAGCAATTCTTCCGAGTCGTACTTGGCCCCGCTCATTGTCGACAAGAGGTTAGTGAAGCATGGTTTTGTTCACTTAATTTGGAAAAAGAAGGTTAATTAATCTGATTTTGAAGTGTCATTAATAGTCGATTGCGATTTTGCTTGGGGGCAGATTTGTAGCGAGACGGGGGAGTTCAGGGTTCTATGGCTATGCGATATTTGAGCACCCAAAGGGATGGCCCGACTTGGACGTCGGAGAAGCCAGGATTGCCTTCAAGCTCAATGGACAAAAGTAAGAACCCGATAACATCATTTTATTACATTTCTCGTATATAAATATAATATCGCATCAATGTGTCACGCAATGCTTGTATAATGAGAGACACTTTTCATTTGAAAAGGCTTTACAAGTTCCTTTCGTTTTCGGTTTCCCAATTTTATTTAATTGGGATTGGAGCGTCTCACACGCTTATCAATTGGCAATTATTGTGCATCGCTCTCTATTAGGTTTCAATATATGGCTATATCGGATGAGAGGCAAAGGGTTATGCCGACGGCGGAAGATCGGACAAGTGGTCACATACTAGACTACCAAGAAGCTGTACTTTTGACTAATCCATCCAATTCCGAGCTCGAAGGCGAGGTAAACTCGAACTACATCAGTTTCATCTAGGGCTTAGATGTTAATCATTGGAAAAAAAAAAAAGACCCTCTCCAACTTTGACACCCATCTCAAACATCATCCTCAGTCTTGGAAATATATTACTCGCATCTATAGACAAAAACCCCCCACAATGACATGCAATCTATCCAAAACATAAGATACTTTCTCTAGTGGTTCAAATGCATATGTTTTGAGCGGGCTATGATCCTATGCGGGTGGGCGGATTGCAGGTGGATGATAAGTACCAATACTCATGCGAGAACCAGGAGAACAAGGTGCACGGATGGATCAGCAGCGATCCACCGGTGGGATTCTGGATGATCACGCCCAGTCACGAGTCTCACTCCGCTGGACCTGTCAAGCAAGACCTCACTTCCCATGTTGGGCCGACCACACTCAATGTGAGTGACCATCCTCTTCTTTTCCTCACATAAAATAAGTTCCAAACCGCTTGGACATGGACTTCTGGTCTGGCTCGGCCCATCAAGAATTTGATTACGGGTCAGGCTTATCCAACTCTTGGAGCTAGAACCGGTAAGGATTTAGCCCGAGCACTAGATGGTCGTTCATACCGAAGACTAGTTTGATGAAAGAGTAATCTAGGTTTACCAAAATCGGTATGCAAAATTGTGTAGTAAGTGATGCGTCGGATTGCTAATGGACTTTGAAAGATAGTGATTGCGTTCAGTGCCCATTGAAAATCTACCGAATTTGTCCTAATATGAATGTATTTATATGATTGATCAAACCTCAACAATTGTAAAATTGAGTACGTGACCACCTTCGGTTCCGATGTTGCTCTTTCTACAGGTGTTTTATAGCAATCACTATGCGGGGCGAGACGTGTACATGAGTTTCCGGAATGGAGAGGCGTGGAAGAAGGTCTACGGACCCTTCATGGTCTACGTCAACTCGGTGTCGCCTGAAGAAGACCAATCAGGGCTTTGGGTGGACGCAAAAGGGCAGGTATTACTTTTTTGCTGAATGACCAAGTATTTTTCTATTACTTCATTGAATGTATTAATCACTTTTAATTTATGTGATTAGATGTTGATGGAAACTGAAAGTTGGCCCTACGACTTCATTCAGTCAGATGATTATCCTTCTGCCGCCGAACGGGGAACCGCCAGCGGCCAACTGTTGGTTCGGGATAGGTTCGATTTCCTAATTACTTTGTACCTCTGTTTCGCATTAGAATTATCTTCCATGTGGAAAAATTATTCGGTAAACTTATTCTAAGAGCACAAGCATTTGCCTTTCCTTGTCTCTCGTTCGGATTGTGAGGAGGGTACAAGTATTTGCATAAAATTTCTCCTTTTATATTCAAGCAGTTGAACAGTTAAAATTGCTTAATCCAGATACATGAAAAATAAAGACATGGTGGCGGACTCGGCATACGTAGGGTTGGCAGCACCAGGAGAGGTTGGTTCATGGCAAACAGACACAAAGGTAACTTCTTTTATATCTATCATATGCCACAAACTTACCAAAAGTGCGCAGTTAATTTTGTGGTCAATAAGCATCCGACAATTCTGAATTTCATTCCTCTCATTCAGGGTTATCAGTTCTGGACTCGAGCAGACAAGAACGGATATTTCGATATTAACAATGTCCGGCCCGGCATTTATGGTTTATATGCATGGGTTCCCGGTTTCATGGGGGACTACAAATACCATCTGAATATTATGGTCAAGCCAGGTAACTATTACCATGTCGTGACGTTTTAATAACAATTTCTAGGTTCTAAAGCCAATTTTTATCAGAGGAATGTTGGGTATACTAAGACAGACCTACATAATTAGTATACTAACTGATGTGGCTGTGAGTAGGGCATTTAAATAAATGGCCACTTTCAACATCCAATAGTAATTTACCACATCATTAAGATATGGGCTTTGTTATACAAACTTAGTAAATTTAACATTTCTCTTTTTATCTCTGCCCACTTTCACTAAGTTTGGGTGATTGTATACTGTATACACATGGTCTTCGTCTTGGATACTAATCGTGATCTTGCCATCACATTTTACTATTGAGATAGAAACAATATCTAATTATGCTCAATTTAAGAGCCTGTCCAAAAGATCTTTGAAATTTTATGTTACAAGCTAATGTCAAAATTATTGATGCGCAGGATCTGAAATCGAATTGGGTACTCTGGTTTTCAGCCCACCAAGATCTGGTCGCACTTTGTGGGAAATTGGCATCCCCGATAGAACGGCGGCTGAATTCTATGTGCCCCTCCCAAATCCATGGCTAATGAATAAAGTGTTCAAAGACGACACCGGAGAGAGGTGAAACCTTATTGCTGTGCCTTTTTATCTTTTTATAACTCACGGATACAACTGTAATTAGTCAAATACCTGAAGGGAAATTAGCAAAGCATCCAATGGTTCTGGATAGTAACAGAATCCACGACCATTGGATCCTGAGCTGAAGCATGAGAGCTCTTGCCACTAGGTCAATCCCAGGATGCGTCTTGTTGTTATGGCATTATTAGCATGAATGCATCCTATTGAGCAGCTCGATTTTTTTATTTTTTTTGGAGTCATTCCAACGTGATCCCGGTGCATGCGAGCTCAATTCACACACATTATTGTATATGTGGGGCCGACGTCATCCAATGATGAGCATCATAATCATGCAAGAATTATTTTCTACTTTGGGGGTGCCATAATAAGCGGATCCATCACTTTATTGTGTTCCAATGTACAACCTGATTAATCGATATTTATCTAGTTTGACTTTGATTTTCAAGAGATAAGTAGTATTGACATTATCTCATATTATCACGGACAGATACACAATTGGAAGTTTGATGTAGAAAGTGATATGGTAAATGACAAGTGGACATTCAAACACTTTGACAATATTCAATACCCAAAAACAATCAGTCACGAAACTTAGTATAGCAATTTTGTTAATTAGTCTGAATAAACTTAGAATGTCTTCTTTAATTAGTATAGCAATTTTGTAGCTGCTTATTGAATGCTTATATTTCTTTTTCTTTTTTTGATAGGTATCGGCAGTATGGACTATGGGAACGGTATACAGAATTATACCCTAAAAACGATCTTGTCTACACGGTTGGCGTCGACAACTATAGAAGAGATTGGTTTTTTGCTCATGTCACCCGGTACTCTCTCTCTACATACATATATATAATGTACATATAAATATAATATATATATAGATATATCTGATTTTCGTTAAATACAGGAACATAGGAAATTCAACATACGTGCCAACAACATGGAGGATTGACTTTAATCTTCAAAATGTGGACTTTAGAGGGACCTACAGACTTCAACTGGCAGTGGCATCAGCAACCCAGTCTCACATATCGGTATGAAGCAATATACCCGCCAAACTCCGCATATAGCATCATCAATAATCTATATTAATGATGTTACGCCTAATCAATTTCGATAATGTTATCTTTATTCGAACTTTTGAAGATCCGGGTCAACGATCCGAACAGGCAACCTCCCACGTCGACGGGCCGTTTCGGCTATGACAATGCCATTGCCAGACACGGGATCCATGGTCTGTATTGGACATTCAGCTTCGACGTGTTGGGCACTCGCCTGCACAAGGGAACCAACTCCATCTACCTCGCTCAGTCTCAGTCGGCCAGGACACCCTTCGAAGGTGTCATGTACGACTACATTCGTTTCGAAGGCCCTCCGAGAACTTATTGAATTTCTCCATTTGTATAGAGTTCACACACATAGCCATTTTATCAAAATTCATGCTATTTTTACAAGATTAGACTAAATGTAAGGCGTTTTTATATTCTTTTTTGGCATGATGATCTTATTCAAGAAGGTTGAGGTTCAATTATACAGAAAGCAATTGTTTGTTACATTTGATAATTTTTTTTTGTCAAAAGAAATATGACATTCATATATGTAAATAATTCTCGAGAGGTACATAAAAGGCTTTCAAGCCTAGTAAATAACTGCAGAACAAAGAAAAAGCAAGAAAGCAAATAACAAAGCACAATCTACAACTAAAAACACACTTTCATCCCTCAAGAATAGATATGAGACTATAACCATTAGGCAGCCGATCACCAGAATCAGTGATGAGCACACACCGAGATTTCTCACTCCATTTTCAACGGCTTGCAATGCCTATCTAGGTTTGACGTCCTCATCACCATCGCCGTGTAGAGATATCAACTTCAAAATGTTGAAAGAACACAAATTAAATACTTATAAGAAACTCCCAGATCTATATCTAGATCTAGTTCAGGAGAATAAAACCTCAAAACTTGACCTAAATCTAAATCAGGAGAAGAGAGCGACCTAATCTTGAAGACGTTGTGAAGCTACATCACAAACATTCTCCTCGGCGGCTACCGACTAGACGAATGGCCAAACTGGTTACCACATTCACCCAAAATCAGCTATAGCTATTTATTCACACATAAATTTCCATAACAAATAAAGAGAGAAAAGAAAGACATTAAGCTTTAAAATAAGAAAGAGGGAGAGAGAGGGGGGGAGAGAGAGAGAGAGAGAGAGAGAGATAGGTCCCTCTCTCTCCCTTAGAGACTACACTTGATGCTTCAGTTGAATTGATTTATACAATTCCTTTTTCAAGTGATGTTTACATTTGATATATCTATTTCAAGACTTTTGTGTAAAATGTTTTTTAGACATATCTTTTCAATATAAAAAAATAGCAAAAAGGAGTATACTCTCTGTGAATAGTTTAACTGAATAACAAGCTCTCCCAAGGTAGGGAACAAGTGATCTTATATGATTTGTACTAGGATAATTTGAAATTCGATTTGAAACATTTCAATTGAATCAATGTAGCCATAAATGCTTGAGAGAAAATGCCATTAAGTAGGGTGAGCGATTCTAGGTTCCATACAGGTTCCACATGAAATTTTAAATCTACCCGTCAAAACAAGTTCCTCATTTTTTGGAATCTGAAACCTACCATGCATACCTTGGAACCTGAAATATACTCTGTCACAGGTTCTAGGGTCAAAACTTGGAACGTACCCTATCATATATTCCAGAGTCTACTCAAGTTTTACATGTATACTTAATTGAACGATTACAGTGAATCATCATCTCTAATGACCATCACTTATTGATACAATTCACTTACCATAACTTATATTTATACACAAGAAAAATATGAAACTTTATCAGAGTAAAAGTCTCAATCATAAACATTGCCTGAAATGGAAGCTCATAATAGTTGTTCTAGATTATACATTCATCATTGGATGCTATGGAATACTACAGGATGGCACGAAAACATAGACCAATAAAACTTGTTCTAGGTTTCAGGTTCCAGGTTCCAAGTTCTAGGTTCCACCTACCTAGAATCTGGAATTTACTCGACGAAACATATTCCCTAATTTTTGGATCTTGTAACCCACCTTGCATACCATGGAACTTGGAACCGAACATGTTCCCATAAGTACGGCTCTCAGGTTCTGGATTCTACCTTGAAACCATGCTCACCCCTACCATTAAGTCCTTCTAATTAAGTCTCGCATGATCTTTGACATAGTGGTTCAGTTATTACTGACTGTTTTACATGCCATGACCGGAGATTTTCACCATAGTGAGATTGAGCTCACGAACTCCACTTTCTACCTTTTTCTACCATTTTATCCTTTCTTTGTCTTTTTTTCCCCTTAATTCTCTTTTAATTTCCCTTTCGTAATATAATTTGATATTTATTATTTATGAGTGTCAAAATTTATCTTTGGTTTCATTATATAAAATACGTACACGTTACTGTTTTGCATTCTAAAAGAATGTAGCATTGATTACATGCATAAAGAATCCTACAATTGATATGAACCCTATTTTTATGTTAAGGTGTGACATGAATTGTCAATTAACCAAAGATATCAATAAGATGGACGTGAGAGGGTTGCTAGATAAAGTCTCTCATCGAAAAATTGATATGATTTGGAACATTAGTATCTTAGTTGAACAAAAACTCATTGGCTTAATCATTTGAAGTGTACGTGAGTTTAGCTAAATATGTCAATGAGCTTAAAAATGGGCTCTCTCTTGGTGATTTCAATGAAGGACTCACAATGTACTATAATCTAGTGGATGAACTTTAGGACACTCTTGGGAAAATGCACAAGGTTCCGTAGCTAATCAAGTAGCTCTTGAAGCGTGCATACAAGCTCGTAATACAAAAAAAAAAAATCAACCGTTGATTACCCTAGCTTTCTATTTTCAAACACCAACATCTGCAATCAGTTGAAGTGCCATAGAACCTAGACCCTCAATCATATTTTCACATAATTCTTCCGTGCTGAGCGACGTGATCTTGCTTATGGTAATGAAATTATGTTGAGACTAGCACATGGAGTCCTGAACTAGTTGTTACTTGGGAAGTACGGAAGCAGATCAAATTCAATTTTGAATCCATAGATACTTTTTGATCAGACAATCATCATTTGTTCTCGTAATGGAATTGCAATGGAACTCAACCAAATCTTTTCCTGGAAGGATTCGGTAGAACACAAAGATTCAACAAAGTTGCCAAGTGAAGAACATTGTCATCAAAAGGTTCAGTCTATCTCCACTAGACCATGGGTCAAGACGAGAATGGGGGGTATAGCAAACCTTTGCCACTCATCAATCGAGCAGCCTTCTGTGAATTGAAAATATCTTGGATGCTCCGATGTATGTGCGAAGCCAACTAACATGCACCATTAGATGTTGGTCCTTATGTAGGATCTTAGTGATCTTGTTGGAAACACATTCCATATTGAAAATGCAGAAAAACATGTCCAAAATCATAAACTTGTATCACCGATTGTACATGTACATCACACAATAAACAATACCTTAATTGCCACGGATTAAATGCACATTTTGTAGCCTTGAGAGAGAGAGAGAGAGAGAGAGAGAGAGAGAGTTCTTTGTTCTTTTGTCACATACTATTTTTGGGAAAGAAGAAAAAGTATTGACAGTTTTCTTGTGTTTTTGAAGTTATGGAAGAACGTCTCTTTTTAGTGCCTTTTTGATAACTTCCGATAACTGCCTTTAGTAGTTATCTTTTCTTAACCGCTAGACGCGGTTACTTTTGCAGGCTATATGGGTTGGACCTAGCCCAACATGGGCGAACCACAACCCATTAAACCTATTATCTCCTACTCATCCATGATGGGCTAAAAGTAACTCTCTTCTTTGCAAAATTCATATTGGCAAATAATTTGTGCGACCAACATACTTCGAGAGCTCGTTGTCATACATCTGTTATGAATATATAGCAATTCAAATTTGACATAATTATATAGAGTAGATTTAGTATGCAGTACCCAAGATCAATCAGTAACATTTATATCTCTCTTGATCTCTTTAAATATGATTTATTGTATTCACAATTATGATTAAACTCAAAACAATCATAATTGGTCAACCTGTGAATCCAAAACTAGAATGTGAAATTAAAAATAAATCGATCTTCCTCTTCCCTTAAACCTCTCAATTTTAGTTTAACTCGCTTTTCTAGAAATGTCCCATTAGATTGAATCAATTCATAATCATTGGCAACATTCTAAGATAGTAAACATTAAATAGAAATTTTGAGAATAAATAAGAGTCGTGAGGGCATTAAATGAGAAACTCTTATTCTCAAGAGTCTCAAACGGTTTAAAAGTTGATATCAAAACTTTTGTCAACTCTAATTGGTCATTTCATACATACGTAATATGAAATACATATTAAGGTATTCTCTCGTTTCCCGTATAGCGTATGTATTTACACTTAATACCATACAGATAATAGTTCAGATATTCCCAATGTCTAACTTGAGTTTACAAATCTAACAATAAAGACAGATAAAGTGAAATATGTACGTTATTTTACTTTCGAACATAATGAATATTATGATCTCATCTTAACACTCTGTTAATGCGACATCTATATTTTAAGCTTGAGCTCTCAATTATCACATAGATAATAAGTTTAAAATTGTCTCATTTCTATTTATCACACAATAAATAGAGGCAATTACCCGTGTGAGTGGGCTAATCTCTTATCTATCTGACATACTTTCTTAATATAATGCACTAAACATTAAGATGCATGAATGTCAAATAAACCAATAAGCATTAATAATAACAGAAAACTTCATTAACAATAAACATTGAGGGAAACAACAATATTCGGTATGTCAGCCTCCACGTAGTCCTAGAAATTTTACATAACCATGGAAAACATCTCTTAGGAATTGGCTTCGTTATAGGATTTGCTATCATTCTATGCGTAGATATATACTGTACGTTCGCATCCTTTTATGTCACCATGCATTTAACATAGTTGTACTTGATGTCTATATAATTGGTCGTATAATAAAACTTGGGATCCTTGGTGTAAGCCACAATATCCCAATAATGACTTTGCATCATTCTTACAAACACCTAAATGATCCAAAAATCTCCTAAGCCAAACACCATCTTGTGTTGCTGTTGATAGTGCCACGAATTTAGCTTCCATTATAAATAAGGCTATACACCGTTGCTTCTTACTACTCAAAGATATGGCGCCATTATTCAATAACAACACATATCCGAAGTAGATTTCCTTTCATTTAAATCTCCTCCCAAATCAGTATCAGTATAGCCTTTAAGGTGCAGATAACTTCCTTAATAACTTAGCGAATAATTAGCAGTAGCCTTTAGATATCTCAAGATTCTTTTGATGGCGATCTAATGTGCTTGACCTAGATTGAATTGATATCTACTTACTATTTCAACTGCAAAACATATATCAGGTCTTGTACACATCATAGTGTACATTGATCTTCCAACAACACTAGCATAAGGAACACATTTCATTTGTTCCTATTCTTGTGGAGTCTTAAGCACATTTTATGACTCAATCATTCACTTTTTGCAAAAGGAGTATCTGTGGGTTTACATTCTTAGACACGTTCAAGGATTTTGTTTATATATGTCTCTTGCAAAAGAGATAACGATTTCTTTGAACGATCTCTTGAAATCTTAACTCCAAAAATAAATGCAGCTTCACCCATATTTTTCATCTCAAAATTGGAAGATAACCAATTTTTAATTGTATTAACTAACTTCGCATTACTCTTGGCAATTAGTATATCATCCACATACAATGATAAGATCACAAACCGGTCTTTGGATCTTTTGATATATACACAATGATTTTTTTTCAATCATTACAAAATCATATGCCATTATGGCATTATGAAAGCATATATACCATTGTTTCGAAGACTGCTTAAGGCCATACTTCCACTTTCTTGCTCGCCTATAAACACATACCCTTTTGAGTGCGCTGAGTATCTTATGAAATTACTCATTTGGCCTCTTGGACCCAATTTTCCATAATTGTGAGAGGGCTTGTGAATATAGGCAGCACAACCCCAAGATTTAAGAAAACTTAAATCGGATTTTCTACCTATTCATAACTCATATGGAGTTGAAGTAACTAATTTAGCACATGGTTATATACATAGGTAACAGTTAACAAAGCATCACACCAAAAGGTGATTGGTAAATTAGCTTGTGCCATCATAAACCTAACCATTTTTATTAGGATTTTATTTCTCCTCTCTACAACACCAATTTGTTGAGGTGTCTATGGAATAAACAATTGTCTTTCGATTCTTGTTTCATCACATAAATTTCTGAACTTATCAGATAAATATGTTCAACCTCGATTAGATCTTAATGCTTTTATCTTCATGTCCCATTGATTTTCTACTGAGCTCATAAATTTCTTAAAGGAACTTAATGCCTTAGCTTTATGAGAAATCAAATCGACATGGCCGAATCGAGTAAAATCATCTATGAATGTAATGAAATAAACTACATCATGCCTTGCTTTTACATTCATTGGACCATAGTTGTCCAATGGATCAATTACAAAAGAAACTCAACTCTTGTTCATTTTCCAAATAACTTTCGTGTTGTTTTTCCCAATAAGCAATGCTCGCCAATAGGCGAATCAACTTTTTCAATATTGCCCAATATGCTCGCTTTGGCTAATATATTTATTCGTTGTTAGCCAATATAACCAAGTCTAGCATGCCATATATTTACATCATTATCATAAGATTCAGAATATGTAAATAAAGAATAAAAAATATTGTAATTACCACAGTCAACATCCAATACAATAAAACCATCTAGAAAATATCCTGAACTATAGTAACTTGTACCTAGAGACAAGTCAACACTATTGTTATGAATATTCAAATTGAAACCAAGCTTGACCAACACCAACACAGACACTAAATTCTGATGAATCTCTAGAACATATAATACATCATGTAGGAACAAAGTACATCCACCATGCATAATCAATTGACAGGTGCCAATTCATTTAACTTCCGCTCTGGAATTGTTCCCACATATATCAATTTTGTTCCAAGTGAAATTCGTCGGAACTCCATGAAGGCATCTTTGTCCTTCGCTACATGGTTTGTGGCTCCTCAGTCTACAATCCATAAATGATTAGATTCAGTTAGAAAAACTAAATTAGATACATAAGTAGTATTCTCAAGAATACAAAGGGTTTCTATATTCTTTGGCTCACCACTGTCACGAGCGAAGTAGCCATTCTTGTCACAGTTGAAACACTTCACCTTTGAAATATTCTTCTTGAAAGGACGTTTTCCTTTTCATGTTGGTTGAGCCTCAGTTTCTTACTTGAAGAATTCACTCCCTTGCCTTTCCAACTTTTGAACCCACCCAAGAGCTTATGCTTGGAGCCCAAAGTCCCATGTGAGCCAGAACCAACAAAATAAATGTATGTTTCTAGTTTAGCCACCAGGAGGCGATGATCTTCTAGCTCAAGGTGGCACATAGCATTCTTAAAGGTCTTTATGTTTTTATTATGGGTCAGGTGGACCTTCATATGCTCTCAGCTTTGAGGCAAGGGACGAATTACTACTTACACTTGTTGTTTATCAATCTATATGTGGCCAGCATTCTTCAGCTCACTAATCATGTTTAACATATGCCTCAAGTGGTGTTTCATGGTCTGTCCATGACGCATCTTATAAGAGTCAAACCTTATAGTGAGTTGTCTTAGTTTGGTCACAGAAGTTTGACCAAATCTCGTTGCCAATGCTACCCACATGTCTTTAGCATTATCGAAACGTCTTAACTCCTGCATGATATCATTCTCCAAGTTGTTCGGTAACATAATGCGAGCTATATAGTTCTTTTTCTTTCATGTAGCAAATGCATCCTCATCCCTTTTGTGTTGTGCCATTGTTCCATCTTCAGGTTCTTCCATAACCTGGTTAAGAGCTTCGAGCGCTTCTTGCTCTTCCAGCACATATTGAATTTTCAAATTCCATATATCATAATTATTGCCTTTCAATTTCTCTCATTTGTTCAGCTCAGCCACTATATTCTTAGATGTTGAAGACATTGTATTTGAACATTTCAGACATATATGCATGAATTATTAATGCCTAACATAAATACATCAACCTTACATAAACTAATCACATTAACGTATAATTTCATATAAAATTTTAGATTCGAAAGGTCACTATGTTCCCCATCAACATCTAAGAATACTAATTTAAAATTATCATTAATACAATCATTTATGCAAAAATAAATTCTACAAAAGTTACTAAAACTTTCTAGAAATCCCACTTAAATATTTAACATTGATAAGGTAATATCAAATAGAATAAATGCCATAAACTATTCATAATCAAATATTCACCAAATATTCCATAAACAATGTACAAATCTAACAGGAAATGTCAACATGGAAAAATATTCATAAGATAACAAAACCTAAAGAAATAACATCAGCTCCTCTCATGATTCTCATAAACTAGGAAAGCCTCATAAAATTGCTTAGGAAATTTTATGGTCTTGTTTGGCAGCCAAGGGAAGACCCTCGAAAATCCTTTAGGTTTGCGCCAGGGCGCATTCATTTTGTGCCAGGACACATTCATCTCAAGGGTCGACGTCTTCATTGCCCCAACCCTCATATATTGTCTCAAGAAATCCTCCACAAGTTTTTTATAATATTGAAGCACGTTGATTTCCCAAATATCATCTAAGACTTCTCGCCATTCCCTAGGAAGAGTGGTTGTTAGGGCTTCGACCTTCTCAAAATTTGGCATACGGTAACCCTTCCAAATGATATCGTGTATCATCTCGTTGACCTTGATAACACACGTCATCATGTCAACACCACCGTCCCATCGATAAATAGCTAACTCATTTCTTAGCCTCGATAGTCTCGATCTTTGTTCAACCTTCCATGGGAATATAGGAGTGCGTATCGTATGTACCATTGTTCCTGCAACAAATGCAGAACAAAAGGATTACTCATAATCCTTGATACAACAATATAGGGAATTCTTATTCATATACATGTGAGCCAACATTTTGTTCTGCATAAGAATTCCCTAATTTGAATCTTGAGCCCGAATCTGATTTAAGTGTTCCATCCAAGATTGTGCCAACGTAAATTATCTCATCTCGAAATATATTTGGCCGACCTCCCCCTAATTTGAATCTCTAATCCGCAAATTTGACATTAATCTTTATGTGGCCATCTATATGGAAAGGAGGGGTGGTTATTTTTGTCTAGGAGTCAGGTCGATCCCTAATTTTCTTATGTAATAAAGAATTAAATATGGTAGCCAAAATTTAGATGTCAACAAGCATGTCCGACTTGCTCGTGCGGGGTAGTTGGTAAATATGAATATAATTAGCATATAAGTACCCATTACGTAATTTCGGCCACGAACATATCAGTCCTTGGCAAAAACTGAGAGTTGCTCATAAAGTAAAAAGAACTTTTCACACTAGCGATTCAACAGGGTAATTATATGAACGGAATTTTTACACATGTAGTCCCTAATTTTTAGAAGTGAATTTATTCCTTCAGCAAAATAATTCTGGGACTGATTGTCATAAACAAAATTTGGATACTGACAACGTAAAATTACGAAAAGGAACCGACCATGAACACCCACGTTAATTTGAGATGGATATTTTCGTTTGGTTCTAAAAGCAGCGCAACTAAACCTGAATATATCAATCGTGAGAAAAACGGAAAATAGATCCAGAATCCTAGAGAGGAACAAAACATGCGTCAAATACTTGGAATGTCGGACTTTCTTGGAGAGAATTTCCTTTACTAGGCTGACGGAAAAGGGCTTTATTGACGTAACAGTTTTTGGTATGATTGTGAGAATAACAGTATATTGTGAACCACAAATTCTTGAAGAAATGGACCACCCCACAACAAATTTTTAATTAATTTTTATTTCTTTTTTTGTGACCCAAAACAAGTTGTCAATCTTACCATCACCCAATGACTGCTACATAATCAACTTTTTTTTTTAAAATGAGTACAAACTTGTCAAGAATTTGGCAAAAACCCATGACAAATTTATGTCCAATATTCAATTTGGACTAAGTGAACCTTTCATTAACTTTTTCACCCTGTAGCCTAACTGCCTAACTATAAAGCTTAAGGATGATACTATCCTTTTGTTGACATGTAAATTTTGACCTCATTTAGTATTAATTTAGAATTTATTTTGGTAATTTAATTTGCATTTAGTATAATTTTCAGCATATTAAAATCATGCATTTTGCGGTGCTTGGTGGGACTCTCGGTACAGGGAGAATGCTGGTGTTGTGGCTTTGCTTGGACGACACTGGTCGTTGGTCTTCGAGGTCTCCACCGAGAATTGCTAATGATGGAATCGTGGCGTCTGGGAAGCTCCTGGAGGTGCGGCTCAGCAAGGAGCACCGACGGCTACACGTTGCTGGAAGGAGACTTGGCAAAGGAGGCGACGCCGGGGGTGTTGCCGTCAATGGTGTGCGGGCAAGACACGGCTGAGCATGGCGGTGCAGCACCCTCTCTCTCTCTCTCTCTCTCTCTGATGGTGCCCGTATTCTCTAATGTGTGTCCGAATTCTGAGAAGCTCCCTCACCGACTTCCTCTTGGGATATTAGCATTTCTTTCCTATATTGATTTTGTCTTTTCCTTCTTTTGGCTTCTCTGCATGAGGATTCTTCTCATCAACTAATCCCTTGTTTCCTTTTTCGTTCTTTTTTTCCTCTTTCAATAAAAAATTCTTGACTGAATCCTACGCGGCTTTTCTCTTGTGATGCTCAGAAGATATCATTCATATACACACGTTATATTGCTTTCTTTCTTGTTTTAAAACAAAGATATATTGTTCAAAGAATGTGCCTCCACGTGCGATATTACGTTCTCGTCCAATAATTAGTGGCGACTCCAAGTTAGACATTTTGTTAGTAATACTTTAATGAACCTAAGTCACAATTTAGTAGAGCTTGGGAGAGCTCGGGAGAGCTCGAGCTAGATTAGCTAATTTCATTTAATTAACTTAGTAATCCATTCATCTAGGTTTAGCGAAATTTAGGTCGTGACACCTTCGTCCTTAGCCCTTTAAGGACTCGAACTCCTTGAATAATCAAGGGGCGATTTGGGAAGTTCACGTCCGTTATGATGACCTGCCCGACTCGGATTCAAACACATATCAAGAATGGAAAGAAATAGTTTGAGTCCTAACCCTACCAAAAAACAAAGACAATTAAGTTATAACTTCTTCTTCTTCTTCTTCTTCTTCTTCTTCTTCTTCTTCTTCTTCTTCTTCTTCTTTTGTTTGAAAAGATAAGTGCTTGTTCAAACTACATATATCGGCTTCACCATGCACTATAAATTGGGGACGTGTTTGTGGGGGTTAAGGTTACCGTGACATGTTTCTCTCTGCAATCAAGCTGTCGTTCGTACCAAAATCTTTGAAAGACAGTACCTGTATAAAGGTATGCCCATACTGTTCATATTGAAAGAATAGCCTTGTCTTTTCTTTTTCTCCTCTCTGGAGGTTACCTTGTTAAAAAATCCCGTTATTAGTTCTCTCGTTATTGCCAATTCTGCAGAAGGCCAGCTCTTGATTGCTAGTCTACGTTAAATTTGGATTCGCGGGTGATTTTTTCGTTGCCGGCGACTATGGAGGAGATGGGTTTCCGGCGGTGGCGGGGTTCGCTCTGCGGGTGGTTGGCCGCAGCAGTTTGCTTGCTTTTCTTTGTCTCAGCTTGCGCCGTGGTGGCGACAGTAAGGTATTTTCCTTGTGGCGAACGTTTTCGTTATGTATGCATGAGAGAGAGAGAGAGAGAGAGAATGAATTTAAGAGTAATCTAGGGTTTTGACTTTTCAAAGATTATATTTGCGCGAATTTATGAGCATTGATCGTTAAAATACTGTTAAGCGGCAGAACGCAGTGAGGTAATCTTGCATTAACTATTCAACGTTTGGAGGTATTGTTTAGGGGAGGACCTTTGACTGTCCTTCAAGGGTAATCGAGATTAGTGCACTTAATCCGATGTTTCATAGCAAAGCTTAAAAGCTTTTTAAATCACATTAAATGGTTTGGTCAGTTTGGTCAGCCATAAACCCCAGGCTGCTCAGATTGCGAAGGAATACGTTTCAGCTGAGCTCGCCATCTTTTTGCATGCCATGACCATGGAAACCTACCCTGCTTGCGAGAGAAAGAGATTAATGGATATAAATCTAAGTCCTAACTTTAATTTATTTATTTATTTATTTCTTATTTGAATTCCGGAATGGCCAATAATCATCAATGGAAAATACTGATTAAGAGCACCAAACTTTGACATTGCTTCAACCGCTCCCCGTAGGTTCTTGTCATCGACCAGTTGCTTCTCGTTGTTCTA
The DNA here is from genome assembly GCA_001662345.2 of Metrosideros polymorpha var. glaberrima. Lineage (NCBI taxonomy): Eukaryota > Viridiplantae > Streptophyta > Magnoliopsida > Myrtales > Myrtaceae > Metrosideros > Metrosideros polymorpha. Next base: position 14,784,438 of record BCNH02000008.1, on the reverse strand, counting down.
AGACGTCATCGAAGAGAGAAACCTCTCTAGGGTTTTCTTTATTGATCTCGTTATGGTTAGTCAAAGGGGGAGATTATATTTGGTTGACGACGTCGTCTCTTTTATTTTGACGAAAGAGGAAGAAAATATAATAATAAATAAAAGACGGAATGTGTTGGGTGAAAATCAGTTAATTTTTTTCCTTATTATTGCAGAGAAGTTCGAGCGAACAAATATCCTGGGGTCCAACTACGAGCGCTTCATAATCAGGTGATTCTACACCCTCACTCCTCGTTAATTCACATGTAGGTCTAGAAGTAATATGTAATATATTAACTTTCCGAAAATGAAAATTATTTTCGAAATTAGAAAGAAAGATGGTGATGATTATTCTCAATATCATTTAATCATATCAAATGATACCCTAGATTTCTAAAATGTGATCTCTAATCCCAATTCTCTATTTAATTGAAAGTTTTAGAAGCGAGACATTTTATTAATGATGAAAATATTAAAATTGAATTCATTGAGCCTCTACCGACAAATTGCTCGTTGATTAATAATTTGCGAGTAATTTTCAGGTGGTGATGGACAATGGGATTGTTGAGGTCACATTCTCAAATCCAGATGGGGAGGTCACAGGCATCAAGTTCAACGGGATTGATAACCTCCTTGAGCCTCGCAATACAGAAACCAATAGAGGGTATGTATCGATTATCAATATGCACTTTCACGTCCATAAATTAAGTCATTTTTTTTATAAAGAAGACATCAACAATTCGCATTTTATTTGGTCAAAAAACAAATCACATTTTGCAAAATTCAAATGCCGTGCAAACATCTTCTACAATTAAGAAGTCCAAGCAAGGCGTAGTAGCAAAAGTAAAAAAAGAAAATAAGAAGTTCACTTGTATGAAAATAAAAAAGAAATCATAATGAAATGCTATTTATTTATCAATATTGATCAGACCAAGGAATGGTGACGACACCATTCGAAGTCTTTGGTCCTTACGGTCATTGTCTTTGTCGTTGTTGTTATCGATTACCATAATTTATCGCTATTGACTCTGTGTTTTAGAGATTTTATCTCTCTCAACATATTTTTGAAAAGCTACTTCTTATGTGATCTATATACACAGATATAATAGAGTCAATTTTACGTGAATTATAGATATAATTACTTTCTCATTCTCGTAGAGTTAATTTCACTGTTTATTACTTTGGATATTCCAGAATAAATGTAATGCCTATAACTATGTTAAGATCTAAAAAAAAATCTCTTAAATTTTTAAGGAATTTGTTCTCTTTCTTGTTGGTCAATTTCAATTAAGTATTGCCATCTTGGAAAACCTCTAAGATCTTCATTTGGAGAAGAAAAGACTCACTTCCTTAGAACATAATGTAATTAATGTGAAAAAGTCACTTTTAGTATGATAAATAAATTGCTATTAAAAAAGTATATTCTAATTGGAAAAAAATGATCACTATATTTACAATTTATAGAAAATTAATTGAGTCCGACTTACTTATTTGACATCAAGTCACACCATCTGAAAGCTATATTTCCCGCACATCTATTTTCCACGACGATGTATCGTAATTCAAGATATGCCAATTGAGCCAATCACTCCGAGAGAATCCCAGTCGTTGGTAAAAACAGTTAGGCGAATGCAAAGACCTTTCGTCTTTGAAAGCTCACCTAAGTCTATTTCCGTGTTGGACCAATTGCTGTTCTTCGGAAGTTGTCGCTAATGATATCCTTCTGAACCGATTAAACTCGACCGCAGTAATTGACCAAAGATCGATTTTTAATTCGCCTAGATCATCATTATAATTAAAATATTCTCTCCTGTAGTCTTTGAGAACGTCAGCATTGACCAAGGATAAATTAGTTTATTTAAGTCTTTGAGAACGTCAGCAACTATGTAGACTTTTTTCTTGTCATTTTTCCATCTGGGTTGCAAATTTTTTCTTATTTTTCTGCTCGTTTTTGGACCATAGTTTAGTTTCTGTGTTGTTTGAACAGGAAAAAAAAAAAACGAATTTTTTTCAACATATTACTTGTGACCTCAAAATTTCTTTATTGACGCATGACGAGTCCTCGCCAATATTTTTTTCAGGTACTGGGACATTGTGTGGAACCGGCCAAGGGAACCTAGTAAGTATACGAGGTAAGACTCAGTTACTTTCAAAGCAGCTCTTTATTGCTAGTAGAATCTTATAATTCAAAGCACTAGAATTAAAATTAGGGTGCTAAAAAAAACATATTCGATTTGTGCTAGCCCCGATCATGGTCCAAAACACTAAAATTAGGGTAAAAAATATATTAGGTCGACTAGTTCTATAAATAACGTGATAACCAGAACCAACTACATTTTAGAAACAATATGAATATTTCTATTTCCGAGGAAACCCACATGGAGTCCACCATTTTTTGGTTTGTGATTGGTTCAATTTGTTAAACTAGGCTTGTACAATAACATCCCCTGAAATGATACTTAAAAGTTTGGATTGTTTTGACAGGATCGTGGGAACAACGTTCAAGGTGGTAGCAAACGCCGACGACGTGGTTGAGGTGTCGTTCGTGAGCAGATGGAGCAAATCTTCTGAGTCGAACTTGGCCCCGCTCATCGTCGACAAGAGGTTAGTGAAGCATGGTTTTCTTCATTTAATTTGGAAAAAAGGTTAATTAATCTGATTTTGAAGTGTCATTAATAGTCAATTGCGGTTTTGCATGGGGGCAGATTTGTAGTGAGACGGGGGAGTTCAGGGTTCTACGGGTATGCAATATTTGAGCACCCAAAGGGATGGCCTGACTTGGACGTCGGAGAAGCCAGGATTGCTTTCAAGCTCAATGGACAAAAGTAATGCTTGAAAGACATTTTAACGCTTTACATTTTCCTTTCATTTTCGGTTTCCTGTTTTTATCGATTGGCAATTATTGTGCGTCACTCTCTATTAGGTTTCACTATATGGCTATATCGGATGAGAGGCAAAGGGTTATGCCAACGGCAGAAGATCGGGCGAATGGTCGCATACTAGACTACAAGGAAGCTGTACTTTTGACTAATCCATCCAATTCCAAGATCGAAGGCGAGGTAAACTCGAACTGCATCAGTCACGTTTATGCATTGATGTTAATCATTGTAAAATCTTCAACAACAACAAAAAACAGACCCTCTCCAACTTTGACATCCATCTCAAACGTCATCCTCAGTTTTGGAAATGTACAACTCGCATCTATGCGACATGCAATCTATCCGATACATAAGATACTTTCTCTAGGGGCTCAAATGCATATGTTTTGTATGAGTACTTCACTACGCCGGTGGGCGGATTGCAGGTGGATGATAAGTACCAATACTCATGCGAGAACCAGGAGAACAAGGTGCACGGATGGATCAGCAGCGATCCTCCGGTGGGATTCTGGATGATCACGCCCAGTCACGAGTCTCACTCCGCTGGACCTGTCAAGCAAGACCTCACTTCCCATGTTGGGCCGACCACACTCAATGTGAGTGACCTTCCTCTTCTTTCCCTCACGCAAAATAAGTTCCAAACCACTTGGACATGGACTCCCGGCCCAGCCCATCGAGAATTTGATTACGGGTCGGGCCTATCCGACTCTTGGAGCTAGAACCGGTAAGGATTTGGCCCGAGTGTGTCGATGGTTGTTCATACCGAAGACAAGTTTGATGAAAGAGTAATCAAGGTTTACCGAAATTGGTACGCAGAATTGTATACTGAGTGATGTATCAGGTTGCTAATGGACTTTGTGAAAGATATTGATTGTGTTCAGTGCCCATTGAAAATCTATCGAATTTGTCCTAACATGAATGTATTTATGATTGATTAAACCTCAACAATTGTAAAGTTGAGCTGGTGACCACCATCGGTTCCGATGTTGCTCTTTCTACAGGTGTTTCATAGCAACCACTATGCGGGGCGAGACGTGTACATGAGTTTCCGGAATGGAGAGGCGTGGAAAAAGGTTTATGGACCCTTCATGGTCTACGTCAACTCGGTGTCGCCTGAAGAAGACCAATCAAGGCTTTGGGTGGACGCGAAAGGGCAGGTATTACTTTTTTGCTTACTTAAAATCTTGGTAGTTTGTAATGAATAACCAAGTTTTTTTCTATTACTTCATTGAATGTATTAATCACTTTTGATTTATGTGATTAGATGTTGATGGAAACTAAAAGTTGGCCCTACGACTTCATTCGGTCGGATGATTACCCTTCCGCCGCTGAACGGGGAACCGTCAGCGGTCAACTGTTGGTTCGAGATAGGTTCGATTCCCTAATCACTTTGTACTTATGTTTCGCATTAGAACTACCTTCCATGAGAAAAAGAAAAAGTATTCGGTAAACTTATTCTAAGAGCACAAGCATTTGCCTTTCCTTTTCTGTCCTTTCGGATTGCGAGGAGGGTACAAGCATTTGCATAAAAATTCTGCTTTTATATTCAAGCAGTTGAACAGTTAAAATTGCTTAATCCAGATACATGAATAATAAAGACATGGTGGCGGACTCGGCATACGTAGGGTTGGCAGCATCGGGAGAGGTTGGTTCATGGCAAATAGACACAAAGGTAACTTACCAAAAGTGTGCAGTTAATTTTGTAGTCAATAAGCATCCAATAATTCTGCATTTTATTCTTCTCATTCAGGGTTATCAGTTCTGGACTCGAGCAGACAAGAACGGATATTTCGATATTAGCAATGTCCGGCCTGGCATTTATGGTTTGTATGCATGGGTTCCCGGTTTCATTGGGGACTACAAATACCATCTAAATATCATGGTCAAGCAAGGTAACTGTTACTATGTCGTGATGTTTTAATAACAATTTCTAGGTTCTAAAGCCAATTTTTATCAGAGGAATGTTGGGTATGCTAAGACAAACCTACAAAATTGTTATACTAACTGATGTGACAGCTATGAGTAGAGCATTTAAATAAGTGAGCCACTTTCAACATCCAATAGCAGTTTACCACATCATTTAAGATACGGGCTTTGTTATACAAACTTAGTAAGAATAACATTTGTCTTTTTATCTCTGCCCACTTTCACTAAGTTTGGGTGATTGTATACACATGGTCTTCGGTACTAATCATGATCTTGCCATCACATTTTACTATTGAGAAAGAAACAATATCTAACCGTGCTTAAATTTAAGAGCCTGTCCAAAAGATCTTTGAAATTTTATGGTTTCATTACAAGCTAATGTCACAATTATTGATGCGCAGGATCTGAAATCGAATTGGGTGCTCTGGTTTTCATCCCTCCAAGATTTGGTCGCACTTTGTGGGAAATTGGCATCCCCGATAGAACGGCAGCTGAATTTTACGTGCCCCTACCAAATCCATGGCTAATGAATAAAGTGTTCAGAAACGACCCCGGAGAGAGGTGAAACCTTATCGCTGTGCCTTTTTTATCTTTTTATAACTCACGGATACCTCTGTAATTAGTCAAATACCTGAAGGGAAATTAGCAAAGCATCCCACCGTCATTGCCCCCACAATTAGCAAAGCATCCAATGGTTGTGGATAGGAACAGAATCCACAGCCATTGGATCCTGAGCTGAAGCATGAGAGCTCATTTGCCACTAGGTCAATCCCAGGATGCGTCTTGTTGTTATGGCATTATTAGCATGAATGCATCCTATTGAGCAGCTCGATTTTTTTTTTTTTTTTGGAGTCATTCCAACGTGATCCCGGTGCATGCGAGCTCAATTCACACGCATTATTGTATATGTGGGGCCGACGTCATCCAATGATGAGCATCATAATCATGCAAGAATTATTTTCTACTTTGGGGGTGTATTGGCGGGATTTGCGCTCCTATTCAAGGAAAGGAGAGATTGTAGGCAAATCTGTATATTGATAGTCTTCCTATTTTTTGGAGTTTCCTGTTTTTCGGGTTTGCTTGTTTCCTTTGTTGTAGCAACCCTTGTGTACAAATTGCAGAACAATGGCAGCTTAACTCTTACGACAAAAATAAAAAAGAGTTAAGAGTTTTGTCCGAGGACGTAGGCACATTGCCGAACCTCGTAATTCTTGTGTTCTGTTTTGTGATTGCTTTACTAAAATTCAAGCTGGGTCCTTCATCCGCATTTGCATCTTTCCAAAGACAGGGGTTCAGAAGCTAAGGTGGCAGTCCAAGACAATCCGAATGATTTTCAATCCAAGTTGGAGGCTTTGTCTCAACAAGTTCAGCAATTACTTCAGATACATAGCAATGGAACGAACGCTTCTGGCACTGAAACTGGAAATTTGGTTATGACATCTGGTAATGTTCATGCTTACTCAGCTTTATCCAAAACTCAGTTTATTGTTGACTCTGGGGCTACGGACCACATGTGTAGTTCTCCAAATTTGCTATCCAATGTTACTTCAGGTGTGTCATATCCACCTATTACTATTGCTAATGGTGGGCAGGTTCCAACTAGGGGTGTTGGACAAATTAATTTTATCTCAAATAATTCTGAAGCATTGTTGGTACCTGAATTATCCTCAAATTTAATGTCAGTTAGCAAATATACTAATCAGTGGAATTGCAATGTTATTTTTACTCCTCAAAATGTGTTATTTCAAGATCGAACCACCAGGAGGATGATTGGTGAAGGGCAGTTGCAGAATGGGCTGTATACGGTGGGCCTCAACAATGAAGTGTTGATGGCGCAAAGGAAGACTGTTGACACTTCCCGGTTGTGGCATTGGCGTCTGGGTCATCCTTCTGATCGGATGTTACATGCCCTTGATATGTCTTTAAGTTATGATTCCAATTGCTGTGATCCTTGTCATTATGCTAAGCAGCATAGGTTACCATTTCCACATAGCACACATAAATCAGAACAGTTTTTTGACTTAGTTCACTCGGATGTTTGGGGGGCTTCTCCTATTGACTCTAAGGAGGGGTTCAAGTATTTTGTTACATTTATTGATGATAAATCCCGAGCTACATGGCTTTATTTACTTAAATCCAAAAGTGAAGTTATGACTGTGTTTTAAGATTTTTGCAATATGGTAAAGAATCAATTTAACACTATGGTGAAGATTCTTCGTACGGACAATGGAACTGAATATACCAATCAGGCTTTTCAAGTGTTCCTGCGTGGCCTGGGAGTCATTCATCAGACAACCTGCGCGGGAACTTCACAGCAGAATGGAGTTGCAGAAAGGAAAAATAGGTTTCTGCTTGAGGTTACCCGAGCATTGTTATTTTCAGGAAATTTACCCAAGACATATTGGGCGGATGCAGTCCTTACTAGCTGCTATTTGGTATTTCTCACCTAAGAATTCTCGGATGTGTATGTTATGTGCATTCTCAATCTGGTGACAAGTTGGATCCACGAGCTCAAAAGTGTGTGTTAATGGGATATTCGAATGTCAAGAAGGGATACAAATGCTATGAACCAAGTACTAGACGTGTTTATATTTCTCGTGATGTTGTCTTTGATGAGGCTCACATGTTTTTTGCCAGGAATCAAATTCAGGGGGAGCAAGATGAATATTCTGAATTTTTGCTCCCTCTTCTACCTATCGGGAATTCAATGTTGGATCAAAAGAAAATTCCAACAGCGGTTGTTCAAGGGAGTCAAGAAAATGCCAATACTGCCCCCAATGTCGCTGTCATTCCTGATACAATTGCCATTACAACAGATGCGGTTGATTTGGAAGGGGCTGAAAACGCAACCGAGGCAACTTCAGCAAATGTGGCACCCATTATCTCAGCCCCAATCCGCAGGTCATCACGCATTCCAAGGCCTTCAATGCGGTTCCGTGATTTTTCAACATATCATACTATTCAGCATCCCATTCAGGAATTTATTGGGTATGATAGAATTTCCCATAATTATTTAAGTTTTTTATGTCATTGAAAATCAACAGGAACCCTATACCTTCTTGGAAGCATGTAAAAGCAGTGTGTGGGT
>BCNH02000008.1:14691922-14775216 GCA_001662345.2 Metrosideros polymorpha var. glaberrima | reverse complement strand
TATATTCGTAGTAAGGATCAACTTGCTGATGTCTTCACCAAAGCTTTATCCAAGGGAGTATTTCAGGATATGGTGAACAAGTTAACCTTTGACGATGTCTTCGCTCCAACTTGAGAGGGAGTATTGGCGGGATTTGCGCTCCTATTCAAGGAAAGGAGAGATTGTAGGCAAATCTGTTTATTGATAGTCTTCCTATTTTTTGGAGTTTCCTGTTTTTCTGGTTTGCTTGTTTCCTTTGTTGTAGCAACCCTTGTGTACAAATTGCAGAACAATGGCAGCTTAACTCTTACGACAAAAATAAAAAAGAGTTGAGAGTTTTGTCCGAGGACGTAGGCACATTGCCGAACCTCGTAATTCTTGTGTTCTGTTTTGTGATTGCTTTACTAAAATTCAACAGGGTGCCATAATAAGCGGATCCATCACTTTATTGTGTTCCAATGTACAACCTAATTAATCGATATTTATCTAGTTTGACTTTGATTTTCAAGAGATAAGTAGTATTGACATTAGCTCATATTATCACGGACAGATACACAATTGGAAGTTTGATGTAGAAAGTGATATGGTAAATGACAAGTGGACATTCAAACACTTTGACAATATTCAATACCCAACAACAATCCGTCACGAAACTTAGTATAGCAATTTTGTAGCTGCTTATCGAATGCTTTTATTTCTTTTCTTTTTTTGATAGGTACCGGCAGTATGGACTATGGAAACGGTATACAGAATTATACCCTAAAAACGATCTCGTCTACACGGTTGGCGTCGACAACTATAGCAGAGATTGGTTTTTTGCTCAAGTCACCCGGTACTCTCTCTCTCTACATACATATATATATGATGTACATATAAACATAATATATATATATCTGATTTTCGTTAAATACAGGAACATAGGAAATTCAACATACGTGCCAACAACATGGAGGATTGACTTTAATCTTCAAAATGTGAACTTTAGAGGGACCTACAGACTTCAACTGGCAGTGGCATCAGCAACCCAGTCTCACATATCGGTATGAAGCAATATACCTGTCAAACTCCGCATATAGCATCATCAATAATCTATATTAATGATGTTACCCCTAATCAATTTCGATAATGTTATCCTTATTCGAACTTTTGAAGATCTGGGTCAACAATCCGAACGGGCAACCTCCCATGTCGACGGGCCGTTTCGGCTACGACAATGCCATTGCTAGACACGGGATCCATGGTCTGTACTGGACGTTCAGCTTCAACGTGTCGGGGTCTCGCCTGCGCAGGGGAACTAACTCCATCTACCTCGCTCAGTCTCAGTCGGCCAGGACACTCTTCGAAGGTGTCATGTACGACTACATTCGTTTCGAAGGCCCTTCAAGAACTTATTGAACTTCCAATTGTATAGAGGTCACACACCTAGCCATATTATCAAAATTCAAGCTATTTTTACAAGATTAGATTAAATGTAAGGCGTTTTTATATTCTTTTTCGGCAGGATGATATTATTCAAGAAGGTTGAGGTTCAATTATACAGAAAGCGATTGTTTGTTATATTTGATCTTCTTTTTTTGTCAAAAGAGATATGCCATTCATATATGTAAATAATCCTTGAGAGGTACATAGAAAGCTTTCAAGCCTAACAAATTCCAAATAACTGCAGAACAAATAAAAGGCAAGAAAGAAAATAACAAAGCACAATATACAGCTAAAAACGCACACTCATCCCTCAAGAATAGATTTGAGACTATAACCGTTAGGTGGCCAATCGCCAGAATTGGTGATGAGCACACACCAAGATCTCTCACTCTATTTGCAACAGCTTGCAGTGCGCATCTAAATTCAATGTCCTCATCGCAATCGTCGTGCAAAGATACCAACATCAAAATGTTGAAAGAACACATATTAAATACTTATAAGGAACTCCCGCATCTATATCTAGTCTAGTTCGGGAGAACAAACCCCCCCTCCAAAACTTGACATAAATCTAAATCAAGATAGGAGAACAACTTAATCTTGAAGAGATTATGGAACCACGTCACGAACATCCCCCTCAGTGGTTGCCAACTAGACGAATGGCCAGACTAGTTACCACATTCACACAAGATCAGTTATAAAAATTTATTCACACACAAACTCCTAGAACGGATTAGGAGAAAAAAGAAAAACAAAGAGATTTAAAATAAGGAAGAGGGAGATAGAGGGAGAGAGGGGGGAGGGAGGGAGAGAGAGAGGGCCCTCAGAGACTACATTTAATACTTTAGTTGAATTGATTTATACAATTCCTTTTTCGTGTGATGTTTACATTTGATATTTCTATTTCAACACTTTTGTGTAAAATGTATTTTACAAAAAAAATTTCAATAAAAAAAAACATATTAGCATAAAGGAGCATACTATCTGTGAATAGTTTAACTGAATAACGAGTTCTCCTGGGCTAGGGAATGAGTGATCTTATATGATTTGTATCAAGATAATTTGAAATTCAGTTTTAAATCTTTCAATTGAATCAATGTAGCCATAAATATTTGAGAGAAAATGCCATTAAGTAGGATGATCTGTTCTAGGTTCCGTATAGACCTATTCCAAGTTCCGTACAGGTTCCACCTGAAACCTACCCATTGAAATAGGTTCCTTATTTTCTAGAACCTGAAACCTACCCTGCATACCTTGGAACCTGGAACATACCCTATCACGGGTTCAAGGATCAGAACTTGGAACGTACCTCATCATAGATTCTAGGGTCAACCCAAGTTCCACATGTATACATAATTGAATTATTGCAGTGAATTATTACCTTTAATGACCACTACTTGCTGCTACAATCCATTGACCACAACTTATATTTATACACACAAAGAATATGAAATATTAACAAAATAAAAGTTTCAGTCATAAATATTATCGAAAATGGAAGCTCATATTAGTGGTTTTATATCATACACTAATCATCGGATGGCATGGAATACTGCAGGATCACACGAAGACATAGACCAAGAAAAACACGAAAACTTGTTCTAGGTTGTAGGTTCCACCTACCTAAAATCTAGAACCTACCCGTCGAAATAAGTTCCCTAATTTTTGGATCTTGGAACCTACCATGCATACCTTGAAACTTGGAACCGAACGGCTCTTAGATTTCGGATTCTACCCTGGAACCATGCTCACCCCTACCATTAAGTCCTTCTGATTAAGTCTCACATGATCTCTAACACAGTGGTTCAATTATCACTGATTGTTTTACGTGCCATGACTGGCGATTTTCAACAAAGTGAGATTGAACTCACGAACTCTACTTTCTACCTTCGTCTACCATTTTATCCTTTCTTTCTCTTTTTTTTTTTCCTTAATTCTCTTTAATTGCCCTTTCGTAATATAATTTGATATTTATTATTTATGAGTGTCAAAATTTGTCTTTGGTTTCATTATATAAAATACATACATGTTATTGTTTTGTATTCTAAAAGAATGTAGCATTGATTACATGCATAAAGAATCCTATATATGCGTATTTTTAGGGTATTTGGGGCATTTCTTTTGTATTTCTTTATGATTTTGGAAATTCAAATGCTTGCTCACGTGTATATGAATAAGCATTCCCTATTTTGTTGTATCATGGATTATGAGTAATCATTTTGTTCTGCATTTGTTGCAAGAACAATGGTATATAGGATACACACTCCTATATTCCCAAGGATGGTTGAACAAAGATCGAGACTTTCAAGGCTAAGAAATGAGTTAGCTGTTTATCGATAGGACGGTGTTGTTGACATGATAATGCACGTTATCAAGGCCAACGAGATGATGGAAGATATCATTTGGAAGGGTTACCTTATGCCAAATTTTGAGAAGGTCGAAGCCTTGACAACCACTCTTCCTAGGGAATGGCGAGAAGTCTTAGATAATCTTTGGGAAATCAACGTGGTTCAAAATTATAAAAAAAACTTGTGGAGGATTTCTTGAGACAATATATAAGGGTTGGGGTAACGAAGACGTCAACCATAGGGATGAATGCATCCTAGCGCAAAATGAATGCACGTGGCGCAAACCTAAGAGATTTTCGAGGGTCTTCCCTTGGCTACCAAACGGGACCAAGGAATTTTATGAGGCTTTCCCGATTTATGAGAAGCATGAGAGGAGCTGATCTTATTTCTTTAGGTTTTTTTATCACTTGTGAATATTTTTCCATGTTGATATTTCCTATTAGATTTGTATCTTGTTTATGATATATTTGGTGAATATTTGATTATGAATAGTTTATGGCATTTATTCTATTTGATATTACCTTATTAATGTTAAATATTTAAGTGGGAGTTTTAGAAAGTTTTAGGAACTTTTGTAGAACTTTTTTTTGTATAAATGATATTATTAATAATAATTTCAAATTAGAATTATTAGATGATAATTGGGAACATAGTAACATTTCGAATCTAAAACCTTATATGAAATTATTGATTAATGTGATTAGTTTATATAAAGTTGATGCATTTATGTTAGGCATTAATAATTCGTGCATATATGTCTGAAATGTTTAGATACAATGGCTTCAGCATCTAAGAATATAGTGGATGAGCTGAACAAAGGAGAGAAATTGAATGGCGATAATTATGAGATGGAATTTGAGAATTCAATATGTGCTAGAAGAGCAAGAAGCACTCAAAACTCTTAACCAGGTTATGGAAGAATCTGAAGATGGAACTACTATACAACACAAAAAGGATAAGGATGCATTTGCTGCATGGAAGAAAAAGAAATTCATAGTTCGCATTGCATTATTGAGCAGCTTGGAGAATGATATCATGCCGGAGTTTAGACATTTCAATAATACTAAAGACATGTAGGCAGCTTTGGCAGCGAAATTTGGTCAAACTTCTTTAACCAAACTTACACAACTCGCGATAAGATTTGATTCTTATAAGATGTCTCATGGACAGACCATGAAACAACACTTGAGACATATGTTAAACATGATTAGTGAGCTAAAGGATACTGACCACATGCTAATTGAAGAGCAACAAGTACAAGCAGTAATCCATTCCTTGCCTCAAAGTTGGGAACATATGAAGGTCCACTTGACCCACAATGAAAACATAAAGACTTTTAAGGATGCTATACGCCATCATGAGCTAGAAGAGGACCACCTCCTAGTGGCTAAACTAGAAACAGACATATATTTTGCCAGTTCTAGCTCACATGGGGCTTTAGGCTTCCAACGTAAGCACATAGGTGGGTTCAAGAGGTAGAAGGGCAAGGAAACGAATTCTTCAGGCAAGAAACCAAGGCTCAACCAACATGCAAAATGAAAGCGTCCTTTCAAGAAAAACATTTAAAAGGTAAGGTGTTCCAACTGTGGCTAAAAGGGTCACTTCACTCGCGACTATGATAAGCCAAAGAAGGTAGAAACATTTTGTATTCTTAAAAGTACTATTTATGTATCTAGTTCAGTTTTTCTAAATGAATCTAATTTTTTGTGGATTGTAGATTCATGAGCCACAGACCATGTAGCTAAAGACAGAGATGTTTTCGTGGAATTCCGACAGGTTCCACTTGGAACAAAATGGATATATGTATGAAAACAATTCCAAAGCAGAAGTTAAAGGGATTGGCACCTGTCAATTGATTATGCATGGTAGATGCATTTTATTCCTACATGATGTATTATATGCTCTATAGATTCGTTGGAATTTAGTGTCTGTGTTGGTGTTGGTCAAGTTTGATTTCAATTTGAATTTTCATAACAATGGTGTTAACTTATCTCTGGAAACAAGTTACTATGGTTCAGGATATTTTCTGGATGGTTTTATTGTACTGGATATTGACTGCGGTAAGGTTAATATTTGTTATTCCTTATCTACATCTTTTGAATCTTATGATAATGATGTAAATATATAGCATGCTGACTTAATCATATTAGCCAACAACGAATGAATAGATTAGCTAAAGAGGGCTTATTGGGCAATATTGAAAAAGTTAATTTTCCTATTTGCGAGCATTGCCTAGCGGGAAAAACAACGCGGAAACCATTTGAAAAAGGAACAAGAGCTGAGTTTCATTTGCAATTGATCCATTCAGACATTTGTGGTCCAATGAATGTAAAAACAAGGTGTGGGGTTGTTTAATACATCACATTTATAGATTATTATACTTAATTCGGCCATGTTGATTTTATTTCTCATAAATCTGAGGCATTCAGTTGTTTTAAGAAATTTATGAGCTTGGTAGAAAATCAATTAGACATAAAGATAAAAGCATTAAGGTCCGATCGAGGTCGAGAATATTTATATGATGAGTTTAGAAACCTATGTGATGAAAAAGGAATAGAAAGATAATTGTCTATTATATATACTACTTAACAAAATGGTGTTGCAGAGAGGAAAAACAAAACTTTAATGGCAATGGTTAAGTTTATGATGACACAAGCTAATTTACCAATCACAATTTGGGGTAATGCTTTGTTAACTGTTGCCTATATACTTAACTGTGTACCTTCCAAATTAGTTCTACTCCATGTGAGTAATGGACATGAAGAAAACCCAATTTAAATTTTCTTAAATCTTGGGGTTATGCTACGTATATTCACAAGCCCTCTCATAAGTAAGGAAAATTGGGTCCAAGAGGCAAAAAAAAAGTATGTTCATAAGATACTTAGAGCACTCAAAAGGGTATGTGCTTATAAGTGAGCAAGAAAGTGGAAGTGTAACTCAATATCTACTTATCATTCCAACTACAAAACATATGTTAGGTCTTATAGACATCATAGCATACATTAAGCTTCTAACAGCACATTGGACTACCGTCAAAAAAAATTTGAGATTTCTGAAGACTACTGCTGATTATTTGCTAAGTTATCAAGGAAGTGATATGCACCTTGAAGGCTATATTGATGCTGACTTGGGAGAAGATTTAAATGAAAGGAAATCTACTTTGGCGCCATATCTTGGAGCAATAAGAAGCAAGTTTAATGGGTTGTAGTCCGCCCATGTTGAGCTAGGTCTAGCTCATATAGCCTGCAAAAGTAACTGCTAGAGGCGGTTACTAGAAGATAACTGCTAGAGCCAGTTATTGAAAGTTGTCAAGAAGACACTAAAAAGAGATGTTCTTATTCTCTCTCTCTCTCTCTCTCTCTCAAGGCTGCATAATGTGCATTTAATCCGTGGCAATTAAGATATGTTCCTTGTGTGATGTATTTTTACGATCAGTGATACAAGTTTATGATTTTGGACACGTTTTTCCTAGTTTTCAATATGAAATGTGTTTCCAACAAATCTAATGGTGGGTGGAGTTGCTTTCACATATTCATGCAACGAGAGTTTGTAAAACTTGCTCCTATAGAGTAGTCGGTCCAAATGCATTTACAAAGTCAACTAACATGCACCATTGGATGTTGGCCATCATGTACTATCGACTCCATCAAATGGTGGGTGTGAATTGAGTTCACATGCATGGGCAGTATTGTTGCGACCTTCCTAGAGGTGAACCATTAGAGGAGGTTAATGGATTACTAAATGGGAACAAAGTTTCTCTCATGAGGCACTTGCTCGCTTTTAGCGTGACTCTCCCAAGCCCTACCAACCGCAACTTGGTACTTAATTCAACACGTATTTAAACTTGCCACTAATCGGCTAAGGTCGATTAGACACTAGTAAAATACGAGAGTACATTTTACTTTTGCGAACTAGAGATTCAAATGGATCCGAGGACTTGATTATGCCAAGATTAACTCATGCCCTTTCGGTACCTTTTCTCTTTTATTTCGGAAATGTTTAGCATGCAATTTTTACCAATTTTAATCATATTCCAATAATATGTAAAAAGTGATCATACGGGTACACAAGCATTATTGAACACTCAATAATCAAAGCAATAAGTAAATTGCTTAAAACATTAAGAACCTGGTGTGCATGTGCAAGCAATAATTTATCCCTACTCATCTATTAAGTGTCTTTGCAATCTTGACTTAGGGAACAATGCTAAATCATGATGTGTATGCATTTTATTTTATGAATGGGAATGTAAAGTCAATGATTCTTTTTAAATTTTCTTTGTTTAACATGATTTCATTCAAATGCTATGACTAAATGAATCCTAGTATAGCATGCATTAATGCACTAACATGAAATTCTAAATGACATGTATATTATGTTAATTAAATGCAACCTATATAGCATCTCCAGCCGTGACATCCCAGGCCACCACTTACTAACGTTGTTGCTTAAAGTCTTTTAAGTTATATAACGCATACGGAAAATTTAAAGACGTCGCCAAAGTAATCACCATCAGACAACACTTAAATAGGGCTAACGTCATATCTTTATTTGCTATGTTGTAAGTTTTTGTACATAGGGACTGAGTCATATTCACAACTATGACAAAAGATGACGTTTAGGAGGCTAAAAAAGGTTCGCTACTCCTACACTATCACCACAAATACGTCCAACAGCTCCCATCTCCATCACCTATCGCGGCCATAATTCTACTAATCTGAAAAATATCAACATCAACAAGGGTGAACTAACGCTTATCGAGAGAAACATCTAACTCATAGACTATACGATCCGCTTGTCACTTGGTCGAAATCCTATATAACGTAATAAGCAAACGGAGGACAACAAGCATAAGTGCAATACATGGCAAGAATATGAGTGGCAAGCATATGGATGCATATGTTATGCAAATGAACCCTCGCATGATCACCCTCATCAATATCACCTCCGGTTTGCTAACCAGACTTTCGTGGTACACCAGCCACAAGCATCTCGCTCCTACTCCAAGGTCATCGCGACTTACTTTGCGCAACAGTCATTACGTCTTACTTTGCGCAACCCTAAGGTTTACTGACCTCAAGCTTCTCGATTTCCCACCTGGCTCCCACAGGGCATCGTCGATTTGCCGGACGATGGTCCTCACCATACATTTCTCACCAATGCATATGTATGAACGATGCTCATGAAGCGCAGCCAACCAAACACAATATTTTACACAATTTCATACTAAATCAATATAGAATTCAACACACCATTACACACGTCTCAAGTCCAAATCCGCAGCATCCAAGGTTTGCAGTTCTTGGACTATACAATACCACGAGGTCTTTGTCGGTTTACAGTCCGATAGTAACATTTCCATCCCTTCTCTTTTTCTCATTTCAAGCCTTTCACAAATCAAATGCGATGACATGGCTAGCATATGTAACACGGCTACAATTTCACATGACCTTCCATAATTCATTCAAGAACAACCCACAATATAGATTATACTGTACTCAAAACAGTCACAAAACAAAACACTAACAAAACAGGGCAGTCAGACCCTCCTCTCTAGACATAGGTTTTAGTTGTTAAATGAACTTTTAAAATCATGAGATAACTCAAGTCTATAGTCCATAATGTATTGAACAACTCTTGTGAAGGAAACACTTCAAAATAATGATCACAAAGAGAAGTTTTCTTCAAAATATGGAATATGCTTGTAAAAAACAGTTTTGCACACCGATGAAAATCATCATCATAGCCCAAGTAAAACAATTTGTAAAATCACGAAACTTTGATATGTTATAAACAAGACTTCACTTAACAATTTTGATCAAGGAAGAGAAGTCTAATTCAGCTTGTACAAAGACCAGTAATTCGTGCAAAACATGGCAAAAACTACCTCCAGAACTGAGATGAAACCAGTTTCAAGAAAAATCTATTTCATGGGTCTAAAGTGCCCAGAAAAATTCTAGAATTTTATACGTTATATTCTTAGATGTCCTTTAAAAATATTATGAATGAATTTTATTGAAATTAAATTTGGAAAATTTTGTAGAAAATCGGAAACATAAAACAGTCACAGTCAAACTCACAAAACCCAAGTAAGAGTCATGAAAGTTCAAGAACTTTTGGCACCTCATCAGAACCCAGAAAATTATGAAATTAAATTATGTTATATTTCAAGATGTCATGAACAACTTTTATGAAGGAAGTTTCGCAAGATTCACAACACCACACAAAATTAGCAAAACAATGAGGTCAGGAGAATTTCGAAACTGGAAACCACCAACCCAGCACATGATTTTGCCAATATCTTGAAAAACCCACACAATCAGCTTCAACAATCAATCAAACCCAACAAATTACCCACATGCAACACCATCCACACAACCATCTCAGCAAAACCAACATGCAATCCACGGTTCCAACCCACGAATTTACCTCAATAACATCAATCGGCTCCAAATCCTCAATAAACCAAAACCCACGTTCTTAAACTACCACCCACCGAGTGCCAAGAGATCAAATAGACTAGAAGTTAGAATTTCTACTTGCCTTTAAGTCTAGATCGAACGACAAACCGAGCTACGCTTCTGTTGGCACTCACGGATTCGGCTTCTCCAAGTGAGCTAGAGAGAATTTGCATGCAAGAATGAGAGGGAGAGAGTGGGCGGCTGAAAATATGAGAGGAGAGAGAGAGAAATGGGGTTTTATATCCCTTGCATGTAGCTTAACAAGTGGCAAAGGGGGAAGGGTAGCCACGACAAGTGGCGAGCTAGGGAGGACAAGTGGCGTGGGAAAGAAGACAAATGGCGTGCTAGAAGTGCAACGTGTCGGCCTTGTGAAGAAATAATTCTTGTTGTGCCTATTATCATGTGGATTAGTCACTAAGAATCGAAAATTAGAGTTATATATTGTTCAAGAGGTTCCTTTAATTTCGGGCAAGGCATTGACTATGTACCAAAGCTCCACAATAACTAACACATTTCTAATTATTGTCAGTTTAAATCTTTCCAACCACCATCATCGAATTTAATTTTCCTTGCTCGCTAAACGGGTAGATAAAATTCAGGATGTCACAACCTATATGCAACAACATGCAATAGGATTATTAACTTAATGTACAATGATGCAATTATTAAGCATAAACCCTAAAGCATGAGACTCACTACTAAATGACGTATAATATATGATATGCATGATGAATTCTAGATGATATGTTATTAGTTATAAGTGTTATCTAGTTGAGGTATCAATTAAGTCTAAATGACATGGACACGCTAAGTAACGTCCCACATTAATATTCCTAATTAATGCAATCTACATGAGACTCCCTCAAAGTCTATAAATTATAATGAACATTTATTTTCTACTCTATATGCCAGATGACACATTTTGAATGTTTGGAATCTAACACACACATATATATGCATGAACTAATACTATGATGCAAACCATATGAAGTGCCATTTTTTATCCTTTTTTACTTTATGAAATTGGTAAATTTAAAACCTAGGATTCGAATGACCTGACTAACAATTACATGATGTAATGCTAACTTTTATATTTTCTCTTTCATGCTATATGAACTATATGCAATGCGGATAACGTATACAATGTAATTACTAACTAAAATTTTCTAAATGATATGATTACTAAAAATTAATCCTAGAATGTATGATTTTTCTAAGTGACGTGCATTATATGGTATGCATGCTATAAGGCTAATTAACTCTAAGTCTACATGCGATCTAGATGAAATTTAAAGTGACATTTTTATTTGATTTTTATTTAACGAAAACTATAAATGATCCAAAATTTATATGCATTGTAAAATTAATATGCATTGCCCTAATTATGAATGCAATCTAAAACATCACTATGAATGTACCCTAACGATGTGAAATGTAACATGTAACATTCACGTTGTAATAAATAAAGTTCATGGGACTTTAAAACGTATGTCATTTATAAAACTTATCAATTTATTTAAAGACATAGCATTCCGAGCAACCAAAATTTATAATATATCACGCATGACGATTTATATCAAAAATCACACCTAGGTTACATTAAGGGTCGGACCTAGTGTCTAAAGGTCTAACGCCCCAATATATATATTTTGATTAATGCGAAGAAATAATAAAAATATAAACGAGATAACCTATGGTCTAACACTAAATAACATGAATGAAGCCGATGTACATTAAAATACCCCCATACTACCTTGAACCTACCTTAGTCGGTGTTTACCTAGCGGCACCACGAGGAATCACGAAGTGAATGAGCGGCCGTCAATCAGGAGGGACCACCAGCGAAGAGACACGAGGCAGCTGGCTACGGGTGATCGACACTCGCCGCAAGAAATTCGCCAGTATTGCTGGGAAGTTGATGTGGACTCGTCGGAACACCTATGAACTCGTCGAAAACCTGCAAAGAAAGAATGACGGAATTGTTGGTTTCCGTTTTGGAAGCTCAGCGGTGGCTGACAGTGCACCGGCGAACGTCAAGGACTACTGGATGCTCGGCAGCGTGGACGGGGACCTGCAGGGACGCCAGGGAATGCAAGGGGGAATCGACTGGAAGGCCCGCCTGGACTGCAAAACGTTCACCGTCACTGCTGGGTGAGTAAACTTCTGCTGGACAGCTGCTGAGCGTGACGACAAGAATTCGTGAAAGCTGCCGGATAACTCGCCGGATGGCAGGTGGTTTGTTGCGGACTGATCTGGGCTTCACGCCAAGGCTACCGGACACGATAGTCTCACCGGGAAAGCTGCGATGTGCGTCTGAAGCTTGCTGCTTTGGAGCTGGGACTCAACCGGGAAATCACTAGGGCCGCGGTGTGAAGCGCCGATATCTGAAGGTGGCGGTTGCCGAGAGATCTCAATGAGAGATGTCCATGGGATTGTGATGATCCCCATGGGTGATAGTGCAGAATTCGAAAAGAGATGGGACCAAAGTTAGATAATCCTCCCCTCCCCCCCTTTTAAAATTCACTTTCAGATTTATTGTTGATTAAAACTTCTAATCCCCAATAACAACCACACACTTATCTTCGCTCGACCTTAACCACTTCCCACTCGGTTTTGGTGGTTATCTTGTGCTCATCCAAATTCTCTTGTGAATGTTGACCATGTGCTTTATCTTTTTTTTTAAATTCAAACCAAGCTTACGTCTATTTATCCTGGTTGAAATCATCTCTCTCCCTTTAACTCAATAAATTCCCATTGATTTGCCGCAACCTCAATCTTGACCCATTTTGAACTAATCTTGAGCCCGAATTTGATTTGAGTCTTCAATCCTAGATTGTGCCAACGTGGATTGTGTCATCTAGAAATATATTTGGCCGACCTCTCCCTAATTTAAAACTCTAATCCGCAAATCCGATGTTAATCTTTATCATGGCCAGCCATATGGGGGGTAATCCGATGCGCACTCGCCCGCGACATGGAAACGTCATGTGCATGGCATGTGCCATGTATGGCCTAAATGACATGCGAACTATGCAAAGGGTATTTTTGTCTAGGGGTCGGATCAATCCCTAATTTTCTTATGCAATAAAGAATTACTTATGGTAGCCAAAATTTAGGTATCAACGAGCATGTACGACTTGCTCATGCGGTTAGTTGGTAAATACGAATATAATTATCATATAAGTACCCATTACATAATTTCGGCCATGAACATATTGGGCCTTGGCAAAAACTGAGAGTCGCTCATAAAGTAAAAACAACTTTTCAGACTAGCGATTCAACAAGGTAATTATATGAACGGGGTTAATACACATGCAGTCCCTCTTTTTAACAAGTGAATTTATTCCTTTAGCAAAATAATTATGAGACTGATTGTCATAAACGAAATTTGGATACTGACAACGTAAAATTACGAAAAGGAACCGACCGTGAATGAACACCCACGTTAATTTGAGATGGATATTTTCGTTTGGTTCTAAAAGCATCAAAGCAAAACCTGAATACATCAATCGTGAGAACAAAGGAAAATAGACCCAGAATCCCAAAGAAGAATAAAACATGCGTCAAATACTTGGAATGTCAGACTTTCTTGGAGAGAATTTCCTTTACTAAGCACACGGATTGCCAGCGTAACAGTTTTTGGATGATTGTGAAAATAACAATATGTTGTGGACCACAAATTCTTGAATGAGTGAACCCCACAACAAAATTTTTAATTAATTGTTATTTGTTTTTTTGACCAAAAATAGGTTGTCAATTTTACAGTCACTTTCTGTCCCAAAAAAAAAAAAAATTTACAGTCACTCAATGACTATTATGTAATCAATTTTTTTATTAACAAAAAAAACGAGTAAAACTTGTCGAGAATTTGGCAAAAACCCCTGACAAATCTATATCCAATATTCAATTTGGACTAAGTGAACCTTTCATGGACTTTTTCACCCTGAAGCCTAACTATAATGCTTAAGGACGATACTATCCTTCGTCTTTAGCCCTTTAAGGACTCGAACTCCTTGAATAATCAAGGGGCGATTTGGGAAGTTCACGCCCGTTGCGGTGACCTACCCGGCTCGGATACAAACACATACCAAGAACGGAAATAAATAGTTGTAGTCCTAATCCTACCAAAAAACAAAGACAATTACAGTTAAGATAAGTTCTTCTTCTTCTTTTTTATCGATCGAAAGATAAGTCCTTGTTCAAACCACAGATATCTGCTTCACCATGCACTATAAATGGGGGACGTGTTTGGGGGGGTTAAGCTTACCATGACATGTTTCTCTCTGCATTCAAGTGGTCTTTCGTCCAAAATCTTTGAAAGAATAGCCGTCTTTTCTTTTTCTCCTCTCTGAAGGTTACCTTGTTTAAAAATCCCGTCATTGGTTCTCTCTTCAAATCCAATTCTGCAGAAGGCCAGCTCTTGATCGTGAGTCTGCATTGAATTTGGATTCGCGGCTGACTTTTTCGTTGGCGGCGACTATGGCGGAGATGGGTTTCCGGCGGTGGCAGGGTTCGCTCCGCGGTTGGTTGGCCGCGGCAGTTCGCTTGCTTTTCTTTCTCTCAGCTTGCTCCATGGTGGCGACAGTAAGGTATTTTCCTTGTGGCGAACGTTTTCGTTATGCATGAGAGAGAGAGAGAATTTAAGAGTGATCTACGGTTTTTGACTTTTCAAAGATTATATTTGAGTTTTCGACCAAAAAAAAAAACAGATTATATTTGAGCGAATTTATGAGCTTTTGATCGTTAAAATACAGTTAAGCAACAGAAGGCAGAGAGTTAATCCCAGGGGAAGACCATTCGTCCTTCAAGGCTAATCAAGATTAGTGCACTTAATCCAATGTTTAATAGCACATTAAATGGTATGGTCAGTTTGGTCAGCCATAAACCCCAGGCTGCTCAGATTGCGAAGGAAAACATTTCAGCTCAGCTCGCCATCTTTTTGCATGCACGACCATGGAAACCAACCCTACTTACAAGAGAAAGAGAGTAGTGGATATAAATCTAAAGTCCTAACTTTAATTTATTTATTTATTTCAATTCGGGGATGGCCAATAATCATCAATCGGAAAATACTGATTACGAGCACCAAACTTTGACATTGCTTCAACTGCTCCACGTAGGTTCTTGTCATCGGCCAACTGCTTCTCGTTGTTCTAAGACGTCATCGAAGAGAGAACCCTTTCTAGGGTTTTCTTTATTGATCTCGTTATCGTTAGTCAAAGGGGGAGATTATGTTTGGTTGACGACTCTCTTTTATTTAGACGAGAGAGGAAAAAAAATATGATAATAAATAAAAGACGGAATGTGTTGGGTGAAAATCAATTAATTCTTTTTTTTCCTTATTATTGCAGGGAAGTTCGAGAGAAGGCAGATCCTGGGGTCCAGCTGCGAGTGCATCATAATCAGGTGATTCTACACCTCCACTCCTCATCAATTACACACGTAGGTCCAGAAGTAATATGTAATATATTAAGTTTCCAAAAATGAAAATTATTTTCGAAATTAGAAAGAAAGATGGTGATGATTATTCTCAATTTCATTTAATCATATCAAATGATACCTTGGTTTTTTAAAATGTGATCTCTGATCCCGATTCTCGACATAATTGAAAGTTCTAAAAGCAAGACGTTTTATTAATAATGAAAATATTAAAATTGAATTCATTGAGCCTCTACCGACAAATTGTTCATTGATTAATAATTTGCAAGTAATTTTTCAGGTAGTGATGGACAACGGGTTTGTCGAGGTCACATTGTCAAATCCAGATGGGGAGGTCACGGGCATCAAGTTCAACGGGATCAATAACCTCCTTGAGCCTCGCAATAGAGAAACCAATAGAGGGTACGTATCGATTATCAATAGGCATTTTCACTTCCTTAAATTAAGTCGTTTTTCTTATTATAAAGAAAACAACAACAATTCGCATTTTATTTGGTCAAAAACAATTCGCATTTTGCAAAATTCAAATGCCGTGCAAACATCTTCTACAATTAAGTAGTCCTAGCAAGGCGTAGTAGCAAAAGTAAAAACAGAAAATAAGAAGTTCACTCGTATGAAAATAAAAATCATAACGAAATGCTATTTATTCCGTCAATATCGATCAGACCAAGTAGTGGTGATGGGCGCCATTCTAAGTCATTGCTCCCTATGGTCATTGTCTTTGTCATTGTTGTTATCGATTACCATATTTTATCGTTGTTGTCGCAGTGTTTTAGAGGTTTTATTTTGCTCAACATGTTTTTGAAAAGCTACTTTTTATGTGATAGATACACATATATATAGAGTCAAGTTTATGTGAATTATAGATATAATTAACTTTCTTATTCTCGTAGAGTTAATTTTTTTAGGAATTTATTCTCTTTCTTGTTGGTCAATTTCGGTTAAATATTGTCATCTTGGAAAACCTTTTTAGATCTTCATTTGGAGAAGAAAAGACTCACCTCCTTAGAACATAATGTAATTAATGTGAAAAAGTCACTTTTAGTATGATAAATAAATTGCTATTAACAAGTATATTCTAATTGGAGAAAATGATCACGACTTTTACAATTTATGGAAAATTAATTGACTCCGACTTACTTATTTGACATCAAGTCACATCACGACTTTTACAATTTATGGAAAATGATGACGACTTTTCCACGACGATGTATCCCAATTTAAGAGATGCAAAATTGAGCCTATCACTCCGAGAGAATCCCAGCCGTCGGTAATACCAGTTAGGCCAATGCGTATTGCGTAATGCAAAGAAGTTTCGTCCTGGAAAGCTTACCTAAGTCTATTTGCGTATTGGACCAAATGCTGTTCTTCGGAAGTTGTCGCTAATAATGTCCTTTTGAACCGGTTAAACTCGACCGCAGTAATTGACCGAAGGGTGGACAATTTGCATGGACCGTCATCATAATTAACATATTCTCTCCTGTAGTCTGTGAGAACGTCAGCATTGACCAAGAATAAATTAGGTTATTTATGTTTTCCCTTTTGGTCAATTTTTCGCCGAAACTATGTAGACTTTTTTATTGTCATTTTTCCATCTGGGTTGTAAAATTTTTCTTATTTTTCTGCTCGTTTTTGGACCATAGTTTAGTTTCTGTGTTGTTTAACCAGGGAAAAAAAAACGATATTTTCTCAACATATTACTTGTGACCTCAAAAATTCTTTATTGACGCATGACGAGTCCTCACCAATATTTTTTTCAGGTACTGGGACATTGTGTGGAACCGGCCAGGGGAACCCAGTAAGTATATGGGGTAAGACTCAGTCACTTTTAAAACAGCTCTGTACTGCTAGTAGAATCTTATAATTCAACGCACTAGAATTAAAATTAGGGCGCAAAAAAAAAACATATTAGGTCGATTCGTGCTAGCGCCAATCACGGTCCAAAACACTAAACTTAGGGTAAAAAACATATTAGGTCGACTAGTTCAATAGATAACGTGATAGCCAGAACTAATTACAGTTTAAAAATGACATGAATATTTCTATTTCCGAGGGGAACCCACATGGAGTCCACCATTTTTTTGGTTTGTGATTGGTTCAATTTGTTAAACTAAGCTTGTACCATAACATCCCCTAAATGATACTTAAAAGTTTGGATTGTTTTGACAGGATCGTGGGAACAACGTTTAAGGTGGTAGCAAACGCTGACGACGTGGTCGAGGTGTCATTCGTGAGCAAATGGAGCAGTTCTTCCGATTCGTACTTGGCCCCGCTCATCGTCGACAAGAGGTTAGTGAAGCATGGTTTTCTTCATTTAACTTGGAAAACAAGGCTAATTAATCTGATCTTGAAGTGTCATTAATAGTCAATTGCGATTTTGCATGGGGGCAGATTTGTAGTGAGGCGGGGGAGTTCAGGGTTCTACGGGTATGCGATATTCGAGCACCCAAAGGGATGGCCGGACTTGGACGTCGGAGAAGCCAGGATTGCTTTCAAGCTCAATGGACAAAAGTAGTGCTTTACATATTCCTTTCATTTTCGGTTTCCCGTTTTCATTTAATTGGGATCGGAGCATTTCACACGCTTTTTGATTGGTGATTACTGTGTGTCCCTCTCTACTAGGTTTCACTATATGGCTATATCGGATGAGAGGCAAAGGGTTATGCCGACGGCGGAAGATCGAGCGAATGGTCGCATACTAGACTACCGGGAAGCTGTACTTTTGACTAATCCATCCAATTCGGAGCTTGAAGGCGAGGTAAACTCGAGTTACATCAAATTCTCTATACATTGACGTTAATAAGCCTCAGTTTTGGAAATGTACAACTCAGCATCTATAGACAAAAAACCCACAATGACATGCAATCTATCTGATGCATAAGATACTTTCTCTCGTGGTTTAAATGTATGTTTGTACTCCTTGTACCTTCTTTTGAGTGGGCTTTGATACTCCACGGATGGGCGGATTGCAGGTGGATGATAAGTACCAATACTCTTGCGAGAACCAGGAGAATAAGGTGCACGGATGGATCAGCAGCGATCCACCGGTGGGATTCTGGATGATCACTCCCAGTCACGAGTCTCACTCCGCTGGACCTGTCAAGCAAGACCTCACTTCCCATGTTGGGCCGACCACACTCAACGTAAGTGACCCATCCTGTTCTTTGCCTTACACAAAATAAGTTGCAAACCACTTGGAAATGGACTCCCGGCCCGGCCTAACGGGTCGGGCTTATCCGACTCTTAGAGCTAGAACCGGTATGGATTTGGCCCGAGTGCGTCGATGGTTGCTCATACCGAATACCAGTTTAACGAAAGAGCAATCTTGGTTTACCGAAATCGGTATGCATAATTGGGTACTAAGTGATGCATTGGATTGCTGATGGACTTTGAAAGATATTGATCGTGTTCAATGCCCATTAAAAATCTACCGAGTTGTCCTAACATGAATTTATTTATGATTGCTTAAACCTCAACAATTGTAAAGTTGAGTAGGTGACCACCTTCGATTCCGATGTTGCTCTTTCCACAGGTGTTTTATAGCAACCACTATGCGGGGAGAGACGTGTCCATGAGTTTCCGGAATGGAGAGGCGTGGAAGAAGGTTTACGGACCCTTCATGGTCTACGTCAACTCGGTGTCGCCTGAAGAAGATCAATCGAGGCTTTGGATGGACGCAAAGGGGCAGGTTCTACTTTTTGCTTGCTTGAAACCTTGGTAGTTTCTAATGAATGACCAAGTTTTTCCTATTACTTTCTTTAAACGTATTAATTACTTTTGATTTATGTGATTAGATGTTGATGGAAACTGCAAGTTGGCCCTACGACTTCATTCGTTCGAATGATTACCCTTCTGACGCTGAACGGGGAACCGTCAGTGGTCAACTGTTGGTTCAGGACAGGTTTGATTCCCTAATTACTTCGTACCTATATTTCACATTAGAAATTTATAACAATCTTTGATTAGGAAAAAGTATTCGATAAACGTAGTTAAAGAGCATGTCAAAATGCTCAAACCATGTTGGAAGTGTTTTACCGGTGGAGTTAAGTTCGAGAGCTCCACATTCTCTTAAAAGCTTAGACCGTGATGCTACATACTTTTTCTCGCACACAAGATCGAGGAATGACTAAATTTGAATATATCCATACTTTTCCTTATCAACTGGGGCAATTCTGTTCTTTTGATATATATTTTCAGATTTTGAGGAGAGTACAAGCATTTGCATAGAATTCTCCTACCAAATTGAAGCAGCTAAACAGTTTGAAATTTTCTTAATCCAGATACATGAAAAATAGTGACATGGTGGCGGACTCGGCATACGTGGGGTTGGCAGCACCGGGAGAGGTTGGTTCATGGCAAACGGACACAAAGGTATGCCTTTTTTATCTCAATCATATGCCACAAATTTACCAAAAGTGTGCGGTTAATTATGTGATCAATAAGCATCCAATAATTCTATATATCATTCCTCTCAATTTAGGGTTATCAATTTTGGACTCGAGCTGACAAAAATGGATCTTTCAATATCAAGAATGTTCGACCAGGCATTTATGGTTTGTATGCATGGGTTCTTGGTTTCATCGGGGACTACAGATACCATCTAAATATCACAATCAAGCCAGGTAACTCTTATCCCGCCGTGACGTTTAAATAGTACAATTTCTAGGTTTCCAAGCCAATTTTTATCTGAGAAATGTTTGGTGTATTAAGACAGACCTACATAATTAGTATATTAACTGATGTGACAAACAATGAGTAGGGCATTTAAATAAGTGGGTCACTTTCTGCATCCAATAACAGTTTACCACATCACTAAAGATACGGGCTTTGTTATACAAACTTAGTAAATATAACATCTCGCTTTTTATCTCGGCCCACTTTCACTAAGTTTGGGTGATTGTGTACACATGGTCTTCGGTACTAATCGCGATCATGCCATCACATCTTACTAATGAGATAGAAACTTATCTAATTAAAGCTTAATTTAAGAGCCTGTCCAAAAGATCTTTGAAATTTTATGGTTTCATTACAAACTAATGTCAAAATTATTCATGCGCAGGATCTGAAATCGAATTGGGTACTCTGGTTTTCAGCCCTCCAAGATCTGGTCCCACTTTGTGGGAAATTGGCATCCCCGATAGAACGGCAGCCGAATTCTACGTACCCCTACCAAATCCACGGCTAATGAATAACGTGTTCAAAAACGACACCGGAGAGAGGTGAACCTTATTGCTATGCCTTTCATCTTTTTATAACTCCCGTATACTATACTACTGCAATTAGTCAAATGCCTGAGATTAGCAGTGATGTCTCTTTCCATTCTAGAAAAATGCTGATATATTAAACTGATGTAGTAAGAGACGTGATAAATTGTAAGTAAACATTTAAACATATTGACAATATTCAATACCCCAACAAAAATCAGTCACGAAACTTAGTATAGCCATTTTGTTAATTAGTCTTAACAAAATTAGAATGTTCTTCTTTTATTTATTAGATTTTGTAGCTTCTTATTAAATGCTTTTCTTCCATTAATATTTTTGACAGGTTCCGACAGTACGGACTATGGGAACGGTATAAGGAATTATACCCTAAAAACGATCTTGTTTACACGGTTGGCGTCGACGACTACCGCAAAGACTGGTTTTTCGCTCATGTCACCCGGTATTCTCTCTCTATATATAATGTACATATATCATATATATAAATATATTTATATAGATATATATCTGATTTTCGTTAAATACAGGAACATAGGAAATTCAACATACGTGCCAACAACGTGGAGGATTGACTTTAATCTTCAAAATGTGGACTTTAGAGGGACCTACCGGCTTCAAATGGCAGTGGCATCAGCGACCCTGTCTCACATATCGGTATGAAGCCATAACCGATTAAACTCCGCATATATCATCATCATCAATTGTCTAAATCAGTGGTGTTACACCAAATAACGTCGTCCTTATTCGAATTTTTGAAGGTCCGGTTCAACGACATGAATCGGCGACCTCAGTTGTCGACGGGCCGTTTTGGCTACGACAATGCCATCGCGAGACACGGAATCCACGGTCTGTATTGGACGTTCAGCTTCGATGTGCCGGGCTATCGCCTACACAGGGGAACCAACTCCGTCTACCTCGCTCAATCTCAATCGTCCAGGACACGCTTTCAAGGTGTCATGTACGACTACATTCGTTTCGAAGGCCCTACGAGAACTTATTGAACTTCTCCAATTGTATAGAATTCACGCACATAGCCAATTTATCAAAATTCATGCTAGTTTTACAAGATTAGGTAGATGTAGGCGTGTTTATATTCTTGTTTTGGCGATGAGTCGATGATGATCTTATTCAAGAAGGTTAAGGTTTGATTATACAGAAAGCGATTGTTCGTTACATTTGATACTTCAGTTGAATTAATTTATACTATTCCGTTTTTCAAGCAAAGCGCTCTCTCTCTCTATATATATATATACCCGCACGTATACAGTGTTTTTTGCCTAATGTTTACATTTATTCACTAGTGCATAGATAATTCTATTTCAAGACTTTTGTGCAAAATGTTTTTTTACAGAAAGTGTTTTCAATAAAAAAGAAAAAAATTTGTAGAAAGGAGCATACTATCTGTGAATAGTTAAACTGAATAACGAGCTCTCCTGGGGCAGGGAATGAGTAATCTTATATGATTTGTACCACGAGAATTGAAAATCCAATCTTAATTCAATTTTAAACATTTCGGTTGAATGAATGCAGCCATAAATATTCAAGTGAAAATGCCATTAAGTCCTTCTAATCATGTCTCGCATGATCTTTGACATAGTGGTTCAATTATCGTTAATCGTCTTACGTGTTATGACCGGCGATTTTCACCAGAGTGAGATCGAGCTCACCAACTCCACTTTCGACTTTTTTCTACTGGTCTTTTTTTTTTCCTTAATTCTCTTTTATTTGCCCTTTCGTAAAATAATAAAGATACATGATTCAAAACATCTAATAACATATTTGTATGTTTATAAGTTATCTAGTTTATTAAGCAGGTTGATAATTTGATGTTTGTTATTTAAGAGTGTAGAAACTTGTCTTTGATTTCATTAAATAAAATACGTACACGTTATTTTTTTCTATTTTAAGAGAATATAGCACTGATTACATGCATAACATAAAGAATCCTATAATTGATATGAAACCTCTTTTTATGTTATAGGTGTGACATGAATTGTCTATTAACCAAAGAAAATACAATTAAATTTGGTATTATTAGGTTATATTTTGAGTAGATACGTTGACTATACTCAGAGGATCCTAACAATATTGATAGGCACCCATACTCATATGGGTCATAGGCATGAAATGCGCCATACCCATCAATTCACAACATTATGTCGTGTATATCCATAGAATTAGCAACAAGGGGTCTATGCAACATATGAGAAATTATTAGGTGAGTGTGTATTATGTGTATTAAAATAAATGGGACCGTGCGATCTAGTGATATTTATATGGGACCAATCATTTTAAATAATCCAAAATCCTTTTAGTAGGAGTGTATATAAAAACCGAAAGCCCCCTAGAAGGCAGGAGATGAGAAACTGTACGTTTTCAGCAGGTCCAAAACATTTGTAATATGATAAACATGAAAATTGTTTGATATGTCCAATTACAAAGCATAAAATATCTAATTCTTTCTGTTGAACTTACTAATTACGAAACCACTGCAACCCTAGAAAGGGGGTCGTGTAAATTTGAAAGATGGACCGAAATATGTCAATTCGAGGTAAAAAAATTGGCCTTAAGACGATCGGCTCTGAATGAGTTTTTTCGGATTGTACTCATTGGCCCCATAACTCCACTTGGATAAAAAAGTTATGCTCCATCAAGATCGAAGCGCGAAAGTTTCGTTTTTATTTTCCATGTTTTGGATAAAATTGAACACTTTTCATTAATTTTATGCTAATTATTGTATATATGTATATTTGATAATTAACAATATTTTCTCCAAAGTTAAAAAACAAAAATTCGGGCTTTAGCCTGAACAGAACCAAATAATTGCGGTCCAGGCCTTTTTTTTATCCGACTCTGCCACGGACCGAGCCTAGGAACCGGGCTATTCAGACCGGGCCAAAAATCCTGATCTATTCTTAAGGACAATTTGCCCTCAATATGACTTATTAATCTGAGTGCATTTGAGTTGCAATGCCTGTGAAGGATTGGAATTGTTCCAAAAATCCAACAATTACAGTCCAACTGCTGCCCAAGTTGCAGCAGTGTTTTAGTTCCACAGAAAGACAGAAATAAATGCAAAGATGAAATGATTATTTATCAGCGTTGTAAAATATTGTGGAAACTATCTCATCTTGCAATGAAATCAAAACCAAAACAACGAAATCACCAGAAAAATCAATGAGGAATAATAAAAAAACATGAGTGGTTTTCATGTTCGCTACGAGTATCATTACCTACTCCACGGAGTGAGCCGGCCACAAATAATTCATTGATTAATTGAATAATTACAAAGTTACGATTGCTCTTGCACTTGAGTATTTTTTCAACCCTAAATTACATCCGCTAAACCCACAGTATTTACAGAGAAAACAAATCAATTTGAATGTAAAATTCACAGCACAAATCACTGGTGTTGAGAGCTCTTCGTGCTCAAGAAGAACTTCACTGTTCGTCCAAATTGAGACAGTGCACTGTGATAAAGACCAAACAACAAACCCCTCATATGTTACGTTGATGTGCATGGTCTCCAAGAAAAGAAATTCTAATTTGTATAGAAAGCGAATTTCTTTCCCACCAAATTCGATTCAATAAACCGATCAACATCCTTCAATCAGATCGGGTATCGTATACAAGTTTAAATTCGAGAAATAATTTAACAAATAGAGGCCTTTCCAAAAGGAGAGTTTCAATTTTCCTATTAATCACTTAACAAATACTTTTCGCTCGCTTGCTGATTTAGTTTCAACGACTACATGATCATTTCGCTCACTAAGTATGTCATCACGACCCCTTTCTTTGACTCTCAAAGTTGTTATTGTCTGTGAAAGTAAGTTCAGAAAAAATATTAAAATATTCTATCGCCGGCCGGCCAACGTCCACGTCAGCACCGGCAGGCCAAAATTCTCTAGATGGACTGAACTGAAACAATTACAAAAGGTTTAAGAAGGTTTAGAACTAAATTGGCACAATTGAAATAAATTTGGGACTTTTTTGGTAATTTTCCCTTCAAATGTGAGCAGCACAATTTTGACTCTCCTTCGCAACATTGATATTCTTCATTGTTACATATATGAGCGCTAAATAAAGAATTCTAATTTTCCACGAAGAAAAATAACTAACGAAGAATTGTAATGACAGGTAGGAAGATGGTGGGAGGAAGTATAATCGGAGGGATTAAGGAGACTCAAGAAATGATTAATTTTGCAGCGGAGCACAGCATAACCGCAGATATCAAGGTTATTCCGATGGATTATGTGAACATTGTCATGGAGCGTCTCGCAAAATCGGACATTAGATACTGATTCGTCATCGACGTCGGGAATTCGTTGAAGTCTTACTAAAACTTAATTGTGCTATTAACTACGAGAAAGCTTTGATAGAGAAGCTCAGTTTTATATTGACATCAGTTACTGTTTAATTAGTTTTAAGCAAGTTTTTCATCATGTTCACGTCATTGTTCTTGTTGGAACAAAGAAGTCTTCTCGAAGGACGATTTCTTTGTAAATCTTGTTATTTCAAGGCAACGTTTGTTTTGCACAAAATTTCTTGATGGAGGAAAATGTTGTCCGTGAAAATAATTTTCAAAAAAAAAAAATGGTTGATTTACAAATCATAACGGCGCCATTTGCATTTTGGCAAAAGGCAATTAATATATTCCTTATCCCCTGGTCTCAAACATCATCAAAATCTATTCATTAGTAGTCGATTCATTACACTTCTCATCCCATCTTTTTTGGGAAAAGGAATTATTCGGTGAGTTCGTACATATACTCAATTGAATCTTGACGGGTCATATCTAGTGGAACTCACGTGGGATTCACATTAGACCCACCAATTTCAATGAAAGCCAGCCGATTTAGCCTATAACCGAAGTGCCTTGATCCACTTCTGGCCGGCATAGGCAAGTGCTTGTAGGGGAATAGGGAGGAAAATTGGAAAGGCAAAACCGGAGAGAATGTTAGGGAAGGAATATCCGCATCATGCAATTGTCTCCATATTTAAAAGGAAAAAAATAAACTGAATATTTGAGTTATAAATTCATTTGTCTTCTTTTGGATTGATCTAATTGGCAACCCTGCACTCCAATCCTAAGAGGCATTCGAGCATTTAATACTTAATAAATAAATAAAAAAGTTACCCTTCAAATCAGCTCCCATCTATCTCTACTCCATCACCATCGATGTATCGGGTATACCACGCCGAGGTGAGGGAATTAACATTTAATACTTTTGTTAATTATTAGGACGATAGACACAAGATAATCAGTAGGTGAAACTTTTGTTCCCTGTCGTTTGCAAGAGGCTATTAGCTTTGGTTATGGAGGATACAAAACAAGCAATGCCGTAATGGACTGTAATCCCTAATTTGGCACATTCTGGATGTTAATTTTCTCACTTATGATCCTATGATGTCCGTCGTCCGCTTTGTCTGTCGTCGTCGTCGTCGAAAGCGAAGCATTGCAGCACAATCTAGCTCAAGAATGAGAGATACCATCAAAGCAATTAACGGCATTTTTGGTAATACTCATGTTTATCTGATTCTTGTTCTTTTGTTTTCAGAAACAGAAAAAGAACATAATTCTATTTTGTAACGTCGGTTAATTTTTCTGTTCCCAAGAATAGATTTGGAACATATTTGTTTCTAGGAACAGATTTAAAACAGAAACAATAAGGAAAAAATATTCTACTTCTTTATTCCCGAAAACAGAATTAGAAAAAATCATTTCTGCTTAAAATTGTTCCCAAAAATAGAATTGTTACCAAACAGGCCCTAAAAGGCCTCCGGTTCCTATAACAAAAAGGATATTAGTCATCAAATTCTATCAGGAATAAGAAGTTTCCGACCTTCAATTGCTGGGCAGAGGACAGTACTTGTACTTAAAGGCAAGGAACGACGATAAAACCCGTAAACAAGCGATGTCGGGCGACTCTTGATAGACCCTCTCACGTGTCATGCGAAGTTGAAGAACGAAGTAAGTAATATGAATAAGAACTTCACAAAAAATTGAAATACTGCATGTCAAATATATTTCTCATGCAAAAAATTTCAACTTCATCCACAAATTTTTCCATCTGGACCATATGAAATTTGTAATAACCGAACCTTTCGCTATATTCCATTGTTTAAGACTGAAGCAAATGTATAGATTGGAAAATAATTCAAGTTCCAATTCGTCCACTCCTGAGACTTGCTCATCACCCTCATCATTTCCTTTGGTTTTTGGAAGCGAAGCGAAGTACTAGGTAGAACAAGATCCTATACAGAACCGCCCAACCCAGCATTATCAGCACATTCTTCCACTTGTCGGATTCATGCGTCGAAATACGGAGTCCCGATAAAATTTCAGTCCCGGTGATATGCCTGGCTCCTTGGGGGGTGTCGTTCGTCCCAAAGGGTGCGTTCGTCTGGTATTCATTCATCAATAGCCCCTCATACGGATAAGTCATTGTCGAGATCTTGTTCATCCACTTCCAATACACCGGAATGTCGTGGCTGTTCAAGAAGTACCCACAAAACAGGAAGAACAGCGCTGTGAAAGCGATGACGGCTGCATAACCGAGTATGTAGTTGGGCACGACTGAGCTGACAAACACCACGAACGAATTCGTTGAGAGGAGCGACACATAGAGGACAAGCAAGAAGTACAAGAACGGCCCCCGGAGCTTTAGGGCTTTCCAAACGATGCCAGCATAGACAGCGGCCTGAAGCGCGAGAAAAGGCAGGTAAGTTACGAGGCCGGCAATTGTGTAGGAAGACGCACGGTAGGCATTGTGGGAGGTCTCACGGATGAAGACGAAGCGCTCTTGAATGAAGGCCGGGACGGCATCATTGGAAGAGAAGAAGAAGAGGCAGACCGTGAAGATGAAGAAGCTGAGCCGGTTTGTGATCCCTTGGTTGTTTTCCTTCGGGTTCATGAACATCGTTGCCATCAGGAGCCCCATGATGGTGAGCACCATCAGCCTCGAGAGGAAGAGCTCGGGGGTCCGGTGGATGTTCTTGAAATTGCGGCGCATGAGCACCCAGGTCTCAGGGAAGAATGAGTTTGCGAACTTAGGGCCGAGATTTTGGTGAGATCTGAGGGTATTCGGGCCAATGTTCGGGGTCAAGTAGTCGTTCTCGTTCACTGTGTAGTCGCTGCTGTGAGGCGTCGGCGTCTCCCAGAGAATTTCGCTAGAGTATGCATAGTAACTTCCCGGTGATGCACTGTATAACCAATTAATGATGGAGATGAATGAGTGTTGCCAAACACTAGAAGCAGAAAAATTAGTGCAGAATAATTTTCGGTCGTAGAGTTTAGGGTTAAGGTACGAGACTTAACCGAATTTAAGAGCCCGAAATCAGCATGAAAAATATCTTTGAATTGCAAAAGTAGCCATATCTTCATCTAATTAAATGGCTTAATACCTCATTGCAGCTTGCATCTTTGGGTCGGCCTTTTGTCTTGAAGGAGTGAACCCAAGTGCCTGCATAACTCCACTGCGGCTTGGAGTCCATGATCTAGATGAATTATTGTAAGGACTTCTCAAGCTGTGGTCGAACTCATCGTTCGTAGAGTGCACGCTCGCTTGCAAGTGCAATCGCCGGCCACTTCTCTGGTTGTGGCTCTGATCGTGCCCTTGATGCCTGTGATCACGGTGATGAGAAGGTGGGGTGGGTGCGACCGTCGAGATTGACATCTCTTCATCAGACAGTGGTGGGGGTTTCATGCCCGTCCGGACGAACTCGGCGAGAGCTTCGACTCCAAACTCGGATTGATCGTACTCTTGGATGATGTCGATGAGGTGCTCTATTGAGTTCTCGCCCTTTGGGACTTTCCGGCCCATGCGGCCAAGGTGGAGCGTCACATCTTTTGGTGATCCTTGAAACATGAGCTGGCCACGGGCCAGGATGATGAGATGGTCGAGGAGGAGTTGGATTCTTGACGAAGGCTGGTGGATGGTGAGGATCACGGTGCTGCCGGACCGAGCTATGTCGTGCACCTTCTCAATCACACTGTGGGCGCTGGTCGAATCGAGGCCCGAGGTTGGCTCGTCGAGAAAGAGTAGGGACGGCCCGTGGATGATGTCGACACCGATCGATACCCTCCGGCGCTCTCCTCCAGACACCCCGCGTGTCCCCTCATCGCCTATGTAGGTGTTTCGGGATGACTGTGATCAAAGTAATGATCGCACAAATTACTCGGGGAAAACAATAAACTTCTCCTTAGACAATGTATGCTTCGATGCAAATCCAATCTTCATATGCGACTCTTTGCTTAAACATATTGCATAGACTGGTTCTTGAAAGGATGCGTGCACAAAATGAATTATATTGCGAAAATCACATAGGTATAATGTCTGTTAATAGAATTTAACGTGAATTCGACAATCGTAACGTGTGATGATTTTTTGTAAAATGAATTTAGGTAGTATTTTCTCAATATCAAAGATTGTGTATCTTATACATTTATTCCTTGGTTGCTGTAAGACTCCATGACGATTAACTCTTTTTCGACTCAAGGAGGGAAATAAGACAGACAAATTGTGATCGTACTCCTTGGAGGCACTCATCCTTGTACCATTCATTAGAGAACACACTCTAGATAATCTTTAACAAAGGCATTAAAGGAAGAGAGAATAAAACAAAGGATATCTTGTGAAATTGATTATATAAGTTATATGACAAATTATAACTTAATGTTTATATAAGTAGTCGTATTTAAGCACTCAATAGCAATCCGATGCATCAATTTATAAAGAAATTTCACAATCTTTCCACCCTCTAATGCTACTAGAAAAAGTCAAGGTTAGGACTCAAAACTCACCGAGAGTCCGAGCTGCTCGATCAACTTCTCCACTCTCTGGATCTTGTCTGCAGTCGAGACCTGCCCCAGCCGGAAGTCAGCGGCGAACATGAGCGTCTCGTAGACGGTGAGCATTGGGAACAACCGATCGTCTTGCATTATGTAGGCGGCGGTCCTCTTGATCAAGCTAGGACTCATCTCCCTGCCATCCAAGGAGACCCGGCCCTTGAGGCTCCCGCTCGCGATCCTCCCCGCCAGGCCGTCCAAGAACGTGGACTTCCCCGCCCCACTCGGGCCCATCACTGCCGTGATGCACCCTTTAGGGGCGTAGCCGGTGATCTTGTGGAGCAGGTCCACATCCTGCTTGACAAAGTTCCCGTCGATCTTCTTATTCTTGATCACGGTGTAGGTGAGGGTGGAGAACTCGAGCCCGCCAGTGAAGTTCATCGGCTTCGGAATCTCGATCACCATGTCACGACGATGCCCATTCTTATGAGACATTGCTCGGTGCCCCTTCCTGTCGCTTGGGTGGTGGTTTGAACCCTACCCCCTGGTGAACTTATTGCATAGAGAGGGAGAGAGATTTAGAACTACCTTCTGGTGTTTCTCCTTTTTGGTCTCCTAATTTGAAGTTGTTGTGTACAGGGGATATTAATATATGTTGGAGAGAGAGAGAGAGTTTCCACAGCTGGAGGGGCTCTTCAAGGAGATAGTTTCAAAGCATGGTGGTGAGGATGTCCTCATTGAAGAATCCAATTTTGGTCTCTTTCTTCGAAAATCACGGCATGCGTTCTTGTGAACTCCAAGGCCTTTGGTTGGAGTCTAGCTCTTGAATTTGCTACCCCTTGGCCTAGCTCAATTGGATGTTTCTACATGCTTCATTGCTTACTCTTCATGCGGGGAATCCGTGCATTGTGTTCATGAGATTATCAATTTATCAGGTCCACCCCCAGCAGAAACGCTCACATAGATAATGTCCACAATAAACTCGCACTATACGTGTCATGACATTGACGTTCTTTTGTGATGGTTTCTTTACCATCAATGTACCTTATATGAATATGTAGTGATCCCATAAAGTTTTACATATGATCACTAAGAAGCTCTAGAATTGCTGTTGCTGACTCCTTTCCGAACTTGTGAACCATCTAATTACATTCAAATAGCCATTGATTCAACAGAGCAAACCAACGAGAATACGTTGCAGGACTACACGGTGCACCTCATTCGAGTGAATGGGTGTTGAAGTTCATTGGTAGAGAAAGAGTCATGTAGCTGAATGTTGTCAGTCATGAGATGCCAATCGAAGTTCATTGGTAGAGAAAAAGAGTTCCATATGATATTGCTGTCATCAGGTGTCACATAGAAACTTGCTAATGCTAAAATAAAATGTCGTCATCAGTATAGCTTTCAAAGAGCTACCTCCAGAGGTTACATACCAATTGGATTCTTAAGGCATTTTCCGAGGATTCCAAGGTGAATTATACGATTACAGAAGGAAATACATGCATAATTGCCAAACATAGGTTGTCAACAAAACCCTTTGTTTGAAAAAAAAAAAATATAGGGATGAATTTGCTGGTTGCTTTTCCCAAGATGTGGATTGCCCTTGGCTGTCTCATATGGACGGAAAAGTTTTATCAGTAAAGTAGAAGACACAGATAATGCAAATATAAGAGAAATACTAGAAAATTAATGGAAATATTTGACAAGATGCATAACATTATCATCTTGCAGATACGGACAGATCCAAAGGGCTAACCCCAAAATTTTGTAAGTTTACATCATGCTCCCATATTTAGGGGGGGGAAGAAATAGTGCAAAAATTAAGCTCACAAATGATTTACATGGTCCTTTAATGTGTCTAGCTCCACTGGAAGAGATCGATGAGATACTTTCACTAATAATCGAAAGTGTAAGGATTACAATAATTCAATCACACTCTCGAGTGTTTCCCTAACTCAACTGTAGCCGCATAGCCTCACAAGAACAAAATCAAAGAATAAAAACGACGGTAAACTATTACATGTTTTCTTTGATAATTAGCGTAATATGATATTTATTTTAGATGACGACCTGTTATGTGCTTAACTTTTAATAATAACCATAAATTGAATTATGAAGATATAAATAAATTTTTTGTTTAATAAATTACAATATCTCATAATCTATGTTGGGATATTAGGCTCATGAATCATGATTGACTATTAAAGTTACAATCATCATATTTCTTTAATTCTATCATAGGGGCATTTTAGGAATTCTAATATTATTCATCCCTGTTGACACCTAAATTTCAGCGACCGTTGACACCTAAATTTTGGCAACCCACTTAGCCATTCATTACAAAAGAAAATTAAGGATCAACCATGACTCAAAAACAAAAATATTACTAATTTACATTTGCATATTATGAGCATTTAATACTAATAAGTCCAAATAAATTGCATTGTAATTGGACTTGAGCTAATGGACTTAAGTAAGAAGCGAATCTTCCTAGGGTTAACGTGTATATTAATAAAGCGTGTTTTGGTAATGAGTACAGTTCTATTTTTTTCCTGCTATCCCTGTTATTGTGATTGTCGGGTGTTTGTTATTCGTTTCCGCTTGTGTTAATCAAAAAATAAAAAGAATGGGTCGACGATGCGTCCTAGGACGTCGCATTTTAAATGACCCTAGACAAAAGTGTTAGGGATGGTCACGCACTCGAGAGCTAGGGCGTGACAAAACCATTTTGATTACCTTGAAAAAGTTTGATTGCACGTTAAGACACGAGTCGTGCCTCAATTATTCAAGAACTGGTAAAGGGTATTTGACATCTATTTCGAAGGCTGCATATTTATTTAATTTTTTAAAAAAGGTTTTATCTTAGATTAGAACTCTTACAAAAAAATTACCAAAAAAGTCCTAAACTTATTGCACTTTTGCCAATCCAATACTAAACCTTTTGATTGTGTCAATTGAGTCAATCCAGCCAATTTTGGCCAGACATTGCTGATGTGGACACCAGCCATCCTATGTGGTACGGCCGACGCTAATGTGGATAATTTTTTTCCTTTTTTTCTTTTCTTCTCTTTCCCTTTTTTTCTTTTTTTTAAGCAAGTCTAGTAAGGGCCGAGACCTTGCCCAGACCATCACGGCCATGAGCGAGGCCGGGAGCAGCCGTCGCCCGCAGCCGGCAAGGGCCCGACAACCCTCACCCACCACAGTTTAAAAAAAAGAAGAAGAGAAGAAAAGAAACATATTTATAATTTAATTAAAAAAAATCGAAAACATATTACAAATTTAAAAAAAAAAAATTGTCTACATCAGCGATTTTCAACCAAAATTAGCCGAATGGACTAGATTGACAAAACTTGAAAATGTTTAGGACTCAATTGGCACAATTAAAAAGTTTATGGCTGAATTGGCAAAAGTGCAATAGATTTATAACTTTTTTGGTAATTTTTCTAAACTCTTATTCATGATGCATATTCGATAAATATCTCGCTTGAACTTTGGAATGACGCTATTAGTAAAAAGGTCCTTGAGACAAAGATGGCTTTAAATTGTACAATCAAGAACAAAGTTGAAGAGATCATGCCCTAGGAACACATAACGTGGAAAAATTACCAAAAAAGTCTTAAATCTATTGTAATTGTACCAATTTAATCGTAAAATTTTTTATGCTAATTGAGTCCTTAACTTTTTACATTTGTGCCAATTTTGGGCGGTCGGCATTGACGTGGATAATTTTCAATAAAATTTTAATATTTTTCCTTTTTTATTTTTTATTTCTTTTCCTTTTATTTCTTTTCTCTTCTTTGTCTTTTTTTTTTCCAAATCTAGCCGGCGAGGTCATCGGCCGACCATCACCAGTCATAGGCAAGGGCTAGCGACCCTCGCCAGCCACTAGCGAGGGCGTCAGGCTATCACTCATATCTAAGCGAGGGCCGATGCCCTCACCAATTGGCCAGCGAGGGCCGCGACGCCCTTGCCTAGCATGGGCAAAGGCCGCAACGCCCTCACCGGCCACCTAGCCT
The DNA here is from genome assembly GCA_001662345.2 of Metrosideros polymorpha var. glaberrima. Taxonomy (NCBI): domain Eukaryota; kingdom Viridiplantae; phylum Streptophyta; class Magnoliopsida; order Myrtales; family Myrtaceae; genus Metrosideros; species Metrosideros polymorpha. The sequence continues at coordinate 14,741,544 of BCNH02000008.1, read as the reverse complement.
AGGATGAGGGCACAATGCCCTCACCCAGCCTAGGCGAGGGTCACTGTTCCTCACATGTGGGCTGTAAAAAAATCAAAGAAAAGAAAAAAAATTTTAAATAAAAAAATTACTAAAAATTATCTACGTCAGCACCAACTGGTCAAAAATTGATCGAATGGATTAAATTGACACAAATACAAAAGATTTAGGACTCAATTAGCAAAAAAAAATTTAGAACTGAATTGGCACAATTGCAATATATTTATAACTGCTTTTGGTAATTTTCCCGATGTAACGTGAGGGTGGCCGAGGTTTTGAAATGAAAAGGGGATCCTTTGGGGAGGAAGGATCGAAATGCTTGAACAGATTCTATGCCGCGAGGTAGACTAGGGATTACCCATCTGCTTCCCTCACGTTAGATGTTGAGTTAGAACATACATTCTTGGATTTTCGAGATCCGAAATTTCTTTTCGCGGTGTGACGATCGTATGATTAAAACAACTTTTTTCAAGGAAGACTAACTGTGCAGGCTTCTTCGAACTCCCAAGTGCTACGTCCACTGTCGAGACTTGCTGCTAGAGACTTTCCCATTCGAGAAAAGATTGAAGTATGTTACCGAATCGAATTTGAAAGAGACTGAGATATTACATTGAAAAGATACCTTCCTCAGGGGGATTTCGTTTTGATTGTTCCTTCTTCTTTTTTCTCTTTTCGCCCTTAACTCTTGCCTTTGCTTTGGAGCGGCATTGCTTTTACGTGTCATGGATCTTTTTCTGCTCTCTTTTATTTTTTTTCGTTTTCTTCCCTTTGAAAGATAATTGAAAAATTACTATAGTAAGCCTATCCAAATTCCCGGCACAACTGCATCGTGAATTGGAGGACATGATCTAGATGATTTATTGCGACGACCTCTCAAGCTGTGGTCGAAATCATCGTTCGCCAAGTGAGCGCTCGCTTTGGGAATTGGAGTCCATGGTCTAGATGACTTATAGTGACGACCTCTCAAGCTGTGGTCGAAACCCCGGTTCGCCAAGCGTGCGCTCGCTTGCAAGTGCAATCGCCGGCCATTTCTGTGGTCGTGGCTCTGATCGTGCCCTTGACGCCTGTGATCACGGTGACGAGGAAGCGGGATGGGTGCGGCTGTTGAGATTGACGTCTCTTCATCAGATGGCGACAGGGGCTTTGTGCCCATCTGACCGAAGTCAGCGAGAAATTCGACCCCGAACTCTAATTGATCGTACTCTCGGATGACGTCAATGAGGTACTCTATCGAGTTCTCACCCTTCGGAACTTCCCGCCCCATGCGGCCAAGGTGGAGAGTCACGTCTTTCGGCGATCCTTGGAACATGAGCTGGCCGTGGGCCAGGATGAGGAGATGGTCGAGGAGGAGTTGGATTCTCGATGAGGGCTGGTGGATGGTGAGGATCACGGTGCTGCCGGACCGAGCTATGTCATGCACCTTCTCCATCACACTGTGGGCGCTGGTCGAATCGAGGCCCGAGGTCGGGTCGTCGAGAAAGAGTAGGGATGGCCGGTGGATGATGCCGACACCGATCGATACCCTCCGGCGCTCTCCTCCGGACACCCCTCGTGTCCCCTCGTTGCCAATGTAGGTGTTTCGGGATGACTGTGATCAAAGTAGTCATCGCACAAATTACTCGGGAAAACAACGAACTTCTTCTTGGACTATGTATGCTTCGGTGCATATCCAACCTTCATATGCAATTCTTTGCTTAAACATATTACGTAGACTGGTTCTTGAAAGGATGAACGCACCAAATGAGTTATATTGCAAGAATCATATACGGACGATGTCTCTTTATAGAAGTTAGCGTGAATCGAACCATCTTAATGCGCGATTTATTTTATTTTGTAAAATGAATTTAAGTTGTAATCTCTAACAAAGGCATAAAATGAAGATAGAAAGAAACAAAGGATATCTTGTGAAATTGATTAAGAGATATTACAAATTATTATTATGATTGAATGTTAGTATAAGAAGTCGCATTTAAGCACTCAACAGAAGTGCATCGCATCAGTTTATAAATTAATTTTATACCCTCTAATGCTACTAGAAAAGTCAACGTTAGTACGCAAAGCTCACCGAGAGTCCGAGCTGCTCGATCAACTTCTCCACCCTCTGGATCTTATCCGCCTTGGACATCTGCCCCAGCCGGGAGTCGGCGGCGAACATGAGCGTCTCGTAGACGGTGAGCATCGGGAACAACCTATCGCCTTGCATTATGTAAGTGGAGGTCCTCTTGATCAAGCTAGGACTCATCTCCATGCCATCCAAGGAGACCCGGCCCTTGAGGCTCCCCCTCGCGATCCTCCCCGCCAGGCCGTCCAAGAACATGGACTTCCCCGCCCCGCTCGGGCCCATCACTGCCGTGATGCACCCTTTCGGGGCGTAGCCTGTGATCCCGTGGAGCAGGTCCACGTCCTGCTTAACCCAGTACCCATTGATCTGCTCATTTTTTGTCACAGTGTACGTAAGGGCAGAGAACTCGAGCCCGCCGGTGAAGTTCATCGGCTTTGGAATCTTGATCACCGTGTCAGGCCGATTGCCATACCTGTGAGCCATTGGTCGGTGCTCCTTCCTATCGCTTGGGTTCCTGTTGGTGAACCTATATTGCATAGAGAGGACGTGAGATTTAGAAGTGCCTTTTGGTGTTTCTCCTTAAACTGTAGTTGTTGCGTTCACTGTACAAGGGCTGTCAATAAATAGTGGGGAAGGATGGAGGGGCACTTCAAGGAGATAGTTTCAAAGCATGGTGATAATAACTTCATAGAAGAATCCGGCTTTGGACGAATTCTTGATATCTTCAAGGCCTTTGGTTGGAGCCAAGCTCTTGAATTGGATATCCCTTGGCCTAGCTATGTTGAACGTTTCTCCATGCTATGATTGCATGCTCTTCATGCAGGAAACTCATGCATTGTCGTCATGAGATTGATCATCATTTATCAGGTCCACTCCCAGCAGAAATTCTTATCCAACCAATACGTAGATAAGGTCCATAAGCTCACGCTACGTGCCATACGATAGAGTTTCAAGTTTGAGTCTATTTTGCGGAAATCCGTTTACTTGTTTATGGCGTAAACTCTCATATGGGTAGATTAAAAAATAATGATATTGCTGTCATCAGTTGTCTCATGGAGAACTTGTCAATGCTAAAGGAACATGTCATCATCAGTATAGCTTTCAAACAACACCTTTCGGAGATTACTGTTAGAAATCGCACACCGATTCTAGAAAAATAATTCAAGCAAACAATTCGCGATGGCGAAATATAATAATAAAATAACATAATCATATGAATACACCAGACAATTTGTTATCGAAGTTCACCCAAATTAGGCTACATCTTCGCGAAGAGACACTCTGCGAATCCACTAGATTTCGAAGAAAGTAAGAATACAATTATGATCTTTTCTCAAGATCAGGGCACAAAGAGAATTTACATTATATGGCAATATGCCTACATCCGCGGGAAGCGATCGATGAGATACTTTCACTAATAATCAAAACTGAACGGATTAGAATCGCTCAATCAGACATACCCCAACTGCAGCCGAATAGCCTCACAAGAATAAAATCAAAGAGAAAACAGAAGTAAACCATTGCAAGTTCTCTCTGACGGCTCTCCCAAACTTTTTCTCAAGTTAGACTTGGTGCAATGTACGAGATACGTCGAACCCCAGATCTAAAACATCGTTCCATGCGTGTTTCGACATCCGCCTGCTGTCGGCAAGACAAATGAATAATCTCAAGCTAAAAAGACAGGGAGCAGGTCAAACGTCGGAACTATGCTTGGTCTGACGTCCAATCCTGCCTATGTTCGATCCTCAGGCGTCTGGCTTGGTGTTTCCTCGGCCGAATGTTCGAATCCAATCCAAACCCCCGATCCAACCTATTCAGACCAACAGTAAGTCAAGCACCTTTTACTGATCTTTTTAGACAATTGATCTTCGTCAATGGATTCCATCCTCACGCAATCTCAACCGATTCACATGCGTCAAACGTCCGCGGACTCAAATCTCATGTCAATTCCGAATTGGATTGGGTTCACTACGAGCCACAAATGAAGAATCTCCACTTTACTCCAACTCCAACTTCAAGCTCAAAGATGATAGTTTCTCCCAAGCTTGCTAGCCTAGGTTCATCACCTGCCATAGACGCTCACCAAGTCCAAGCCATACTGGAAGTTGGCCAATGTTGTGGGCTACGTCAACATGTCGTTTGGATTATCTGCCCTATGAAACAATATTACGTTAAAAAACCATACTTGACATCAATATGCTTGGTTAGCTCGGGATAGATCTGACACAACATCAACTCTACACTTGATCGACCACATAGATAAAAATTAGACCTGATCATGGACTTGGCTACCTAGAGGCATTCCCAAGCTCGATCGTGCCATGAGGGCCTGAAGATTGTTTGGGCGGGCTTGGGCAAGGATGTTTAGTGACAAAGCCTGGCCCGCTCAACCTGAAAATTTGTAAATAAGAATTTGATTACGTGTGGCTTTGGCGAGAATTTACACCCGACCTTAAGGCCAAGTACCCACTGGGCCTACATCCACTTTCTCGGGCTAACAGTCGCCAATAAGGCTGAAATCCATAAAGATGTCACCGCCACGATGTAATTTCTCTCTTTTCCCTTAAGACAACCCTCATGAGAAATATTAATCAGAATACAAACAGTTTTCCCGAAAGTATGAATGACAGAGAGAAAATAGAAGTTGTGAATTTCCGCCAAATTCCTCAATCACCCTTGATCTTCTTGAATAGCCTTCTAATCTTCAAGCTAACCACCGGAGGCCATCTCTAAGTCAGAGGAGCTGTTGGACCAACTCCTCAATCACCCTTGGTTTTTGCTTCTGCTGATTGTCTGATTCTCTGAACTACTTGCACAAATTGAGGAAAAACTGTTCTGATCTTCTCCAGGCTTCTTTTTGCAATTCCAGACCTTAAAAGCAGTTGCTAGACACCAATTTGAATTTAGATAGAATTAGAAGGAGGGCATGGGTCCACCAATCCAGGATTGTAGAAGCAAGTGACGTGTCTTCTACACCGTCTGAAGAAGGAGCTGCTTCTGCATATGGTCCATCTAGTCAAGGTGGCGGAGAGAGAGAGAGATAGTTGGGGCAGATTAACTTTGCTTTTTACTATATGCTAATCAGAGTGTTCTTTTTCATATATTTAGGACACGAGCGCAAAGTCCGACTACTTAGATGCTCATGAAATATCAAGATTCATGAACCGGTTAGGTGCAGCCCTTTAGTTTGCGAGGCCCTAAATTAGAGCAGTTTGCACGTAACTTGTGGAACAGGTGGCCTTCCCTTTTATGCCCAACCAACTATGTAGCATTGGGGATTAAATGCTAATACCAACCTTACTCAAGTCTTGTTATCTCCGTGGTTAGATTGAATTTTATTATTCACTTTTTAATTAATTTGGATCTCACGGTTTACTCACTTTAACTTTTTTTAACCAGAAACATTTGAAAGTGTCATACCATATAAATACCGACACGTACATCCACGTATTTTAAAATTTGGATATAATTCTAAATTTGTATGGGAAGGCAAAAAGTACTTTTGTTCGCTGTGCTAAACAATCATGCTCTAAACTTTTCCAGGGCCTAATATTTAGTCATTTTAGAATTTCAGAAACGAACATTTGCTCCCTTGAGCTCCGTTTGTTACGCAAAAAATGAATAATTTGAAAAATATTATCCTAAAGATGATCACTTGTATCTCTTAAAATAATTAGTTAATGAAAAATGTTTTCATTATGGAGAACAATTTATGTCCAAACATTTTCGTGAACAATAAAGACATATTTCGTTGGTTCATTTTTATAAGTGAGTCGAGCAAGTTTTTTTTTTAAAAATATTTTCCAAATGTTTCATTTTTCGTGAAACAAACACACCCATAGTTTGAACTTCTTTCATTCTGGAATATGAGAAAAGATTTTCTAGTTAACGATATGCCTACACGTGGCCAAAATATTAAAATGCCTTTAATTGGATATTTATACGCCAATGCATCACATGGGCCCGTCAAAAAAATATTCTTTACTTGAATAGTAGGAATTGGCCAAAAGCATAAAGATGAAACATCCATCCACCCCTTGATGTTTAAATATACTTGGCGTTCAGCTAAGCCACATTCTTTCCTTCTTTCGGCCACAGAGATCGGATTCTTTGGGCACTTGGCGACAGCATGATAATCAAAACAAGACGACTATGTGCGCAAAGCACAGAGGTCTCCTTCGTGTCTTTCTTTAAAAAGAAGGGAAAAAGTCACCAAAAACCCTAAATTATATCCATCGAGACACATTTATCCTAAAAAAATTTTGTGATGCCAAAAACCCCAAACTTATACGCACATAACACATTTACCCCAAATTTTGAGGTAAATGTGTCAAACGGATATAAGTTTAAGGTTTTTGATGTCATAAGAAAAAGTTTGGTAAATGTGTCGTATGGGAACAAGTTTGGGGTTTTTGTTGTCTCACCAAAAAAAGTATGGGGTAAATGTGTTTCGGTGGGCATAATTTAGGGTTTTTTGTGACTTTTTCCCTAAAAAGAATGAAAGTGCTAAAAAAAAAGGAGGGCCTTCTCTTTTCTTTTTGCTATTCTAGCCAGTTAGGAGCCGATTAAGGCATGGGAATCCGCCTTACTTCTGCAAATGAGAGATTTCGGATTCGGAACTTAATTACGCTTTTTTTACTTATAGTAAATTAATAATTTTTTGGTCACGAATCAAACCTCGAGAATTTCAATCGAAACATTCAAATGATAGGTTAATACACCTATAAGTGAAAATTAAGATGTGAATAATTTGGAGGCATCAAACACCTGTTTGAATCGCAGTATCTCCCACTTAAATGACCTTAAAAGTTACACCAGCCATCGTGAGTAAATCGTCATCCAACGCATATGGATGGCACTCGTTAAATATTACAAGTGTCTGTGGGATCCAGCCGGGCCGAAGAATTCGAAGCCTCGTGTTATCCCTTCAATAAGTAGCCTAGTAGTAGAGAAACTGCTTGGGCATTTCAAGCTCGAGAGTAAAGATGCATCGAGTGAAGCTATCTCGAGTGCTTCGGAGTCAGCTCAATGTTTACTTGAGATTGGCTCATCTAATTTCCAATCAAGCTCGAGCTACTCAAGTGTCTTGTTGAATCCAACTCTAGGTAATACTCATCTCGACGTAGTTGCAAGTCTAATCGAGCTTCTTTTATTTTTCCAAAATTATTGAATGGTTGGGAAAATAGATATAAAAATCCTTAAGTTGAGATATTGTTCGAGCCTTTTGAACTCGAGCCACTCATAAGTTAATTGTAATTGACTCAAGTCGAGTAAGAGTATTTCGACTTTTTAGTCGAGCCAAGCTCAAGCATAAAGTTATTGCTCAATCAAGATCAAATCAAATTTCGAGCACCCCTCCTAAAGAGTTGCTCTTGTCAGATAACTTGACTAATGAATAATGTCTAAACCAAATGTTTAAAGCTTCTATGACAAACTTTGATGTCGGCCCCATTATTTTTATGTGCTATCACAGCCAAAAGATTATGCATTTACGAGACGGTTATTAGATGAAAAACTGTAATTTAATTTCCATACCATGTGATCTCGTACATACGCAAAGATCATTCGAACCTCTTTAATTAAGAGTGACAATTATACATTCTAAGAATAAGTTTCCTTTCTCACGCAATTATTTCAGCGTGGAACAGCATACGACAATTTTGCATATTCTTCACGCAATATATGTTCTTGATTCCGAATATATTTATTACTTCAGATATCTTTACCAAGATATCGCAAGTAATCCACAAAGACGAGGCAAATAAAATAGATTTGATCAAAAGCAAAAGATAAATTAATAAATTCACTCAGAAAACGCGACAAATTCCAAATTTATTAAAGTCGAACTGTGCAACAAGCAAAGGCTGGACAATATCCATCACATTTAGCTAACGCATATGATCGAGGGGTCGCAGCAACACTCGTCAATCAGGCAACAGCAACATAGAGCCGCGAGACTGCAAATTAAGGAAAGAATATCTTGATTAAAAGGAAACGATAAAATTGCATTATGACCTTAATTAACAAAGAAGTAAATTACTAAAAAATAAAGACCTACCATCCTTCGAGAAACCCTGGTTCTCGGCGGGGCGGCGGAGCAGTCCCGTACTGCGGAGGAGCGGCGACTGGAGGACCTTGGTAGTATCCTTGAACCACACCCAACAACAAACCAACCCAAAACAATAATCAGAATTATTCAAATCCGCCACTATAGTCGATGATAAATATGTCAATGCAGGCTCATCGACAGATCGTGTGAAAACAGGCCGGACCGCCCGGAAAACCAAAGAGTTTATCTCGTTGATGGCGTCAAAGAAGAAACTTTTCATAAAGCAATTCAAGGGCATGCATGAAAAAGTACATAGTAGAGAGAGAGAGAGTACCTTGAGCAGGGTAAGGGTAAGCGTACTTGGGGTCGGCCATCTCTCTCGAAAGAGAAAGTAGGAGGAGGAGGAGGAGGAAGAAGAAGTTGTGCTTGGAGCTCGAGATTTGCAGAGAACAGCAATGGAAGATGTTGATGATTTGCTTCTTCTTTTCTGAAAGAAAGAGAGAGGGAGGGAGGGGGTCATATATACAAGTGCAATGACAGGGACAGAGCAGATGCGTCGGGAGCAGTTGGTTTCACACTTGAATGCGCACGAACCGAGCCCACCGAATTGCATTGCATGCGTCAAACGATCCCCTACATTATTGCGATATTGCCCTTCCCCCTTTTGTTTTTTTTTTGGCAAAGCTATTTACTGCCATTATTAATTAGTTCGACAGAGACGTGGACAAGCTGGAAAGTGGATAAAAATAAATCTTTAGCCACGACCATACGATAGGAATCTCTAACCATAGTATTGCAGAATATTTTAATTTTCGCCTATTGATTACTCGTGACATGAGAGGGGATATTGTATTAGAAATTGCAAGATCTCTTTAACCGGTTACCCGCGAAGCTCTTTTAACAAAATTCGAAAAAGTAATATGGATTTTGTCACGAAATATTCCGTATACTGATGGGAACGATAAGTTAAGAAAACTTTGCAGTTCCGAAATTCGTATTGTTCTCGTGTTATCTTTAAACGATTACTTCGAAATTTGAATTGTTTCAACTTAAGCATGCATAACAATGGCCCCGAGCTACTTGTTAAGAGCATAGAAAGTAAGTATGTAATAAGAGCATAGAAATTAAGGATGGGCATGACAACCATTCTATTTCTCTATTTCCGTTTCAGAAATGTTTGGAACAGAAATCCGTTTGGTGATGCAATTTCATTTTTCTATTTTTGGAACAAATTTTTAGTCTAGAAATAAGTTTGGAACATAAATAAATTTTTTACTTCTCTATTTCTTGAACATAAATAGAAATAAAAAAATCTTCTCTTTCTTTTCTCTCTTCACAACTTGCTCTCCCGGCTCCCCGCCGCATCCGTCTACCTCTGTCCGCCGCCGCAATCATTGTCCACTGTCCACCGCCATCTGTCCGTCGCCGCCTTCCGTCCGTTGCCCCCCGCTGCCACCATCGATTGTCAAATTTTATGATATTATCAAACAAATTTATGTTCTACGAATAGAATTTTTGTGTCATTATCAAACACATCTTTTGCTCAGAAATTTGTCCAAAAATCAAAAATTAAAAAAAAACTATTTCTGGCTAGAAATTGATTTCTGAAACGGAATCATTATCATTCGCGCCCTAAGTGGTTATACAACGATGAGCATCATGTATTGTAAAGGTAATTTTGAAAATTTAAAAGTGAGCAAATGGCAATTGTAGCTTTTTTTTTTGGTCGAATCATTTGTAGCTTAATAAAAAAGACAAAGGTAGGATCTAGTTAACAAGCGCCTCTACTACACTGGTTAATAAAAAATTTCAATTTTTTATAATAATGATTACACACTTCACAAAAATGGTTAATACATTGAAAACCGTAATATTTTCTTAATTAGTCCACTTTAAAGTGTCTCAAAAACACTCGTTAATAAACTCATCTCATACGCGGTCTGGCACTGAATGATTATTCTCACTATGGGTCCCGTCGGCAATTATTTTACACAACATATTCTGTGTCTAGAAGTAGGTATAAAGCATAAGTATACCCACAAACTTACAATCCAATCCAAATAGCTTAGGGTGCGTTTGGTAACGTTTCTGTTTTTGGGAACAAGTTCTGTTCAGAAATAGTTTTTTCTATTTCTATTTTTGGGAATAGTTTCTAAGTAAAAGAATGCGTTTGGTAACTGCACAAAATTTCTATTTCGAAAATAGAAAAAGAACACAAATACGTTTGGTAACTGCATAAAATTTTTGTTAGAGGTGGAGGTAGCCGATAGCGATGAGCAGGGGTGGTGGCGATGGCCAAGGACAGTGGGTAGTGGAGGTGGGCAGCAACGGTGGGCGACAGAGGTGGCCGATGGCGGTGGCCAGGGGCAATGGCGGTGGGCGACGGAGGTGGGCGGCAATGGTGGGTGGTGGTGGTGGCCGGCGAAGGTGGCCAGCGGCAGTGGCTTGCGATGGCAGTGGTTGGCGGCGGGTGGTGGACATATAGGCGACAGTGGAAAGAGTGAGAGTAAGATAAATAAGTTGATTCTTTTTTAAGTGAGCTTGTTTCTCAAAAGTGATTCTGGAACAAAAAAGCAAATTTTTTTTTCTTCTTGTTTCTGTTCCAAATCTGTTCTCGAGAACAGAAATAGTTTTTGGAAACAAAAAGTTACCAAACAGGTTTCTATTCCAAATCTGTTCTCGGGAACAAAAGAACAGAAAAAGAAAGAAAAAGAAACGTTACCAAACAAAGCCTTAGGCATCACAAGGCATTGTGAGTGTCTTGATCCAGGCTTTTCTTACACAACGACATCGCTTCATCGTGAAAGAATTATGCTTTTTTTTTCCTTTTAATTAAGCAAAAGGAACTCAAGCCAATTATCCACAACATTTGAGCAATGAGACCGATCATGAACTAATTTGCAACATCTAAATAACCTTAATGTTTCCCTCGCAATGCATGAAAGTTTTATGTTCTGATGTAAAGCCCTAATCGACCCCATGGCCAACAGCCCTATAAATTATAAGAAAAATTATCATAAAAGTTTTGAACTTATTACAAATGTGTTAATTCATTCCTAAACCTTTTTTTGCCAGTTCAGTCCTAAATCTTTTGCAATTGTTCCAGTTCAGTCTATTCGACGAATTTTGGCTGCCGGCGACACAATATTTTAAAATTTTTTTTACTTTTTACTTTTTTCAATTTTTTCTTTTTTCTTTTTTCTCCCCCACCTCCCTTCCCCTCCTCCAGCTAGTTGCCGAGGCTGAGCCTCACCCGGCCTCGCCGGCTGTCAGGCGAGGCTTGCCCCCACCCCCTCAATGGCGACGTTCTGGGCCGTGAGGACGAGGGCCAGCTCGCCGGCGCCGGGCCTTGAGCTAGGCTTCTGAGCTAAGTCGGTGATCTGAGCCCGCTTCAGCGATTTGCCCATGGAGCAGCTCTCGTCGTCAAGCTGGCTCGCCAGCGAGACGCGGGTCTGTTTCTTGCTGGCCTTTTGCAGGTAGATTTGGACGGTGCTCCACCACTTGGCGGCGGAGGAAACTGATGATGGCGACTGCGGTTGAGTCTAATGGGGAGTGAGAGAGAGGAGGAAGTCGAAGACGATCGATTTCTGGACGGGCGTGAACTTGCCGTACCAGAGGACGGAGACGCGGAGGTCGCCGTCGAGCAAGAGGCCGTCGTGGTACTTCGCCACCATGGGAGGCGGTTGGTACAGGGCAGCTAGCTTCCTTTGCCCCCAACAGAGGTTGGCAAAGCTCAGGTAGAGAAGAAGAAGATAGAGGACGAGCCATCGGAGCGAAAGAGGAGATCCCATTTTCCGAAGTTGGTCGGAGGATGATGTGACGGGACTAATTCAGAGCGAGCGAGAGACGGAGGATGAGATTGATCGGAAATGGAGGAGGGGAAGGGAGGGGAGGGAAAAAGAAAAGAAAAGAATTTTTTTAAAAAAAAATCCAAAAATTTTCAAAAAAATATTAAAATATTATGTCGCCGACCAACCGGCGTTCACGTCAGCGTCGACCAGCCAAAATTCGCCGGATAGACGGAACTAGAATAATTACAAAAGGTTTAAGACTGAACTGGCAAAAAAAAATTAGGACTGAATTGGCACAACTATAATAATTTTTGGACCTTTTTGATAATTTCCCCATAAATTATACATTGGGTCATCACGAAGCTTCTCCTTACTCATCCACGTAATGAAACCCTAATCGATCTTTTGGGACGGACAGCTGTTAGATTTCACGGTAGAAAAAGGGTGTAGAGAAAAAGCCTTCAAAAGGGGATGACCAAAGTGAAAAAGTTCAAAGGAAAGGCGAGGACCATCATTTCACGTTCGTAGATCATGGACATGGACAGATGTAATCATAATAATCCCAAGAATATATTCTGTCAGTTAAAGCGATAAGTATATGGAATTATTTATTATGTATAAGTTATAATTCCAGTCAATTTGCGGCAAAAAGCAAGAATAATATCTGCAAAAACTATTTAGGAAATGTGAACGGAATTTCCAAATGAGATATTCCTCTCCTTTCCGACAGAAAAAAAGACATATTCTCCTCTTAGAAAATGCAAGTAGTTTCGCCAAATTCTCCAAGAAAGAGAAAATTGTCAAAAAGTCTTATACCTATTACATTTTTATCGATTTAGTCCTAAACCTTTCAATTTTGCCGATTAAGTCTTAAATCTTTTTATGATTTGTCGATTCAGTCATAAACCTTTCAATTTTGCCAATTCAGTCATAAACATTTTTATGATTCTGCAAATCATAAAAAAATTTAGGACTAAATCAAGAAAATTAAAAGGTTTAAGATTGAATCAACAAAAATGCAATAAGCTTAAGACTTTTTAAACAAATTTTCTCTCTAAGAAATATTCCCTAGGAGAGGTTTGTTCTTCTTCTTTTTTTCTATGAACGATAAACTAGGAACATATCCTAGAGATTCGGTAAGACTATCTCGTGGACTTTAGGGGATACATGTGAAGTGCATATAGAAAGTCTAGACAGTATCACCTTTCAAGGAATATGATGTTTATATGGCATCATTTGTGCACGCCCGAGCAATCTGAAACTATGTCCTGAAGCATTTTATTCTCGCGGTGCCGTCATCGCCACCGCTACTTTTAGGCGGGGCCGGACGAAGAAAATTCGGCTAAAAAAATCACATCGAAGATATTTAAAACTTTTCTTACTTGCATCTTCACAAGAATTTTCAAATTTGTCATTTTTCGCAAAAACTTTCATTCCTCCGATTTTGCAAGTTGATCCTTTTGATGGTAAAGAACGGTGGGAGTCGTCTGCAATTTTATGTCAGAATATTTCTCATTCACATTTGATTTTTCTATTTGCATTTATTTCTACTATCTTCGTCTACTGCTAATTTTGATTCTTTTTATTTTTGTTCCTTTTGGAGAATCGCTTGCTGTAAGTTGATTATATGGCCCATGTTTCAGAGATTGCGCACCCTAGTGTCGGCCAGGTGGGTCAATTTTACTTTTATTAACATGCTAAGGTCCTAATGTGGCAAGAGGACATAAATGAACTGGTTTTTATATATAGAGTGACAGGTGTAAAGATTATACCAAGTGTGCATTTATCATCTCGACTTATGCTCTCTCTATATTGTGGTTTTTTGGACTAGAATTTATTGGGGATAATTGTTTAAAAAGTCCTCAACCCATTGTACGATAATTAATTCAGTCCTAAACCTTTCAATTGTGTCAATTCAGTCTTGAAACTTTTGATGATATGCCAATTTAGTGTTAAACCTTTCAATTGTGCCAATTCAGTCCTAAATTTTTTGACAATTTACCAATTCAATTCTAAACCTTTTGACATTTTCCCAATTTAGTCCTAACTTATTATTTGGATAATGGGCCAAAAGGACTACATGGACAAATTGTCAAAAAGTTTAAGACTAAATTGGCAAATTTTCAAAAAGTTTAGGACTGAATTGGCACAATTAAAAAGTTTATGACTAAATTGGCAAATCTTCAAAAGGTTTATGATTAAATTGATAAAATTGAAAGGTTTATGACTAAATTGGCTGCCGTACAATAGGTTTAGGACTTTTTAGACAATTTTCCCGAATTTGTTGCCCAATGGCCCATAAAGATTGATTTATTGCCTAAGAGCCACAGCTTCACCAATTTGTTTCTATTTTACCTTGTAGCTTTGCTATTTGTGAATGCCCAGTTGACAGGCTCAGCAGTTCATGGTTCATGGCCAAACCAAAACCATCTCAGCAGTGAGCACAGAAGTTCTTTGGTGGCGATTGACATTCTACTAGTGGCGTTGCTTCAAAATAACCTATCCGCACCGCACCTCCCGACCTTAAAGTCGGTCGATTCATCGGCGTACTCTCGCCCCTGAATTTCTGTGTATCCAATTCAACCCATGCGAGGTCGAGAAGCGAAAGAGTTTACTTCCAGAAAGTACACCAAGAATTTCTCTAAGCTATAACTGCATGAGGAAAAAAACCATGTTGCCGTGAAAAATGATTGTTTGTACATGTTGTACACGAATGCTTTCGCAATCGCTAGTTCAATTCGACCGACACGATATGCTCAAGGTCTCCCAGCATCAAGACGTGCCCGCCCTCGACCAACATCCTTTCACCACTCTCATTTACAACACTAAAATGGTCACAAGGATCTACCAAAATGCTCGTCTCGATAGATCTATTCGGAAAAGTATGCACTCGGTCGAATCCGATAAGTTGTTTCTGTGGAGTGCCTCGAATTAGTCTCGGGGCTCTAGAGAACAGCATCACCACGTGGCTTCCCTTCATATCACCAACGTTCGTCACGGAGATCTGCACATGGAATTTCAGTGAATCACAGGATTCTTCAATCTCGGCAATGTCCAGGGAAGCGAGTCCTTCGGTATCTAGGAGTACT
Organism: Metrosideros polymorpha var. glaberrima; assembly: GCA_001662345.2. Taxonomy (NCBI): domain Eukaryota; kingdom Viridiplantae; phylum Streptophyta; class Magnoliopsida; order Myrtales; family Myrtaceae; genus Metrosideros; species Metrosideros polymorpha. The sequence continues at coordinate 14,726,535 of BCNH02000008.1, read as the reverse complement.
CGGTTCCTATAAGGACTAGCTCTGGAAGATTTTGGCAGAGTTAGCTTCACCGGTTCCGACAGGAACTTGTAATGGAAATCCGTGTAGCTTAAGCCGTGTCCGTATCCATAGACTCTATCACCAGTGTAAAACCGGTAGGTTCTTCCGGGATAACCATGAGAAGGATCGGCCCGCATATTCATATTATTCATTGGAACTTTGGTGAAGGATTCCGTATACCATGTCACAGGCAGTCGACCACCTGAACAAAGTTTGTTGCATCAATTCATGCCCATATGTCCAAGGTGCTAACAGGAACTAGGGAACAAACGCAAAATTACATCTATATATGAATCTATAAAAAGAAACGAGCCAGTAAAGCTTTGCTTCCACGTGATTCTACGTATAAGAAAGAGATTCACTGGGGAAAAGAAGAGATGCAAAACTAGACTCAACTATGGATGATATTTATGTCCAAAATTAAGTTCTACGCGCATGACGGGGCCTCCTTGCTTTCATGGGATCCCGCAAAATAAAGGGCAAATGCATTGTATGATGCTTGGGCTATTTATCTTCAGAAAAGCACAGAGCTTCTTTCAAATTAATTGCTATACAAAACAACGCACCTGGATTGACATCACCAAAAATGACTTCTGCAAGCGCTTTCCCGCCAGCTTCGCCAGGGTATCCAATCCAAAGGATGCTCGCAATTCGTGGGTCATTTTGAGCGAACGAAACGTCAATGGACCCGCCACCAGTCAGAACAAGGACTATAGGGTTTTTACTTGCGGCAGCAATTGAAGACACAAGATCCGTCTGTTTTCCAGGTAAGAGAAGACTGACTCGGTCTAGGTCTTCTCTCTCTTGGGTCAAGTCCAAGCCTGCGACAACAATAGCATAGTCGGCCTTCTTTGCAGCCAGAATTGCTTCACGAAATGCATCGCTTGCATTACAGGGGATGTCTTGGCAACCAGCTGCATGAGATGTCATCTGTACATACACTTGAAGTTCCTCGAACAGGCTTTTTGGCATGCAAGGAATTCCTGTGAAAGGAACAAAATGTAACACTTCAGACAGTCATAAATGTAGTGGTAGGTAAAACGATGATCTCAAGAAAAACTGCAGAGAACAACTGTCAATGACATAGGGTAGAATCAGACAAGCAACTTGAGTAAAGTGCACATCAACAAACCTGTGTAAGTGCCCAGCATATTGCTTATGTTGCTAGCAAGTGGACCAACAACGGCCAAGGAAGAAACGATGTCCTTGCGTAAAGGCAGAAAGTTGTTTTCATTCTTTAGGAGAACTATTCCCTGCCTCGCAGCTTCTAATGCTAGCGTCCTATGCTCAGATTTACAAACATCTTTAGGTCCCAATTTTCCAAATTGTCCTTTCCTGGGGTCCCCATCAAAAATGCCAAGACGAAATTGGACTGAAAAGAGATTGAGAAGGGCTCTGTCTATGTCTTCTTCCCCCACCTTCCCTTGCTTGACTGCAGACTCAGTATTTCGGACCAAAAATGATCCGCAATTTATATCCATTCCTGCAATCATGATTCCATAGCCATGACTTAGATAACATGGAATATCTTATGCCATTAATTCAAAAATCAAAGATCTATGCTGATATTTTAGCTACTAGGTTCTTAAGAGTATTGGATGGAGGCATAATAATGCCCTTTTCAATTTTGCGCACGAGGAGCTCCCTCCCTTTTTCTTTCTCATCATATCACAAAGGAAGGTCTTGACATTTGGTTCTCACTCCCTTTTCATTCTTACATTATTTCTCTCTGTGACAGTGAAACAAAGGACTCCCATTCCAATCTGTCACTGAATCCATTCCGACATTCTTTATATATTGAAGAATGTGTCATGATAGTCTATAGCTCCGTGTCATGAGCACTTCATGAAGAAGCGAAAGGTTCCATATGGATAAATTTCAAAGACCCCGAGCTTTGGTTCATTATGTATAACGCAATCATCCATATATACTTCATCTTGTGACTTGGGCATGGGTTTCACATGAGGATCACACACAAAGTTGTGTGCAAGCATACAAAGTTGTGTGCATATGTAATGAAGAGAAGCAGCAGAAGCGAACAGAAGACAAAAAAAAACCTGCTTTGAGAGCATCAGCAACAGCATCTTCACGTGTCTTCACAAAATGTTGGTACTCAAAAATAGTGGCAACCGCGTCACAGTCTGAGGTGATGTATCTGAACTTAATAACAGCAAGGGGTTTACATAATAAGCTCGAAGCATCAATAATCGACCTGAAAGAGTAGAACGATCTTACCCTTTAAAGCCCCAATCAACTCTAGTTTTCTGCAAGAGATCTTGCTTAGCACACGCGGGCACCCCATTGACTTCATTGTAGGCGCACATTAAGCAGCTTGCTTTCCCTTGTTGAATGCAACTCCGAAATGGAGGCTGAAATGTGTCCTGCAAGTCCTGCTGTGTGACCTACAAAGGGAAACGGATTAAGTTAGACAACCTCATTGACACAGACACGGTGAGATAATACATTCTTACGATACAACCCGAAGTTTTCTCGATTAAGAGCTAAACTCATTCGTAGTAGACAAGCCTTACGAAGAATTCATTAGGTCTTATTCATTTTACCATACCTACTCATTTTGTCTTACAAGTGAATATAACCGCATTAGTAAAAAGGCATTGTCTGCTTGAGGAGACTTCACCTCCTCCCACAACGTTTGGCAGGAGGCCACCTATGGAAGCTCACTAGAGCCCAGTAGAATAGGCCAACAGAAAATAGTCAAGAAGCCGAGGAGGACTAAAATTATGTTAATACTTTGGAAACTTTTTTTAATAGAATAAGATTTATTTAAAATGTTATATGTCTATCTTCAGAGATCACAGGATCAATATAGGATTGTTTACAACAATCAATCCTAGTCACCAATGAATGCATGGCATCATCTCACTATAAAGTTTCTATAAAAAGAGTGACACCTAGAAGCCAAAAGCTAAAGTTATCATTAAAATCAAAAGGTCACCGTTAATGAGAGATCTTCAAATGCAACCCAAGCAATCACGAAACATTTAAGTGTCATGAACTTCCTTATTTCACTACTTTTTGCTGAATCAAGTAACGCACTGCACCAGTTGTATTGCTTCCAAAATTAACATTGATATCGATTGAACACCCCATGGAAGGGGGGAAAAAAGGAATTAGACTTAGACATGTGAGCTCTTTCATGTACTTCAAGAGAAGTAAACCGCGAAGAAAGCAGAGCAAGCAGGCACAAAGAACGATTCCCCATTGTTTCACTCAAGAACCATTGCATTCATCACGAAGATCAATTTCTATCCCTGGCATTTAATTGCCCTCCATCATATAAAAAGGTAAGCAAAAAAAGAAAAGAGCAAAGATGGAATATTCACCACAGCATTGAAGCTGTATCTGCTGAAATTGTGCCACTTCTCCAAGTCGTAAGCAGTGAAATGCTTGCAACACGCCGAGAGCATCAACCCATCATCCTCCTCGCTCCCTCCGCTGCCTCCCTGAATTCATGTTCACATGTCAAGTTCGTCTCGCAATATACTACGGAAAACATATATCCCGAACGTGCCCAAAGATTGATTTTTCCAATTAAGCAGAGCTGATTCGTGTCGAGAATCGGTCCGCTCTACCTGAAACCCCTTGACGAACTCGATCGCGAAGGCCGAGGCGACCATCGGGTCCTCGCCGGGCGTCTCCTGGCCTCTCCCCCACCTGGGGTCTCTGAAAATGTTGATGTTGGGCGCCCAGAAAGTCAACCCGCTCTGACCCACATTGTACATCGCCCTCCCCTCCGTCGCGATGGCCGACGCGATGGAGGACCAGAGCGTGCGGTTGAAGGCCGCCGCCGTGAGGAGGACCTGGGGGAAGGTCGTGGCCGACCCGACGGCGCCGGCGAAGGAGACGCCGGGGCCGTTGGAGGCGATGCCGTGGAGGGACTCGGACCACCACTCGTAGGCGGGGATGCCGAGCCTGGGGACGGAGGAGGCATTGTTGGAGAGCTGTTGGATCTTCTCCCGGAGGGTGAGGAGGGAGACGAGGGAGCGAGCTCGGGCGGGGACGGAGAGGGACGTGTTGCAGAAAGGGTAGGAGTGGAAGCGGGGCGGCTTGCAGGGGAACTTCGGGTGTGGAGTTGAAGTTGAAGTTGGAGTTGGAGTTGGAGTTGGAGTTGCAGTGATGGGTTTGGTGAAGAAGAAGAAGAAGAAGAAGAAGAAGATGAGGATGGTGAGAGAGATTCTGCCCGGAGGCATTTTTGTGGTATGGAAGATGGGCGAGAGTTTTTGTTCTTTAGATTAGTCATATTGAGAAATTTTGGATGCTTTTATTATTTTTTCTTGGGCAATAATAGTAGATATTATAAGATTAATTGCGTAATTTATGCGGGAGTGACGTCATAAATTACAAAATGGGCATCTCAATATTCATTCATAGTATATGGGAAGTGTTAGGTTTGATGTATTTGAAATTACTTATTTTGTATTTTTTTTATTTTTCCTTTCTTGGTTTTATGGTAGTTGGCGTTTCGCTTGGGGCCGTTCCGTGATGGGAGACTGGTTGGTGGGTTGAATTAATCATTGGTTGCTAGTTAAGCGTGTGATTGGAAGGAAGAAAAAAATATTTTGGACTGTTTTTGGACGTACCCTGTGTTTTTGTTGCTTTATATGTGTTTGCTATTGTGATTAAAAATAAAGAACTTTAAGAGAAGAAAATCATGGGATGGGTGTTATATTAGAAGTAATTATTAAAGTGAATCGATAATCTATGAGAGATTTATAAGATACGGTGACAATTATATCTACCTTTTTAAATTACCATTTTGTCAGTTATTTACTATTAATTCATCATTATCAATTTCATAACATGGCCAGGCTTTAATCAGAATTTTTTTTTCATAAAAGTTTTGGGTTGAAACTTATTTTGGGTTTTGTTTTATAATGTAGAGAAATTTTTAGGTTTTCCTAATTTTTACATTGGTTATGTGGAATGATGCCTGGATGGATATATAGCAAAATACCGAGCGATCATATGCTTTTTGTTCAATTTTCAGCAATAGCAAAAGTACATCCATGTTGGCATCAAGCATGGAAATACTATCAAATTAAAGCTAACAATTTTTAAGTTTTATTTAAATGTAAACTCAAGATAGGTTGTTCACAATGTTTTATGAGTGTCAACGATAACGAGGAGATTTTCTATCATTACGTGACATGTAATTCTCTCTATAAAGTCGACAATATGAGTGTTCACAATACAAGTATCTCGATTTTATGTAATAGTTCCACAATAAACATTCACAAGTTCTCGTGAATAATTAATAGTGGTAGGTTACAAGTCACAACATGAGAGAATTATTCGTCGAAAATTTATATTGATCGTATAAAATCTTTCACTAATAGGTAGATATATTTTGGTGAGATACTCCTCAGAAAGTGCTCCATAATATCTGATAATTAGCAAATTTATGATACTCGATTGTCTTATCTGTTGTGAAAATATAGAATTGTATTTTGATAGTTAATGCCACCCAATAATCTTTGAATGAACTGAGATAATGTAACAGGGTGATGAAGAATAAGTTATTGGCCCCTCCTCGTACTTTGAAATTTGTCATTTAAATTGAATGATAAGTGGCAACATTGACCAATCATAAGAAGACACGAATTTTATCAAAAAAATCAGACAAATAAGAAAAGAAATGCAAATTGAAATCATGTAAAATAATATAAATATAATAAAAACGGAAATTTAAAAAAGAAAAGAAAAGCGACAAAGCACGAAGAAAATACAAGTTAAAATTTATCTAAACATTTAAATAAAAAAACTGAAATAAGATAAATGGTAAGCGGCAAAACTGACCAATCATGAATGGACAAAATATATAACGAGGATAAGAATATAAGTCCCATCAAGTTTTTAAGCAACGTTCAAACAAAGTCGAAATTTTTTTAAATAAAATTTAAAGTGCCATTATTTTCTTAAAAAAGTCTAAAATAGGAGAAAATATTCATTAGTGAATTCTAACCATCACGTCATTGGCCCATGTGGTGTGTGTGAGCTACTAAAGAGTGACATGTGTCTTTAATGTGGACACAAATGGAAATTAAAAAAATTACATTTGGAAGCTTTCTCTTCTCTTACGGATTGGGGTGGTAGAAAAAGAATGGAGCTATAAATGCTTTCAAAACTCTCTATCTCCTCTTTTCAATTTTCAAGTGCGCTACTTTACCTGCTCTCTCTCTCTCCTCTTTTCCTTTTGAGAGCTTCTTCACCTGCTCATTCTCTCTCTCTCTCTCTCTCTCTCCTCTTTTGCAGAAGTGTTCCTCCTCGAATGGTTGGGTTGCCTTCAGTTTTGCTGGAATATTTGAGCATGGGAACTTCATCAATCGTTGTCCAGTGAGATCGACGCTGACGGAACTATGAGCAAGTACCATTTCACACTTCTCAGCTGCAGAGAAGAGCTGAATAAAAGGACGCTAACATGGTGACGGAATAGCTTAACAAGGAGGAGCTCTTGATAGTGATCTCCAATTGAAACAATGAGAGAAAATTTCGGGATGTTTCGCCTTTGAAGATTCGAGCCATCGTCGAGATTCCAACCGAGACTGAGGCTCTTCGAGCTTCTTAGCCAAAGAAGAGAGGGAAACCGAGGAGACTTGAGGGGACAACATAATGGAGAACAATCCCCAATCTCTGCGTTTTTCAATTCTCTTTCTCCAAGAAAAAGTCGTTGTGCCTTCTATTTTTCTCCAACTGACCCCCCCTTCTCCTATGCACGCTCCAAGCGTATATCTACATCAAGATGACAAACCGATTCTATAAGAGCTATTGCAGGTTAGTGTTCTGAAATTTTCTTTGTGAGATTCACTCAAGCTCTTTGGCTTCGCTCCTTTTCAGCTTCAGGCGTGCAAGCCTTCTTCAACTTAGCTAGAAGGGAAAAGAACAATAAGGCTAGGCTGGCTCTTGTTAGGCCAGTTCAATAAATTGCCAACAACAAGAACAAGATTGTCAATAAACTGCAAGAAAATGACGCCGGTTCGGTCTCTGTTCCTCAAATGGCCCCACGAAGATGACCCCCAAAGCCCGTCGACCAAGATCTCTACAAATTTTTGGGATGCATTGGCATTTTTTGTATGCATCAAACATGAGAATTATCATCTTTAACATCATGATGTTCAACATCTTACTCAGTGTCGTGTGCATTAGGTAAACATCCGAAACTGCTATGAGAAACTATTGTTTTCTTTGGATGCAATAGTTTCACGGACGGATGTGTGAATGGATGGTGGGATGCAAATGAGCCTGTGTAACCAAAGTGAAGCTCATAAGTTGCTAAATAAGTTGGAAGAGAAGGAATTGTTTAAATCTTACTACCTGTAACTACAATAACAAGTTGGAATCCAGAAATGTGCTTTTACCTCCTTAATATTTATATATAACAATTCTCTACATGCATTTTACGCAAAAAAACAATACCAAAATAAAAGAAACTATAAGTGTGAACATTCTTGAGTTCTCACTAGCACTGGACCTGGACAATAAGCTTAAGCTGAGCAAGCTAGAACTAGACATCTTGAGATGAATCCCACCATCTTCTTCTAAACCAATGTGGGAGGGATGGTATCAAAGCATTCATCAAAGCAATAATCTTCCTAAATAGATCAATCGTATAAATTGGAGGCAATTAACTAGGGTGAGAGAGAGACACCAACCCTCTTGGAGGTCGGGGGAAATTTTGTAGAGATCTTTGTCGACCGACTTCAAGGGTCGTCTTCGTGGGGCCATTTGAGGAACATCAACCAAACTGGCGTCGTCTTCTTACAGTTCATTGACAATTTTGTTTTTGTTGTTACCAGTTTATTGAACTAGCCAAACAATGGAGTCAGCCCAACCTTCTTGTTCTTTTCCCTTCCAACTAAGCTGAAGAAGGCTTGGACACCTAAAGCCGAAGAGGAGCAAAGCCAAAGAGCCCAAGCGAATCTCACAAAGAAAATTCCAAAACGTTAAGCTGCAACAACTCTAAGAGAATTGGTTTGTCATCTTGATATACGCCTAGAGCAAGCATAGAAAGGGGGGTCAGTTGGAGAAAAACAGAAGGCACAACGATTTTTTCTTGGAGAAAGAGAATTGGAAAACGCAGAGATTGGAGATTTTTATTCGTTCACGAACGATTATAGTCGCCATCAAACACCTTTCGATGGCGTTGTTCTCCATAACGTTGCCCCCTCAAGTCTCCTCGGTTCTACTCTCTTCTTTGACTGAGAAGCTCGAATAGCCTCAGTTCCGGTTGGAATCTTGACGTCAGCTCGAATCTTCAAAAGCAAAACATCCTGAAATTTTCTCTTGTCGTTTCAACTGGAGATCCCTATCAAAAGCTCCTCCTCGTTAAGCTGTTCCACTACCGTGTTAACATCCTTTATTCGGCTCTACTCTGTAGCTGAGAAGTGCAAAGTGGTATCTACTCATAGTTCCATCAACGTTGATTCCACTGGATAACAATTGAAGAAGTTCTCGTGCTCGAATTATTCAACAAAACCGAAGGCGGCCCAACCTTTCATCATTTGGTTTTTCTGAATTTTTTCCTTTTTTCCTTTTTTTCCTGTCCTTTTCATCGGTGGCTAGTCTCAGGCGATAGCCAGCCACCGAAGAGGGCTGGGCAAGGGTTGCCCTCGCCCGATTTGGCGAGGGACGCCCCTACCCAGGCGAGGCCACCCTCAATGGCCACAGGTGAGGCTCTCCCGATCTGGAGAGGGCTTACAGGCCCTCACCCAGCGGCTGAAGAGGGTCGTCAGGTCCTCGCTTGCCGCAAAAAAGAAAATTACATAAATGGAACAAAAGAAAGCAAAAAATATTAATTAATTAAAAATTGTCTTTGGACAAAAACTCCATTGATTGATTGACAATTGGCTAGATAAGGCACTTATTTTGAACTGTCATGGCCGCTTCAGACCTTTATTTGAAATAAGGTATACTCTAGGTCTTCTTTTGAGAAAATGATGGCACTTCATATCGTTATTTGGAATTTTCCCAAAAAAGTCTAAAACTAAATTCAGGGTTAATACAACTTCATTAAAACAATTCATTACAAACTAAGTATAATAAAAAAAAATTAGAAATATGCGATAATCTCTCTTAATATCAACATTCACACGCAAAACTAAAATCACAATAATACTCTCGCTATTAGAAAAAAGAAAAAAGAAAGAACCAGCTCTAAAAACCAATCATATGGGTATATTCTCCGGGAAGTTAAAAACATCATTATTCATTTATTCAAGGAAAATGCTCTTTTATTATCTCAATAGAAGGGGAAAAAAAAAGGGCAAATCACAGAAAGAATATTGCAATATATTGGGAACAAGTGAAAATAATAAACTTGTTTATACAAGTAGAAAATTATCAGCCTCCACATTTATATGGCTAACGATATCACCTAATTAATTCAAGTTTAAAAACTAATATGAAGCAATAATGATTTATTAAACATGTATAAGGAAACTACTTTAGAAATATATTATAATCTCTCATAGTCTTAATTCACACACAAAACTAAGGCTCCTTTATTTCGCGGAAAAGAATGATTTGAAAAATATTTTAGTAAAAATGAGTTATTATATCATTTACAAAAATGAATAAAATAAAAATATCTTTATCATTTACAATAATGTTTAGACATAAAGCCTTCGTTTGTTTTGCATAATAGTATTTAGGGAAAACATTTTATTCATTTTCCAGCATTCAGAACTTAAATTCAGGAATATAATTTCCTTTTTAAAAAATCAAAAATCAATTTTCAAAATATGACAATATATTGGCATTTGGATCAGAAACTCTACGCTTTGGCACGGGAACCCCAACGCACATTCTTGGGCCCTTGGCAGTGTGGTTGAGACTAGAGGTCAGGGTTGGGTCCCCGGCACCTAAGACCCCAGCCATCCATGCCTGGGTCCATCGAGGTCGAGCCCTCAACCCCGAGTGCCCAGGACCAGGTCCCTAGCGCTTGGGCCTAGGTCTATTAAGGTTGGGTCATAGACCTTAGCGCCTGTGCCCTAATCCATCAAGGTCAGGCCTTAAACCTTGGTGCCCACGTCTTGATCCCCAAAGCTCAAACCCAAGTCTATTGAGGCTATGCCTGGGACCCCGGCGATCATGCTCATGTCCATCGAGGTTGGGCTCAAGTTCCCGGCACCCGCGCTTGGGTTTATCAAGGCCAGGCCTAGGACCTTGTTGCCAGTACCTGTGCCTAAAATGCTAGGCCCCAAGTCCATCGAGATCAAGCCTCAAACCTAGGTGCTCGGGCCCAGGTCCCCCACGCCCAAGCTGAGTCCACAGAGGCCAGGTTAGGGATCTCAATGCCATGCCCGTGCCTAGACCTAGTGCCGAGGACGTGGGCTTGGGCACTAAGGACCCAGGCCGACCTTGATGCTCCCTAGCTGGCCTCTATCAAACCGAGTACGAGGGCTTAGGGCCTTATCCTGAGTAGCGAGATCACAGGCTTGACCTCAATAGAACCGAGCGCGAGTACCGGGCACCAACCTCGATGGACTTTGGCCTAGACACTGATATTCCAAGCACAAGCCCTCGATGTGTGTTGAGGACTCGGGCTTGGCCTTTATGGACCCAAGCGTAGGCACTAGGGACCCGAGCAATAGCACTAGGGTCCTAGGATCATTCTCAATGGACCTAGGCCCGAACACCACAAACTTGGTCTCGGGTATTAGTGTTTGAGCCCAAACTTGATAGACCATGGCACAGGCAAGGACAGAGGCCCGGCCTTGACGGACCTGGGCATTGGTGCCAAGGTCCTGGGCCTGACCCTAATGGACCTCGTCCAGGCGTTGGGGTCTAAGGCCCGGCCTCGATGGACTTAGATGCGGGCACTGGTAACAAAGTTCTAGGCTTAGCCTTGATTGACCCTGGCCCAGGCACCGGCTAGGGTCCTAGGCTTCAGCATCCGAGGCCTGGCCTTGATAGACCTAGGCTCGGGTGTAAAGGACCTGGTCCCAACCTCTATAGACCCAAGCTAAGGCACTAGGATGCCGAGCACGAGCACCAAGTTCTTAGGTTCAGTTTCGACGGACCTAAGACTAGTGCATGTGCTCGTGCTCGGGAGTCATAGATTCGGACTTGAACCCCGGTGCCCGTGCTGAGTTCCTTGGCTTCCAATGCGCAAGTCACTCATGCCCGAAAAGTTTACATCTATTTAGGAAAATCCAAGCTCTTCCAGAGTGGTATCTCATTAATGGCTCGAGCAATCAAGTCTCAGCCAAACACTGAAAAATATTGTCATTTTTCGAAAATATTTTTTAGTAATGTCACATTTTTCGCCAAACAAACAAAGCCAAATTGTTGTCTGTAATGGAAACATTTTTCATCAACTAACCATTTCAAGCGATACAAGCAATTAAGCTATGTTTGTTTCACGAAAAATGAATAATTCAAAACCATCATCCTAAGAATGATCGCTTGTATTACTTGAAATAATTGATCAATGAAAAATATTTCATTACGGACTACAATTTATGTCCAAACATTTTCGTGAATGATGAAAAAATTTTCCATTCATTCATTTTTGTAAGTGATGGAAGGGATCATTTTTAGGAAAATATTTTTAAATCATTCATATTTTGCGAAACAAACACGCCAGAAAAAAATATTTTCTTGATCATTCAATTTATGCTAAATAAACGCACTCTAAATCCGCACTTGGATTTCACTATTAGAGAAAAAAGAACCCGCTCAAGAAATGGGTATAATCTCTTGAAAGTTTGGAACATCTTCATTCAATTGTTCTAAAAAATGCTCCTTTGTTATCTCAATAGAAGGAAAAAGCCAATCACACATATAATACTGCAATTTATGATTTTGTAAGTGGAATCTGAAACCAGTTCCTCTTAAGTCATAGAATACTTCCCAAAGGATTCTTGATACTCCTGCATTTATTTTTATTTTTTTCTACATGGTTTTTATTAAGAAATTATATAAGACCCGAAATATAATACAACATCTTTAATCACATGTCCATAATCACTAAAGTCAAGATTATACAACCAACCTCAATTTGAAGTTCTTGTCTCAATTCTAACAATCTAGAGAAGTGACAAAGTACTGCGGATGTTGAGTTGCAGAAGAAGAATGGAAATTAGTACACACATTGCTATTTTCAAGATGTTAATTCTCGCATGTCATAATCCGAATACAACACGTTTGTTAATGGATAAACATATACACAACACGTTCATTAAATGGATTGCATAACGTAACGGCATTGGTACTTTCAAGATGTCGATTCTCATGTGTAGACGCATGTGAACATACTTATTAAAACATGTCTAGGGATATTGCGATTAAACGGGTTGAACAGGTTAAGCCGCACGCACGTCGCACGTACATGCTCAACTACTAGTCATCCGAGCCAATTGCAACGAAAGTTTAGCTTTATAGTCACATCATTTAATATACTTACAAACAAGTTTAAGTATCCTCATCATTACTCTCTATAAAATGAATAACCAAAAGAAATCGTTATCGGTCGTTAACGAATTCTTCATGTTCTCGACAACTTAATTCCTCAGAAATGCGAATCCGCATTGATTTAGCTTCTCACAGTCTCTTTGGGCCGAGAAACTCTGGTGAGCCCGTTGATATAATACCGAGCTAGGACTGAGCCCATTCAACTTCACATTCAAAACCCAAATTGGCCTCGTGTGATACACGAACCGCAGCCTAAGTTTGAAGTAGATTGTTGAAAAATAATCACAATTCACCTAGAGATTTAGTACCTTGGACTTTAGGAGATTGGACCTTCTTTGTATGTCGTGCAAAGTTAGATATAGTGCCTCGAGCTTTAGGAGATTCGACGCCCTTTGCATTACAAAGGTCGTCTTCACACAATTCATCTTGACAATTAAATATTAGCCATCCTCATATTACCTCGATTATGAGATCTCGGTATCGCATCGACAGAAGAACGTAAAAGACTCAAAACGCTTATCTCAACTAGGCCCGTCAAGAAAGGTGCATGTTTAGTCACTTGCGTCGCTATGACCCTATGAACACGGATCCTTATGATCACGTCAAGCTCGCCGTTCTCTTACAAGAAATGCTCAACTTCTAATTGAGAGAGAGGATAAAATTTCACACTAGTAAAAGGGTACTTGAAATACTTTTGTTATTATTTTTATATTTTTTTCGTTTTGTAATTCATTTATTAATTTATTTTATTCATTTTTATGTTTATATCACTGAGTTAAGGAGTAGAAGACAAAATCAGAGATATACAAAGGCGTGCTAGAGCGGTCCCTCCCCAACCCAATCCCATTGACCTTCTCACACTCCATCCTTTGTCAGTCACGGGTCCACGGGCCATTATTGACTATTACCCTAGCTTCCCCCGTGAACCACGTGTCGCCTTCCCATTGGGGTCAGCTCTAGCCTCTAAGGCCTCGCCTCATTGGAACCGAACCGCCACGCCCCGATGGCCGATGGGTCGGGGGGATTAAATTAAAGGGATAATGACACAAATAGTCCCTGAACTTTGGCTTAATGTGTAATTTGGTCCATGAACTTTCAATTTGACACAAATGGTCCCTAAACTTTAGCTCAATGTTCACAAATGGTCCCTGAACTTTCAATTTGACACAAATGGTCCCTGAACTTTTGGTATATGTTCAGACTAGTCCCTGAACTTTAACTCAATATTCACAAATGGTCCTTGAACTTAAAATAATGAAAGGACCTCGTTGAACATTTTCATATTGTTCAGGGACCATTTGTGAACATTGAGCTAAAGTTTATGGATAATTTGTGTCAAATTGAAAGTTCAGGGACCATTTGTGAACATTGAGCTAAAGTTCAGGGACCATTTGTGTCAAATTGAAAGTTCAGGGACCAAATTGGACATTAAGCTAAAGTTTAGGGACCATTTGTGTCATTTTTCCTAAATTAAACGCAGCGGGGGTTTAACCAAAGGGGGCGTAATTAACCACGGTTAGCGACGTGATTAACCAGGGTTAGAGGGGTGTGTGTGTTAAAAAAGTCACCGGCAAAGGCGGAGGTGTTCCGGCACTGGGGCCCCCTGTCGTGGCGCAGGCCCGCAAATCCTGTGGCTGTAAGGCAAAGTTATATTTATTTATTTTCATTTAATCTTAATTTTCCTTTTGCCCCACCACCACCGTCGCTTTCGACCTACTCGTGCACATCCTCACGATGGAAATTCTATTTTGGTCTTTTCCGGGATAATTTTCACATGCGATCATTGAATTTTATGGTGATTTTCGTCGATTCGCCAAACTTCATTTTTACGGACATGCTCGTCTTCGATTTGCTTTTTCATTAATTTCCATTCATCGGATTTCCGTGCGAATTGCGTACGCACCGTCATATACGTCAAAATTAGATCTGTCAAAATATATCATGAATCAAATTTTTAATTCATATTTGATAAGCTGAGTTGTTATATTGATTAATTATATTTAGTAAATAGATCATAAATGAATTTAGAATGATAAAGCATAAAATAAATAAGTGTTAAATGAGTTCACAACTGACTAAAACCCAATCCATATGTATAACTCTTTATTCACTCTCTCTCGCCCTCGTTCAATCTCACACTCGCTTGCTCCGTACGCAGTTCTTCAGCTTTTTCCATCAAAATTTAAGATAATGTTTTAAAAATTTTTGGAAACTCAAAAAAAAGAATTATACGCAAATTTACGAATTACATTGTTTCGGGCAATCGCTACAAATTTCAGCCTCGATTCAAGCAATCTTCCACGTGCCATGTTTAACATTGACTAGCAACAATTAAGTGTGTTTTGATCCGAAATTACAATGGGTTTTTGGGGCTATGAAGTGACGTAAAGAGTGAGGCGATGGTGATGATAGGCGGGATGGCCAGAACGTCGCATGAGTGGAGGATGTGCCCCAAGCGTGCCAGACCGTCCACAACAGTTCATGATGTTGCTCGAACCAACCTGAGATCGTACCTTAGAATAATTCTCTCTTTTTCTTTTTAATGTCCCCGCACACGTATACTTATACGTATACGGGTCGTATTGACAAGTGCCCGACATACTTTTTCTTTTTATGTTGTACTTAGGGGCATGGTCGCGAAAATCGAGAATTGTGAAGCACCCTGCAAGTCTTGTGAATCAGTTAGGTCCAAGTTTTATGGCACGTGCAGACGCCTCTGAATTAAAACAGTTTGTATGCAGTCGGTGGTGTTTGGAAATCGCTTGATGTCTCCGGGCACTGCATGGACCGAGGGCTAGTACTTATTGGATTGCTTAGCAAGTGCTCCGAAGCCATTACCTAATGGAATTCCATACGATATTATCAGCAAAGGTGCCCTTAATGCACTAGTTAAACACCCAAATAAGGACAATCGCTCATTTCCAAAGTATTGTTTTTTTCGCGTTATAAATAATCAATACATGAAAAAATAAAAATATGTTTTACCAGATACGATTAACCAGCATTTTCATGGCACTATTTTAACGAAACCTATACATATATATATATAAATAAAAAGAAAAGTTGCATGATAGAGAGAGAGAGAGAGAGAGAGAGATGTCGTGATCACTGCCCGGCAAAGCATCTTAAAATGCCGCTTTCCTGTCCCCCAATTCAATCGCACAATTAAACTCCCCTGTTTTCCTCTGTCTTATCCCCCCTTTTATTATTTATTTATCTTTCTTACCCACTTTTGTCTTTTCCTTTTCTCTCTCTCTCTCTCTCTCCCCCCCAAACCATTAAATGCTTCTTTGGGGGACTTTTTCCCTTTTTCTTTTCTCCATTTTTTTTTTTTATGGTGGGTTCCAAAACTTTTGCATTCCCCCTTTTAGCCCTATAGTTGTTGCCTTGTTGGGGGCACGGAAGGTAAGTTTTTCTTTAATTTCGATATTTGATTTTTTTTTGTCCGAGTTACTCTCTCCAAGTAAAATAATTTTAAGAAAATGATTTGCTCCCCAGTTTTTTTAAAAGTTCTCTCTGGTCTCCCTTTCTGGGTCATAATTCAAACGATGCTGACGATGAAATTATAATCGTGAAAGTGTTGACGTATCTAAAAGAATATAACGTGATTATTGTCGAATATTCTAAAAATTTAAGTGATTAGACAAAAGGCGTGATTTAAAATATATTCCGACATTTCCACTCACACACATATTGGATTTTGGTTTAAGACATTTGAATTCAGGACCTCATGTCTAATGTTATGTAAGATTACGTGAGATCACTATTAGCTATCCTAAAAAGTTTAAACTGTTTAATATTTAAAATATTCTACAAATATCAATCAACCCATGATATCATATAAGGTGGTAGTCTAATGATAACCCAATGATAAACGAGTTGTGTCTCCAATGAGACCACAAATTCAAGCTATTTCATGAGTGAATTTTTTTACCAATTTGTACCCCATGCATTTACTACCTCACGAGAAACACTTCCTAGCTTCTGGTATGTCGTTACAGTGATGAGATCATACATTAACGCATGGATTGAATAAATATGCCTCAAACTAAACATTATGCAGTGGACTTAAGTCCTTTATAATAACAGCTCGTGAGGGCAAATGTGCTAGTTGTTCCTCCCCATTCTTTATTATCGATTAAAAAAGAGAACATCCCACAATTATCTTTTTTGGGAGGGCTTTTACTAGCATACTATCAAAGAAAACTCATGGGCAAAAGGTGATAGTTTACCAAATTTCTCTTTATACTACAAGGACATACAACACACGTCACTAGAGGTCTCTTTGGAGGCATTCGATAAAATTGAAGCGAAATATACATGGCAAGCGAGTGCACAGAGGTTTGAAAGCTCGATCATAAATTTTTCATTCGATTTCTAGATGAATTTTTACAATGTACATATGTTTATATTGAAATTAATTTATACAAACAGTGCAAAATATCTACATAAAATGTTTTCGTAAAATTATTGTTAAATAAAAAAAAAATGGGACAACGACAACATGGGTTCAAAACTTGTGTTGGCTCGATAGTTCGTCCTAAAACTTCTTCTCGTGCACTTAAATCTCAAAACATATGTACTTTGTTTATTTTTGGGATTCTATTAAGTCTCTTTATTTATTTGCGGATGGGAAAGTGTTTGTTGCCAACTAATCGATCAAGAGGAGCTTCTTGATTAACATTGGTATCCTTTTCATTTGTTGCAATGTAGCTAGCCAATAAGAACCTCTTATTGATCTAGTTTCCAATGGGGAAAATCTACCTTTTGCCTCCTCCTTCAACTGAGCAACCTAGTTTTCCAGTCATAGGTGGCACTCCAAGAAAATTACTGAAAATTAGAGGAAAAACAAAGCAAACATGAAACTAGACATAAAAAAAAACTGTAAAGTGAAAAAAAGAAAGAAAGGGATTTGTGATGAAATTGCAAGGATTGGGTGCCGCGACCCTTCGTGCCGATGAGGGCAAGTGCTCTTGCTCTTGTGGTGTTGGCCCCGTCGCTTGCGACCATAGAGAGACGGTCGGTAGGGCCACAACCCTCATCACGCGCGAAGGTTGTAGCGGCTCACGATCACCCAAGACCTCTCTCTCTCGTCTTTTTTGTATTTTTTTGGTCACATTTTTGATATGCCATCCATGCGATGACATGCCATTGCCACATTCAACAAAAAAAGGAAAAAAATGATGAACAAAAGTTTACCATCTAGAATTTCCATCCACTTAAACTAAGGTAGGTAACGTGAGTAAGGATCGTATTGAATTGGAGTTATAGGATTGAATTGCACAAGAGAATGTTTTAAAACGTAAGTGTCAAGTTGCCATGAAGTCTTACTTTCGAAGCACCATTATCCCATAAAAAATCAAGCCCGTTTAAATGCAAATGTGCGCTCGTGATTGCATCTCCATCTAGGGTCGACAATCCATGTATTCAAATCGAATCGTAATATCGTCTTGTTTAATTTAGGCTGTATCTCATAACTCGAAGCTCAAACTCGATGTGCTTATTACAAACTCGATGTGCTTATTAAATGGCTTACACGACACGGTACGTTTATCACGATTCGAAAATACAAACAACTCTTATGTACGGATTGCGCTCGAATGTGTCCTAACGCGTGTGAACGTGTCTACAAATATCGTTTCGACACGTGGCCGCGATGATACACACTTTAATGAGAAAAGGAGTCGAAAAAAAAAATTGTCGATCCAACGGTCAAAATCAAAAGTCAAAAAGGCCCAATTAAGTGAAAAAGGAGAGTGTAAATTTGGTGAGGATATAGAAATTTTGTTGGGGGTGGAAAGAGTAATGAGTGGAGTCGTTGAATTTTGATGCGTTCCGGGGAGACATGGAAATCTGGTTTTCGATCGTCTTTGTTTATTATTATTATTATCATCGTCGCACTGCCGCTGGTTTTTATCGTTTCCTGTCACCCCTTCGTCCTGCTCCCTGCGATTTTGCAGAGCGCGGGGCCCTTATTTACGTTCGTGCCACTGGGTTGGCCCCCAAGGTCATTCTTGTCATTTGCGCCACAAGAAAATATCCTCCGCAGATTTTGACACTCTTAAAAAAGAACAAAATAAATAGAACACTGTGCCGAAAATCATTAATATCGCGGGAGAGTCTCCAAGATATACATATACATATATGTGTATGTGTATTTGTGATTTTTTGGACCATCCAAGGAGGACCAGTTCATTATGGTGGGAGTGGCATAATTATCACCGAATCGGATAAGTGAATTATCCAGATATATAATAATCTTAATTCTCGATTCTAAATTTAAGTTGTTTAGTTAATTTTCAATTTATTTACTCGTGAGACAGTCCGATTCTCTAAAAAATTGGCTAAGCCATTCTTGAATTGAACTTAGATCATTGCTCATCCCTAGATAGGGCCACCTAACTCAAGGGCATGTTGGATTATCAATGACTCAACAGCGATTACGACATTTAACCGACAAAACCAGATCAATTAAAAAGAGGGAGCTAAGCCATCAGCCCTCATATTTTACCCTAAGGTCAAAATCCTTCTTCTTTCATAAAACTATGCTAGAACAAAAAATCCCTTTGTTTATATCACTCATTTTGAAAGGACGAAAAGATTGTAATCGAAAAAGAGCACCCCACTCTCTTGCCTTTCACAAGGACAAGTGCTTAGGCATCACTAAGCCTAGAATTTCGAGTACTTCAAGCTGCGAAAACACTTGGAACGATAATATTCTCAGATGTTTCAAATACGTCAAGATTACGTTGAACAATTTAATAATTATATGATAATTACGATAGTTTAGCCTTTCTTCTTTATATTACATGGACAGAAAATAAGATAAAAACTCCCACCAAATTTATGAATTTCCTTTCTTATGTGTGTTGTGGTAGAAGCATTAGTTTAATAAGGAGAAGAACACGTGTAAACCAAGAATAATACAGCAAGTGGAATTTTAGGCGAGTCAAAGCAATATCCAATTCCTTTGACTGTAAATGGGAAATGGTCCGAATTAGGCCCTCCCCCTTCCCCCTCGACAGTCTACTCTGGTCGAAATATTGGTGAACTCCACAACGCTTGTTGTCGCGCCCGCATTTACCATTTTGACCCCGCGGCTCCTCTCGAAGGCCTGTCTGTGTACATTTTTTTTTTTTTCAAGCCGAGTTTTCGAGTGCTCCGGTGAAAACTGCCCATTTGCTTTTGTTGCTTTCTGCTTAATGGAATGCCCGTAACCCCCCCGCCCCTCTCTCTCTCTCTCTCTCTGTATGCCTCTCTCTCTCTCTCTCTGCAATTCGTGCATTTCTTGGTTTTTGGTGAGGAGGGTACTTCGTGTTCGCTCATCTTCGGCCAGTTCAGAAGGTATTTTCGAGGTATTTGCGTCCGACTTCTTGTTCGTAGCTCCTCGTTTTTCTGCCTCTCTGGTTTTCTTGGGGTTCTTTTGGGTACACGCTTGGTGTAAAGCTCGTGTTTTGACCGAGCCCAGTTGGAGATCTTGGGTATTTCTCCGTGTGCTCGAATATGTTCTGTGTCGATTTGAGAATCTTCCGTCAATTTCTTGGCTTGTGCAGGTTTTATGAGTTGAGCCTCTTCTTCTTTTTTTCTTCTGGGTTTCTGCTCTTGCTGAGCTTTGGTTAAAGTGAGCAATTCTCAGCGTCTTTGGGAAATCAGCTGGTGGTCTGTTGTGGTGTTAGATCTGAGATAATGCTGTAGCATGTCGTTTTGGAAGGCTCTTGTGTATGTCTGAAGGCGCTTTGCTCACCGAATCCCAGGGTATATGGAGTTTTATAGTTACTTGATTTGATGGAAATTAGTATTCTTTTTAGCTGAGTTGACTTTGTGGATTTTTCCTCCTGCAGCGAAGAAATTGTAGCTCCATTTCATCCTACCTTATCTGTAGTATTGCGGGCTTCTTGCTCTTTTTTTTTTTTTTCCTGTTTTCTTTTGGTTTCACTGTTTTAGGAATATTATGCTTCATAACTTCTTTCCCTTCCTAGTGTAACATTCTCTTGGTGGGTATTTTCTTCTTTTGTCCAAGAGGCGTTTCTTTTCCATAATTCTACTCTGATTTGGTCTCTCCTGTGAGTCATCTTCTGTGTAATTGTATAACTTTTTAATGAAACTGCCCTCTCCATCTGCATCTATCTGTGTTTCTGCTTCTTTCCTGTCTTTCCTTTCCACCGGTGACTCGAGTTTATCCTTGTATAGGGGAAAACTTTGGCTTTGCATGTTGAGATTGATAATTGTGGTGATGATGCAAATGGCTTATTTTTCTCCTATAGATGCAGTGTTGCTTTGCCCCATAGCGTCCTTGATCTTTAAGTGTCAAGCTACTGAAGGATCAGTACTGTCTAAATTTGTCACAATATGCTGGTTTATATCATTATTCTTCAGCTTTGACTGTTGTCTATCATCATCTCGTGAAGTCCTTAAACTGTTCACACAATGCTCATCTTATTGTTGCCAGTTGTAGCATTTGAATCTTGATAATTGTTGTTCTCTCACCATATTCTGCTTTTACATTTTCACTGATCGCAATTTTAGCTTGAGAGCCTTCAATTCAGAGAAATACAAACTCTTGGTCGTACTTATATCCTCTTCACTGATGTGCAGTTCAAGAGAATAGATTGATTGTCTTTCAAGTCTGATGTCTCCACCACTTCTGGGTGTGGAGGAAGGGGGTGGCAATACCTCTACAGTAGCCACCTCGCCCTCCATAGATGGCGTTTCTCATGAGTGCTTGGGGTTGAAGGAGCGGAACTATCTGGGTTTGTCCGACTGTTCTTCAGTTGATAGCTCTGCAGTCTCAAGCTTGTCTGATGAGAGTAAAAGCAATCTGAATCTAAAGGCTACTGAGTTGAGGCTTGGTCTCCCTGGATCTCAATCTCCTGAAAGAGAACCAAAACTGTGCTTGCTGAGCTCTGGAAAACTTGACGAGAAGCCATTGTTTCCTTTGCTTCCTTCGAAGGATGGGATCTGCTCGTCGCTTCAGAAGAATATTGCTTCAGGAAACAAAAGAGGATTCTCTGACACCATAGATGGGTTCTCAGAGCTGAAGAGCTCTAAATACACTGAGGGAAATTGGATGTTTCATGCAAGTGGACCTGCTTCTGAAACTACCCAGTCTGGAGGCCAAGGAAAGTTTCCCGGTAATGCAGGGATGAAGGCAGTGCTCCCATCAAGGACTTCTGGGGCCCAATCGGCTGTGCCGAAGGAGGCACTCCCAAAACCAGCACCAGAAGGCCCTCATGCTCTTAATGGAACTGGGGTTAATCAGACGAGAGCTTCAAACAATGCTCCAGCTGCCAAGTAAGTTTAATTCACTGTTCAGATGGCTTTATGTCCAAAAGCAAGACAATGGCTGCTCATGAACAACAAACAAGGTTTTGGCTTTCTAATGGCTGTTGATGCTATCTTTAATGACAGGGCTCAGGTCGTTGGTTGGCCTCCTATTAGATCATACAGAAAGAATACGTTGGCTACTACTTCAAAGGACAATGATGAAGTTGATGGCAAACCCGGTCCTGGTGCTCTTTTTGTGAAGGTTAGCATGGATGGTGCTCCTTATCTGAGGAAGGTTGATCTGAGGAATTACTCTACATATCAGGAGTTATCTTCTTCTCTGGAGAAGATGTTCAGTGGATTCACCATAGGTGCGTTATTGTGTCTGCCATTCCGGGTCATCCTTGATTTTGATGGATCTTCATCAGGGAATATTGAATACCTTAGCAAGCTTCTGGTGAATTACATTTATATGCTTTCAGGTCAATGCGGATCTCATGGAACTCCAGGAAGAGAAATGCTGAGCGAGAGTAAGCTGCGAGATTTCCTGCATGGATCGGAGTATGTTCTTACTTATGAAGACAAGGACAGCGACTGGATGCTCGTCGGGGATGTCCCCTGGGAGTAAGTCTAAGTTTCCTTCAGGATGCGTGCTGTTTGTAACATGTCTCATAACTGAGACATAGTTCTCTTTTAGACCATAGAGCTTGCTAAATTCGATTGTAAAATCAGGCAGGAGTGTGGAGGAATTAGGAAAAAGGAAGACAAACATGAATTAATAGTTAGTTGCTAGTACTTAGAAATTGAAATTTTCTTTTGTTTTTACGTTTTTAATAGACTTGGAACTGTCCTAACTTATAGTATACCATGAGGCTTCTACTTCAAGAAAGCTTATGCCTTTCAAAATAGACTTTTGACTTTTGACTTTTGACTATTGTTTTTCTCGCTCAAAGACCGAACTGAACGAGTAAAGGGAGAGATGAGTTACTATGCCTCGTCTAAAGAAGCAAGTGTTTTTAACATCTAGCAGTTAGATTTGTCGAAGAGCATGTAACGAGGCAAATGCTTCCATGTAAAGTGCCATACACATTAACTCACAATAATTTAACATGTATTTTGTTGGATTGACTAGGCTGTACTCTATTTTAGATATTCATGCACATGTCAAGAGAGTGCAGTGGAATATCGAACATTTATGAAATTAAATTAAATATTGCTGGAGTCTAATAGGGTCGTAACTTACGAAAGTCATGACAGCAGTGGTGAAGAAAAAAAAAGAATGCTACTGCTTTGTTCTTGAAATACTGTCATCTGCAAAAAAAGAAAAAAGAAAAAAGAAAAAAATAAGAACTGAGGATACCTGAATGGTAAGAGCTTAATGTGATTGTATTAGATATTTCAAAAAAGGGTCAAGTTGAGCGTTGTGTTCTTTCGATAGATTTTGAAAATCAGCTGACATGTCCGTCTAGTTGGAAGTATAACAATCAAACTATGAGCATTGCGCTTTTCAGATGTATGAAATGAACGTGTTTTAGTGAGTCAGTTGTATATGACTGACATAACTTGATTTTTAAACTGTCCTCGGATGACTACATCTTCGCTTTGTCATTGTGGTTCCTATGACCAGGACATGATTCTTTAATGCCCCAATAGTATTAGAGTACATCAAAAGGAAACTGATAGCATGATATCTTGAGAATGCTATCCATAAAGATATTTTCTTTGATTTGAAATAAAATCACTCAAATGTTCGTCTCTATCACCCTTCCAACTCTACTCTTCCTGTTTTTGGGGTCTCTTTGACTGGCTTATGTTGCCTCATCTAAAACTATTACAGCTAATAAGATATGCAGCAAATGAATAGAGTAAGAGCTAGTGTTTTCTTGTTATGATTGACGATATGTCATTGGGATCAAGTCCATTTGACTCTTTGTGCCTTCTTCTGTTAACTTAGCCTCTGAAAGATATAATTTAACTTTCCTTTTCATGCAAAATTTGAACCTTTTCCCCCAAGTTTCTCCTTATTCATCCTGATTTAATTTGCTATGGTAGGATGTTCATTGATTCATGCAAGCGGCTGAAGATTATGAAGGGCTCTGATGCAATTGGACTTGGTTTGTACCGCTAATTAAACTTTTTTCTGTGTGTTCATACCAACTCATTCATCTTTCATGTTCCCATTGATGATACTTTTTCTGGGCGAATCTATGCGAGCCTAGTCTTATTATTTGATTTCTTTGAAAAATCAGCCTATTTTTAATCTTACCTTTTACTAAAGATTCTTTCCATTCATCTTTTGTTTACCTGCACAACTCATTTACCATACAATTTCTCTTACTGCTCAGGATGGACTTTGTCCAAGTATTATTTTTATTGTCCTAGCATCCTTTTGCTTTATAGAATGCATAGAGGGTGTCGTAGGATGGAGAAAAGTTACAGATAAGTGACTCTTGGTGATGTTCTTGAATGAGTTCTATCACTTTATTGTCGTTGCAGTGAACAAATAGAAGAGTAGAGACAAGAGAACTGAGCTATCGCATTCAGGAGGTTAAATTTTTTTCATCCTTTGTTCTTGCTCGAATTGGTATAGTGGTATACTGATTAAGAATCGGTGAAGTCAATTAGGAGTTGGTTCCTCAATTGTTGGAATGTCCATTTTGATTTATTTGAGTTGGAGTACCCACTGAGGTTGATGTCGTGTTGTTCAACCCTCGTTTTCCGTTGCTCTAAATGTTATGCACAATGTAGAGTTCAGTTAGAGTGGCATACTTTAGGGATGCTCCAGTTAAGTGTTGCTTCTATCGGAGATTGATGGCATGATGTGGCATTAGTCATACATCTGCCTTATCTTTGTTACGGAAAGCTAACCTGCATATCCTAATGCCACTGCTCAAGCAAACTATTATTCCCTCCTTCTGTTGTCATTCTCCGTGATGTATTTCCTGCCTCGGGGTTGGTTTTTACTAATTTCCCTGTCTTTCCTCGGGTTTGTTTTTACTAATATCCCCGTCTTTACTTATCTACTCGTTCTTTTCAGTAATTGTTCGTTTCTTATGATTCTACATTGCAGCACCTAGAGCGGTGGAAAAGTCGAAGGCAAGAAACTAGCGCAAGTTACTATGCTTGCCTAGTTAAATCTGTCTGTCTACTGGAGTGGTAAATGTGGAGATAAATGTTTGTTAACGGGAAAGAGTACTACTCGGAGTCTCGGCTTGGTGCTAATGTCCATCACAAGTCTTTGTTTATTGCCTGAAAATGTCGTCGTTGTTAGGCTGAAGTCTGTCTCAACCTTACGATTGTTGTAAGTACTTTCATAAGTTGCTAGAAGAATTTGTGCTTGTTGGAATTGTAGTGACCCAGTAGAATTCTTGGTTCTCTGTGTGTATGTGATAAGATTGTTCCTGTCAGAAAGAGATCTGTTGGATGCACACTTTCTGTTAATTTGCCCTATTATCATCAGAAATGTGTAGCTGGACTAATCGATATCTGCATTGCCGTTCATCTGATAGTGGCTAGTTATTTCTGTAACCAAAGAGCATGCATGTCAACAATTGGGGTACCGGGTGTTTCCTGTGGAGAAAAAAATTCAGGTATCTTGGAAATTATTGCTCTCTCTCGGTATAAACCAAGTTCAATATTACTGATGAGGTCTTGTTAGGATGAAGTGCTCTAGAGGATCAAAATTTAGTCCTGATTTTCTTATTGCCTACTTAATCTTTTGACCTGCAATTTATCTTTTCCAA
This sequence comes from Metrosideros polymorpha var. glaberrima, assembly GCA_001662345.2. NCBI lineage: Eukaryota > Viridiplantae > Streptophyta > Magnoliopsida > Myrtales > Myrtaceae > Metrosideros > Metrosideros polymorpha. Next base: position 14,701,057 of record BCNH02000008.1, on the reverse strand, counting down.
GTTTGTTGTCCTTCAACTTCTTCAGATATCCCATGTATGATGTTGCATTTCGTTTGCTCTTGTCCAAGGTTGTGCTGGTAGTTTGAAGAGTTGATGTTGCATTTTGTTTGCTCTTGTCCAAGTTTGTGCTAGCAGTTAAAGGAGTTGCACGCAGGAGCATCTTTCTTTTCCCTTTACAGTGTAGAAAGGATTTGCACGAGTAGCACTCTTTTCCATTTGCTAGAAATGGGAGGGAATAGAATGTATGGTGGAATTGAAGGCCGATCCCTATTGCTTGTCCTCGTCCTTTATGTTCTCTTTTGTTCGTTTGCAATTCTTTCCAAATTCCACAATGTTTGTTCACGAAGTCTCTAATGTTCTGTGTCCATATTGAAATTGTTTGCCTTTAGCATTATACTAACAATTGCATTGCATCGATTTTATGTACAAAGTTGCGTCGTTCGATTCATGGATTTGTTTTTCTTTGGACTGGTTTTGTACACATGAAGTAGGTGCATGGACCATCGATTCTTTATCCCAATTGTTGCACGATTATCGGCGAAATTACGAGATTGTTCTCTAGTGGGTTATTCTCCATTTTATCGATGCGAGGAAATGCCGCTGTAACTATGCTTTTCGATTCTCTATGGAGGTAAATTGACAAAGGAAAAAGACTGTTTCCGAGATGACTCGTTGATTCAGGTCGCTTATGACAATCCTCGAACTTTTTGGAAAATTGACTTGAAGCTGGAGGAATTAGGAGGTTTCCTCAAGATTTTGCAACTTAACTTACCATTTCATTGCAGGACTCTTCTTCTACTCTTCGTTTTGCCGACTTAATGTCCTCCCAAGTGTAAATATGAAAAGCAATTTAGACTTAGTTTGTTTCACTAAAAAGGGAAAAAAATGGACAACTTGAAAATTATTTTCGTTTAAATGATCGTTTATATTGCTTGAATAATTAGTAAAAAATATCTATATTATTAATAATAATTTATATTTAAATATTTTCGTGAACGAAAAATAATTTTTGTTCACTCATTTTTAAAGGCATTATAAGTAATCATTTCAGGAACAGAAGACTAATATACTTCTTTCAATTATTCCTTCTGAGACACACAGCTCCGTATCCATAAGAGAGTGGCATCTATCAATCAATTATCTCGTCTACTCATTTCCCTCTTTGCCAACTTTTCAACCCTTTCCCTTGGATTGAGAGGAGCTCTCAAAGCTCATCCATCCAGGCTAACTAGAAACGGCAGACGGGTCATTGACTCAACTTCGCTTGGCATCCGACCACTCCATCGTCACCGTCACCACCTATCTTTCACGCTCGGTGTTCATGACGAGGAGTTCCACTTTACCGTAAAATAGAACCCTAAAAAAATTGTCAACATGGTATGATGCTCGTGGCAAATCATGGCAAAGCCATAGTCGCACTGCTCGAAATCCTACTTCACAATTTCGCGCAAAAGGGTTCACAAGCTACTGTCGGACCTCCCATACTCAGTTTATCGTCTCAAAAGACTCCCTCTCCTGTGAAAGCTACAATTCACAAGCTACAAAACTTTGAGGGAAACCCTGCTTGTGCTGGCTGAATCTATCTTTCACATCGCGTTTTCCTTTTTGTAGGTACAAGTGAATTAATTAGCTATAGGGCACGAGCTTACGACACCAAAACGTGCTTAATTACAAGACAAAGCATCTCCAAGAACCAATGCGTTTTCCATCCATGTGCTTCCACTACACCAAGAAGCATAACACTCAGAAACATTTTTTCAGATCAAACTTAGAAAAGACCTTACCGGAATTTGCTTCCCTGCAAAGAAAAGCGCGAAAGTGGACAAGAAAGCGAAAGAGTATGTGATGGAGCCAATGTCCCCTAGTGATAAGACATGAAGGGAAGAGCATGTGATGAAGACTCGAAATGCTGGTGATATTTCGACTCTCGACCAGAAAAGAGTGGGTGCATGCAGCTCATACTCTAGAATCCCAGTCCATACTATCGATGCTAGCCATTGCGTCTTCTGTTTCTGTTTTTATTTTGATTTATTGTATGTTCGAAATGTACCAAATGAGAAACAGCTTTGACTGAAAAATAGTATTGACATGCCGGAGAATACAAACTAGGAGAGTCAGTAGAACATCTAACACTTATCACCCAACACAACTTTCAGACTCCACTGACTAGGCAGACCTGGCAAGCTTAGATGATGAAGAGCTTAAAATTCTGTGTGCAACCCATAAAAGATATGCCTACAATACCATCTAACGTCAAGACACCAACTTGCATTTCCATTCCCACATAAATATCAAAAGAATGTCTATTTACAAATGCTGCCAACAGTAAGCAACAAATGACCACGATTGTCACCACATTCGTGGCTACACAACTAGTTTATGCACATGCAATTTGGTCCAACTGAGAGAGAGAGAGAGAGAGAGAGAGAGAGTTACTTGTACATCTCTGTTATACAAGTGGCACAAGTCAGAAACATAGTGACTTGCAGAGAGTTGAGTCGACATCTGTAGGACAATAGGGACACTTAAAGGACTTGGAGAAGTTCTTTGACATCTTCACTATTGACTGCTTGCAGAGAACATGTCCGCAGGGCATTAGCGTCGGTGGATTATCATCTGTAGCTTGCTCCTTGGACACTGGACACACAAATATGGAGTGAAACTGAAACTCATCATCCAACTCAACCGGAACAGGCAATTGCTTCATTGACTGCCACTCTTGCTTCTTTCCCCACATCACGTTCATGAACTTTAAAAGTGGTGGCAGAGCCTGGAAGCCAGCAGCTATAGTCACGCCCAAAGGGCTCTCAAAGGATTGTCCCAGAAAACTGCAAAACTGCCTAGTTAGTTCTTCAGCCAATTTGTCCCAGTTAGCAGGGGATAGTAAATCAGGGTATGGGGACTGTTCGAGCCTTCCAGCCCACAAGAGACAACCCATAAGCTTCTGTATTTCAACCAAGTGGTCAGATGCAAAAGGTGCCAAGTGGATCCTTGCGTACTTAAGGGCCTCGTCTCTGTTTCCCCTTTGTAGTATCTCCACAAACTGCATCCGATGAAGTTTTACTTCGAGGTTGGACCCATTTGCTTTTAGTTTACAACAGTTGGAAGTAGCCCACTTCAGTGCTGGTTCTAGATTTCGACTCTTCATCGCTTCAAGTATCCGGTACATCTCTACATACGGAGACCTTATTGAAGCGATAGATTCTGGCTCCATCGCCTCAGTAACAAAGCAATCGCCAACGTCAAAAAGACCCTGTCGGTAGAAATGACTTGCAATTACATAGTTAACTGTGGCTGTATCAAGGTCAACATTTCTGTAAGCCTTGGATATATCTGGATTAAAGGACTTCTCCAGAAGCTTTGGATACTTGCTAAGTGCAATATTCAATTCCTTCTGTGTGCCTTCTAAGAGAGTCAGTGGAGCCATCTCTTTTATCTTGGTCTTGAGATCAGCAAGTAAAGCTTTGTAGTCTGACTGAGAGTCAGAATTATGAGCATTCTGAATTTTCTCTATCGAGTCCGAAATTTCTTGAGTGATTTGATCAATCACTTCTTGGGTCTTGGAATATGAAAGCTTCTGTTTTTTAGCAACTCTATCAAATGCATCTCTTATAGAGTTCACATCCATTTTCTGTCTTGCTCACAGTATGGTGAACTTTGATCAGCAAACAATGAAACAAGCACCTGCTAGACAAAGATGAAAGGGCACACTTAACTTCCATTGAGAGACTAAATCTCACATGCAACAGTCACAACAGAACCATCAATGGAAGAATGAGACACTGTATTGCCTTATCACCAACAGAATCTTACATTTCATAAATTATGAGCGTATAAGTAAATAAAAACTACAGAGTGACTACTTAGAGGAAGTTCACTTGGTGATATCTATAACGAGACAAGTGCACATGCCAGAAACTATAGAATCGCTTTATGGAAGCAGCTCAAGCAAAAAGCAAGAGGACTAAACCTGGAGGGTTACAGCACCTCCTAAGAATTACAAAGCCGAAATATAACAAAGCGAAATCATAAAGATAGGGCGTTGTGCTACTTTATGCATTATAATGCTCAATAAGTACATCGTCAATCATCGAATTATTTGTGGCACAACTCAATTTTGTCAACAATGTCAGAGGCCAAAAGCTCATGTAAGACGTCAAGGAAAACTTGAATAGCACATAGCCATGGGTGACAGGATTATCGGATCACCAATCACAGAGGCTCCTTACCATGAATAAGATTCTATCCGAAGAAATACACTATTCACCGGATCAATAGAGGAAGATAGAGACAAACTCTTGATGAAGGAAAGGTTGATTAATGTTCAAAGAGTAGGACACACACACATACAAACACACATGAAACTCCAGTGAAGAAATACTTCAATCTGCAAACAATTGTATAGTGCAATAAATAATTTAAAGTGAAACTTAAGTCCTATCCCCAGAGCCATCTTGAGAAATACACTCTGATTAATTGTGACAGAAAACCTTCTATGGGAGCACAGGCAAACAGCTATTGCCTGCTGGCCGGCAATTCATCACCAGCACTAGAAAAAATTATCATGATTAAACACATTTAAAAGGCAAGATTAGAGTTAAAACACTAAAACGAAGGTTAAGAACAGAACATCATAACCTGGAAACAGCTCACTCACATTAACAAATTTATGGCAAACCATCTACTATGCAATCAGAGCATTTACATGCATATGCATGCTTCCAGCCAATTTTCAGAAAATAGAAAAAGCAGACTCTACTTTTGGAGGCTCTTATGTTTGGCTCTTTCCATATATAAAAAAAACAGAGAAAGGAAATGAAAAAATCCTTCTTTTACAAAAAATGAACTACAGAGAAACTATATGAACCAAGTTTCTACAACTAGTGCTATACACAAGCTAAACTACACAATTAAGTGCTCAAGACATCTCTGCAAGAATCATATAAGGAAAAGTCTGAAAAGTTGCATTCAAATATAGTGAACAAGAAATGAATACAAGAAAAACAGCATTAAATCAGAACACACCAAAGGGAATCCAAGTCCCTATGGATATCTTGAACCTACAGAACCTTTGACTCAATTAACTTACATAACATGCCCCTGCTATTATGGTGCCATCCGCCCGGAAAATTCTGATCAGTCTGAACTATTCTAATACTCCCTATTTAAGCTGTCAAATCACCATTTTGCCATTTTCTTGATCTTGATGAATAATCTATTGCACTTTGATTCATTAGGAAGCTCTAAATAAAAAAAAATTTAGTTCTAAATGATTCTTTTATGTTTTGATTTTTTTTTCTTAAAAGCTTGAAGATATAAGTGCAAGATCACCCTATCAGAGGAATAATGGTCATCCCTGTATCATCTTTAGACATTATCACATAAGGTTATTCCCAATGCAATCCTTCCAATTTAAATTCTAATTCAACTATGACCTTTCTTTGCAGGTAACTGAATCAGACTTCAGACCCAAGGTAATAAGTAAAAAGGCTAACAAAAAGAGACCTAGGACAATCATGCCTTATTTAATGATGTTTGTGTATCAATGTCCCTTATAAGATAAAAAATCTACACTACTGTATTATCTTTAGACATTATCAAATAAGGCATTCCTAATGCAATCCTTCCAATTTAAATTTTCTAATTTAACTATACCTTTCTCTGCATGTAACTGAAACAAAGCTCAGACCCAGGTAAAAAGGCTAATAGAAAAAAGACCGCAGGTGATCATATATGTAATGACTATTTGCCCTGATGAAAACGTGCTTTCTTATCAATGTCCCTTAGAAGATAAAAAGCCTACATTACTATATTAGCCAAAGTTATATATGAGCTCTTCAGCTGATCAGCAATTTTCTGAAAACAAACCAGAGCTAGAGGGGATTGATATACTTTTCTCAAGTGTTCTTTAAAATTTTTTAATGACCAAGGGTAATTCAAGAAATCAGTGAGCAGTCCGACTCACCCAAGGACATATGTACATGTAGAAACAAAGCAACATCTAAAGTATCGTAGTTAAAGCTACAATAATAGAAATCAATAGGTCAGAGCATCCAATCACACATGAGAATTTCTTTCTTTAGAACTAATTTGACTTTGTATTTTCTTTTGTGCCTAGCATATACTGGGTCACCAGTAAATTTTCTTCAACCCACCAAAGTAAAACCTTGAATGTCCATCAATTTAATCAAAAATCCATTCCCAGATAGTTAATCCCTTTAACATATCAAATCCCATCCTTCCCCACATATACTGGCAAGACAAATATATGTCACAAAAGGAATAAGAAAATCAGCATCACCAAGCACATCAAATCATCTTCTTGAAGTCAATCAATGCAATCGAAATCAAGCCAGACTTGAATCACAAAGTCTCTGAGAGTTCATTAGTTTAAAAGAAAACTGGGCCTATGCCTAATCACTATAATTTATTCATTTGAATAGATTTTCAAAGCATGCTTTCAGGTGCCTCAAAAGCATAATGAGCTAAGTCAAGCCATTAAAGTTCCTTGCTTGAGCTCAACTCGTCTCCTAAACTTAACGTTCAAAACTTGACTCAAGCTCCCTCAAGTACCAACATTTGAGATTGAGCTCCATCAAGTATCAAAATTTGAGATTGAGCTCCAGTCAAGAACAACGTAGACACATTTGATCTTGACTCGGCTCAGCTTGAGTTTATCCATGTCTAGTTGCACAAGAGCTCTCACTCCAGCTCAAAACTCGGGATGCCAGAATAATAGCTATCAGAAAAAGAAAAATACTAATTCTCCATGAATATTCACTTCGCAAAATGAAATTGCAGCTGTGGATACTTTTAACAGTTGATTGGAAACTTCAAGGAACCTCTAGATCACAATAAACTGTACAAATTACCAGTTATAAACAAATACCATAACAAGATCAAGTAATTGCCCATCAGATCAAGAAGAGTCAATACGCATCAAGTTCCAAAAGCTAATCTTAAAATTGTTCAGCAAAACATAGATTTGGTCAAGAAAAGGAAGAAGAACAATTACAGGATTAACGAATTCCAAACAACACATCAACCCATCGCCAACCTGCCTAGACCTAAGCCACATCAATAGGACTGTCTTTTAAGACTACATTTGATAAACCAAAAAACTCAGCACCTTATGAGACCAAGAGACTTGAAATGAAGATACTGTCCCCAAAACAAAGAACTGTTAAAACCAATTTTTGAATCTCATAATCCAAGGTCTATCTTTGCTGGACAAATCGATCTCCGACTATCTGTCATTTAATCTATGAGAGAGAGAGAGAGAGAGAGAGAGAGAGAGAGAGAGAGCAGGAAGTGATAGGCAAAAGTGGTATTTGGGTGAAATCTCATCAAGAAGTATGCACCCTCTCGTTCTCAAGGAAGGAGATGGAGATGGAGATGAAGAATGTCAAGCTACTGAACTGAAATGCTCTTGCTCTTTATCTTATACCTTCTGCATCCTCTTTGCCTTCTCTCTCTCTCTCTCTCTCTCAGAGCGTATCTTAGGCCTTGTCATCAACAGTACTAATCAACCTTCCGCTTGTAGCCCCATCAGGTAACAACAGGAGTTTTCAGACTGCAACTAAACTAAATGATACATATTGTGGAAACTAAAAAACGTTAATGTTATCGAGATTCTGGCTGAAATTTGGAAGTCACTTGCAATTAACCAATTTAGAGCCATGTCAGATCTAGATATCATTCCACTGTTTACTCGTAGAAGGCTCATTAGTAAAAATCGCTCACGTTCTATATTTTGTTTAAAACTTTCAAGATTCAACCTTTATCCTCTTCAAGATCTAGGAGAGTAAATTGGGCATGTTAAGTCACTTAACCAACCCTCCCAAAAATCTCCAAAGACTCAACATGCAGCCAAGAGACTAATTATAGAAATTTAATGGGCAATTCACCACTTATGGGATTGTGCAGATCTCAAGAGGCAGTGTTGGATGAGAGGGAAAGGAAAATTAGGAAGAAAGTAGCTAAAAGTCTAAATTTGCCTCCTTCCCTTCTCACAAAATTTTGAAGTTTTCTCCATTTTCCATCCAACCGTTCATCCTCCCCACTTTCTCTTATTTTCCGAACGACACCAACCCTTTAGAAAAGGGTTTGGCTGTTTGAAGGTTGGTTCCTCTATTGGAGCTCAATACTTACACTTTTAGGGAATGGAATTCTTTCTGCCTAAGACCATCTATCCTAGCGAGATTGCAAGTGATGAGGATTGGTCTCTTCCTATCCTCCTTGCGAAGGTTGCACAGTTACCTTAGGACTCCTTTCTTAATGAAAAGAAACAAAAAGGAAAATAAGAAATTCTCACCACAATTAACCCAAACATGACAAATCAAATGTCATGAAAAAAAGTGTCATCATCGGCATCAGAAAATTGGTAAAACCTCACATATAGAAGATGGCAGGGCTCCCTTTCAAACACAAATGAAAACGAACCTCTCAAAACTAATATCATATGAAGTCAGAAATCCTTATAAACTATATAACTGCTATGCATAGAACATTACATATCAAGGAAAATGCAACCAATTGACTCTAGCAATCAAAGAGAAAGAAAGGAGGTCTTTACCAGATTCAATTGCGTCTATACAGTGAAGAGACTCATTCACCTGAAAGTTAATAAAGAGAAGTCATCAAACACCATTTCAAAAAAAGAGCAAACACAAAAAGATATCAATGACCCGAGACCAGTTACACTTCATCTTTCGAATTCAAGGAATCAAGACACGAATTTGCTGAAACAGGGCGGGGCAACCGTTGCCCCCGCGTGGAGCCCCGCTCCTTGCGATCCGACAAGCGCGCGCGCACACACAGAGGGGGAACGAGACTCACCTCGGTTCCAAAGGCAAAATCCGCAAGCTAGGCGTGGCGGCGGCCGACTCGGAGTCGGCGAGCTGCAACTCGAGAGCTCAACTGTGCTGCGCGAGCCGCAGGAGGGAACAGAGACTGAGAGACAGAGAGTGAGGCTGAGGTTAGACGAGAGAAAGCAGATATGTCAGGGTAGGGAACCTGGTTTCACTATTGACGGGGCAACCTCAAGAAAAACGATGGCATGTTTCGATTTCACAGAGAACCCAACAGAGAGACACTCCACCAGAAACGAAAATTCACACGCAAAAAAAAAAAAAA
>BCNH02000008.1:14674276-14691910 GCA_001662345.2 Metrosideros polymorpha var. glaberrima | reverse complement strand
AAAAAAAAAAAAAACACATGACGAGAAAAGAGAAACAGTGTCAGACCCACAAACGATTGCACCCATGAAAGCGAACCCACGAACCTTGTAAGGCTTACGAATACTGATTCCGCAGAGAGAGCGAGAGAGCGAGAGAGAGAGAGAAAGAGATAGACGAAACCTCGCGAGGAAGCAAAGCCGCCTGTAGTTCTAGAGGAAGGAGATGGAGTCTGGAGATGGAAGACAGATCTGGTACGAATTTACGGACATGCCCTCCGCTTCCTTTTCGTATTACTCTCTGTTTATTCTTCTTGCTTCCCCGGTTTATATTTATGGGATGATTACAGATTTGCCCCGAAAGTTTTCGCCTCGTTTTCAATTTGCCCCCTGCCCTCCCGAGTCCTTCTTTATGTTAGGTAAAACGGTTTCATTCCATCCATTGAGCAGCAGCATCACATCCATTTGATGAATCGGCGTAAATAAGATCCCACGGCCCAGTTGAACATTCTGCGACTGCATTCGCTTCGCGACGATGAAACTCGAAGGACGAACCGGTAATTTCCGTCGCTGAACTCCGCTGCTCTTCAATTTGAGTACCCAGAGTGTAGTCAGCATCTTCACAGCATGAACACGAGCTAGAGTTTTTGACTTGAAGCGGTGATGATCGTCGCACAGAGACCACGGACCTGGCAATGAGCTCGTGTTCTGATGATTATAATGCCGTCGTTAATGTCGCTAAACAAGATGTTTCTCCTTGCTCAGAATATTATAGAAAGAGGATCCAGGCCATTTCTTTTGGCTGAATGACTGCTTGTGATGGCATTGCAGTCTGGAAGTTCTGTGATAGAGGAGAGAGCTCTTTGACTATCGGAGCGCATCCGATCCGGCTCGAGACGTCAGATCCTGATGTTCACGGGCTCGCCGAATATAGTCTCAAACGTTCCTACAGCTCGCTGTAGATCGCGATGCATCGGGTACCTTCGTGCTCGAAACGAGAACCAGCAACACTGGGAAGCAGTCAACTAGAACATCTAAAAATTACATTAGGTTTTCAAATGAATTGATGCGTGAGGGTTCTGTAGCCGTCCGAGTTAGCTGGACTAAACAATCCCAAGATTAGCTTATGAACAAGATTGGTTGAACTACTACTTATACAGGTAGTGACATAATTAAGAGGATGCAACTATATACAATATTTTGCTTGATTGAACATAAAAAATTGAACTCGGGTTCCATTTGTTTCTCGAAAGACTAATAAATTTAAAAATGTTTTCTCTAAAAATGATCACTTGTTTCGTTTAGAAGAATAATTGAATGAAAGATATTTTTGTCGTTTACGAAAATATTTAGATATAAATTGTTGTTGATAATGAAAACATTTTCCATTGACTGATTATTTTAAGTGATATGAGTTATCATTTTTAGCAAAATAGTTTTCAAATAATATATTTTTCGTTAAATGTTTGGAGTTAAATGCAACCGAAAGTTTTGTTTCGGTGAACTAAGGAGGTAGACAGCAAACAAACTAATCTTATGTGGTGTTTTATCACACGTTTCAAAACAGAGTCGCCTGGATAGACCCAAAAGTAACATTTTTATAATTTTCTTGCCGACAAATAAGTATTATTTGCATAATGGAACAAGTACAGATGGTTAAGGTGCATGAACAGACGAAAAAAAATTCAAAAGCAATTGATTAAAGGCCTAGGCCGATGCCCAACAAAGAGATTGAAATAAAAACCGAAGAGAACAAAAGGCTAAAGGCCACAGAGCACATCCAGCAGGGTGGGACAAAAGACAAACTCACAGGATTTTGGCTGATGATTGATGGAGGGGTTGGAGAAACTTTTGCTACGCCAATCCTAATTGCTTCGTCGGCGGCACAAGTACCGGCGAGCGGAAATGCCATGGATCATGGCAACAAAGCTCGGGCTAGGATTTTGGCCACTAGAGGTCCACGGCAAAGCCATCGATAGAGAGATAAAACTCCGTTTTGGACAGAAAACACCATAAGTGAGACAAGTGGGGCAAGCGAGACAAGTGAAGATGGGGAAGCAAGAAGGAGAAAAGCCCCGGCTGGCTGGTGGAAGCTTTGAGTGCGAGATCGAGGAGGTCATGCCAAAGTTAAACGAAGATGACTGCAGTAAGCCGCGAAGGAATTGGAGAAGGTAGGCAACATAGAGCTTCAGGGGAGTCTCGGTACTGATTGAGAATCATGGCAACCGGTCATTAAGTAGTAACGATGGCAAAGAGCTGTGGCAAGAGAGCAGATGAGGCGACAGAAAGTCGCATAGGACAACAATGACATCGACACCATTTGCGGTGGCGAAGATGAGAGGAGCTCACAGATATGGGTTGGCAAGTAAAGCTTGTGATCACTAACATGAGGCTCCATGACGGCTAATGGTGCAAAAGAGCTCAGCGCTCACGGTTGCCAACAAAAGGTGCTCGTGAGGGCGGGCAGCGTTGTGCTTCCCTTCAAATGTGCCTCTCTCTCTCTCTCTCTCTCTCTGCAATGTGCCTCGGGATGCGTTCATATGATTCAACTCTCCGTCAACTTTTCGACCAACAACAGACAAGCTCTAACGTGGAGTCATTTGTACCAAGTGTAGTCGTAGAATGTGACCAATCACACGAATTGACTAGTCAAAATAAAACAGTCAAGCTTAGTTGCCACAATTCATGAAAAGATCTCCAACGAGATTGGCTGGCCCGCTGTGTTACTTGTATCAAACAGCTTCTGGACTGTATCTGCCAGTCCATTTTGCATGTGGAGGGTGTAGGTGCTTCCTTTGCTGGAAAAGTACCTTCCCTGATACCCGCCTATCTTTCAATGCTGCTACTATAGAAAAAGTACACACAACACCAAAATGTAGATGCCACCAATTACATCAAACAAGATTGGCAATGCTAAAATATGCGACCGACTCGAAGCACCTACATTCAAGCTCCCATTTATCAAAACACTAAAAACTTCGGCTGCATAAATGGATAAACTGAAAAAGGTCTCATCCTGGTTTGGGAGTCATGGACAACAAAGAAACTGTCAATTTACTTTAGTTTATGTTCCATTGGTATCAATCACCATTATCTACAAGAATCGATTGGGCTTCCATATGGCTGCTATCGGCTGATCCTCCATTGTCTGACTAAACGCTGGTTTTTAAAACAGCAATCGGGTCATGCTCACACAAATTGCAAATGAAATAATCTTTCACAGCATCAACAAATGCCATGAATCATCTACCACCAAATGGTGCTGAGCCAGCACTTTGCAGATCCATCCAGAAAAATGCCAATGGTTGCCTGGCATCCCAAAGGCTGGCTACACGATGGATATTGGCTACACAGAAGTCCATGAAAATTGTTAAGACAGGGAAAAAAAGAACTGTACACAAGTGGTCCGAAAAAGGACACTTCTTCAGTACAATGCTATACCATACACCATCAATTGTCAACAATTGGATATTACTGAACAACCAAATTCCATTTGGCAAGCCATAGCAGATGCCTTATATTTTATATTGTCGAGACCTTAGTGCTGCTCTCACACCAATCCTCTTAAGGTTTTTTGGATAAAATCAGATGATACAAACTTTGGGGTCAGTGCACTAACCCAATTTACTCTCAGTATTTTGTAGCATTTGGAGGTAGGTATGCCTAATGGACAGACAGCTGGGAAAACTTGTCCTCACGTTGAACTAGAGCGAAAGAGCAAGACCGCATGACGGAACACAAGAACTAGTCAACTTCAACCTTGAACCTGGTTTTGTTAACGTGTTGGTAGTACTCCTCCTCCCCATAGAGTCGCCTGAAAATTATTAAAAAAAATAAATCAGTAAGAGATCATAACAGATTGGACACTAAGATAATTAATTTAACAGGGATTGGACAAGGACTTTCATTTTTCTATCCTTTTTGTCCCCCTTTATGCAAGACAATATATGAGTGATTTCCATGGGAGAACAAGTTTTGCATCCCATCTTGAGGTCCAAGGTTCAAATTTTTGACCTCAGTCAATCACTTAATGGAGAAACTTGTCTTCCAGACAAATGTTTTAGCAGCTACATCATTATACATTGAAAAAACTTGTGAAGGATTCACGATATTTCCTCAAATCCCCATGAAAAAGACCTAGCTAACATTAGCTAGGTATATTGATACGATAAATTCAAGTGGTCTGAACACATCTTTTTAGCATCTCAAATCCTTGGAGGAAGACAAATCATCCGCAAGTTCACAAGCCTGCTCTTGCAACTGGCATCAAGTTTGTGCAAATATTTGTGGACATCCATCCTAATAAATGACAAGCAGTGTGATGCTAACCTTGATACACATAGCGAATTGTGAGTTCATTTGATACTTCGGAAGTTGATATACAGGGAGACGGGAATAAAATCAAGAGGAGACCATTGATTATGACAAGAATCAAATCTTTCTTTACATCTTGGCATTAATACAGTACACTCAAGAACATCTCAAATAACTGGAATAGATTGACCATAGTAAAAAAATTGTTATCATATATGCCATATCCTGAGGTTAGATCCATGACACCCAGCCTGCTACAAAATCTGGATATCTTTTCATAACTTGACCAAAGAGGTTCTTCCTTAATGCACAGCAAGAAAAAAGTAAAGGGACATTCACTGCGATAACTCTAATTATACAATATTGCCATTCTAATGACTTATGTGATTAAGTTTAATGAATTTCCTCAGCAATCTCCAAGGATTCATGCAACTATCAGTTCAGTCCCTATTCCCTAATGTTCCAAAGTAGATAGTTCAGTTCCCAAACTTTACGCTTTCTGAAGTTTTGATACCTCAGCCGGATTTTTCCCCTGAACCTGCTTGCATTGAACTGCTTTCCGCACACCAGCCACTTGAACTGGTGGTAGCATCAAACCAGGCGAAGAGATGGAACAATTTAAATTAGGGAAGAAGCACTTTAGTTCAAATGTTTAGGACTAAATGGATAATTGCATTGAGACTGCAAATGCAATTTGTCAACGTAACTGAAACAAGAAGATGATACTTACGCTAAGTCAGCCAGCGTGTCTGACTTGATCACAGCCTTCCCCTCAGGCAGTTCAAGGCATGAATAGTGCATTATCATTTCCTTAAGCGTGTGCTTTGTGCTTTTAACGTCATTGTCCCACAAGATGCTCTGAATCCGAAAACAGAAACCGGTGAATTCCTACTATTCAAGCATAAAGAGAAGATGCTCAACAAACAAAAAAAATCGATTTATAATCTTGATTTTTCCAGATATCGAGGTTGAAGAAGCACCTTCCTAATGTATTCCCTTTTGACATCTTCCCAAGGTACTTTTCCTTCAGGAGAGAAAATAGAAGCATTCCACAAAGCTCCCCTTGCAACCATCACTGATGAGGCACCTGAGAAAATAAGGAAGAAAATGCCTGGAAATATTGGTATCATTCTGGAAAACTTAAAGCTTACTGTGAAACAAAGTCAAGAAAAGCAGAGTGCTTGTCTATTGAATCTTATTATGATATAAGATCAATCTACATGGTGTGCACATTTCCTAGCATCTTCATCTGGTGGTGGAAATAATTATTGAACATGGTATCAAAGCATTAGGAAAGGGTTCGCATCTTGACACTTTCTTTTGATATGTCCGTTAGCTATATTACATGGACACGGGCGTGGGGATCAGGTGTGGGTGTGGTTCTGTGTGTCTCGAAAAAATCTTATACACCAAGACTTGTCTAAGGATCCGTAAAGAATTCAACACTTTTTCTATTTTAATGCTAATAAACATGTTACCTTTGTTTTAGAGGATTCAACAAAAATTATCATGTTCAATTTTCTATGTGAAATGCAATTTGTTACTGGTTAGTATAAAGTTGAAGTTATTATGACGCTATAAATACATCAAACTACAAAATGATAATAACATATCATCAGGTAACATATTTACGAGAATTTGCAAAAACTATCCTCAAGTGTCACCTTTACACTTTGCATTTTTAATTTCAAAACCTACAATTACACCCCCTAGTAACCAAAACCTTAACATGTATATTGTGCTAATTTAGAAGAACCGTCATCAAATTTTACCTTATTAAAAGAATCCTCCAACTTCAACTTTACAGTCACTAGTATGACTCTATACATTGCACCCTAATGTTTCAAACCAACCTATACTTTACACTGTCTAGATTTAATAAACCTTCTGCAAATTGTAGGATTTAAAACCTCAAGTTGCTAAGTGTAGGTAGTGAGAAAATTGGAGACGATTTTTTAACTCTCCTCTTCAATCACTAATGTGCACAGTATCAACTAAAAACAAATGACAAGTAATAATCGAACAACCCAATATTATTTAATCGTCAATTCATGAATTCTCTCTCCACCTGCTAAAACTTATGAACTTCAAACATATGAAACAGGTGTATTTGAATATTCTCCAATAGACCATGTTTTTTCTCCAACCAGGTATATGGTAGTCATTTATAAGTTCCCATCATCACCAACATGGGACTTCAGTTAAGAAACCAATATAGACAAACTAAAAAACTAGCCGGCCGATCTCTCTCTCTCTCTCTCAGCCACTGCCATCACGGCCTCTCACCACCAGCGTGACCCACCACCTACCAAGTCACCAACTCAACCAAATCAAACTTGCTCATAATTCCTTCCTTTCGGAAAATGTCCTTATCCACCTTCAAATTCTTCGATCAAACCATGGAGCGGCACATTTTGGAGCTCCAGTGACGCCATTCAATTTCTTACCATGCTATTCTAGACTCATATCGCTTGGTTGAAAAACTCTAGAAATGCCTATGATCAAAGAAGCCTCAAAGTTTTTATGGATTTCAGCAGCTCACTGCAGAAGTAGCTGTCACTTTTTCAGCAAAATGGTAAGGCTCTGAGGCAATAGGGACAAGTCAGACTCACATGGCAGTCAAAATAAGACATAAAATAAACTTTCTCTATCTAGGTCGGAAGAACATCTTAATGGCAAGAGACTTCAGAAGGCCACTCCATATAGTTGAAATTGCCTGGTTTGTCCTTTTGGTTTTTTCCACTCACATACCACCTATCCTCACACAAAGAATCTTGAATCTAATTCTTGTTGTGGGGCAGGTACACAACAACGAATTCAGCGTGCGTTCTTTTTATCACACACATGATGATGATATGATTCTTGATAAAGAATGTAGCAGGCAATCAACTACACAAATGAAATTTTTTCAGCAACATTAAATCTTTCAAGTCATTGAATGTTTTGACCCAAAAATAAAAAAGACATTGAATGCATTCCAATTACCTGTAGCAACTTTGATATGCTGGAAATCATCATACTCAAAGACATCACCATTTGCCATAACTGGAATAGCTAGAGCTGCAACAATATCAGCAATCTCATCCCATTTAGCAGGATCTCTCGGTCGATCTGATACTCTTCTGCAATTTCTCATAGAATAATAAAATACAAAATATCAGATAAATAACATTAACAATGGTCATTGTGCATCAGATTGGTGGCACAAAATTCCAGAAATTACTTGCTTAGTATGCAGTAAATAGTTCACGTCTCTACTACATAAAATCTTCAAGTTCACTCATGATTTGCTTCTTTGACAGGCAGTTGATATCACAAAATCAATCATATAAACTATCTGCTGGAAGCGCGGAAGTCAGCATATCTTCCAATGGGAGTCGTACAGAAAAGACCCTTTTATGTGCCTTGTTTCTCAAAACTTGCAACGCCATTGTGATCTGCATACCATAAGTCAATTCATGGTATGACCATTTGTTCGGGTAAGTTCCACAGGTGGTCACTCAAATTAGGTGGTATTTGTCAGGTCACCGGACTTTCATTTCAATCACCCAATAACTGAACTTTCGACTTTTTGTAATTGATGGACGGAAACCGACCAATTTCCTGGCCAACAATGCTGACATGACGGACACGTGGCAATCACATGGCATCTAAATGGGCCCATCTAAGCCCTAATATTAAAAAAAAAAAAGAACCCATGCAGCCCTTTCCAAACAATGCAAAAGGGTCTTGCTACCCTCTACCGGCACCCACATAGGTTTGCGCGACTATCTACCACTGTCGAGCACTCTGCAACAGAGATCTCCACCAAAGGTGGCAAAGGTCAAGGCCCTCTGGCCTCCTATTGATTTGAATTTTTTTAATTTTTTTGGGGTGAAATGGTGCCCAACTAGGCTCCATGTCATGCCAAGTGTCTGCCATGTCAAGGCTAGGCCAAAAGCTAACCAAAGCGCATCAATTGTCTGCTCCATCTTCAAATTGCTATTCTTTTCGAAACCCTTGATCCCACTGCACGACAAACACCATTATACGCAAACACACCTCTTAGAAATCAATTAGTTGCATTTCACCCTTTGCTCAAATCTTATAGTTATCACTCTGACTTTTGTTTATTGTACTGGGCATAACTAATTTGGTAGTTTCTCTTTGATTTTGATGAAATTCACGAGGTCCATTTATTCAGTCTCCTTTTCTTATCAACTTGGCGCTGCTCATCTCTTCATCTTTTTCTTATTTTGTTTTTTTTTAATGAATAAGATATCATTTTCTTATTAGAAAGAACATACATTGTACATAGGAATTGTATACTTCTGGCATTTTAAAGTTAAGCTCGAGCCTAGTTGAAAATTGAGGTCTTAGTCACAAGAAATTGCAATGATTAGTGGCAATTTGCAACTAAACCACAGCAGAGGGGAGTTATGTGCAAATTTCTCTTAATTATTCTGAAGATAGTTCCTGACTCTGAAACGTTCTTCTATTTCTTTCGAATCAATTGTTCTACATGGAGCAGAAAGGGCCGGACATCTAAAATCTTCTACCTTCAGAATTTTAGACGATTACTCCACCTCCAAATACTTAGGCTGGGTTTGGTTCAGCATTCCCAAGGAGCTTTCGGCCTCCAAAGCTCCTTGAGGAAATGCTGGGGTGTTTGGCAAGCAGCTTTCGGCCAAATTCTGGCCTTGGGAATGCTGAAAGCCCAATGCTGGAGGGGCTACCATTGAGCTTTCAGCATTTGCAAAGCTGAACCAAACCCACCCTTAGTTTTGAAGATAAAAAACTGCCACAACCAATGATAGACAATCATCAAGGAACCACATTGCCAAAGATCACACATTGTTGCAGATTAACATTCTCACATACAGCATCAATCCACTATAATAACACCTATAGATCTTAAAGTTTAGTTTCCTTTAGTCAAAATCTCACCGAAAGAAGCTGTCCAAGCAAAGTAAGTCATGTTTGTAGGAACCTTAGCCTTCCAAATCTGCCTCCAAGAGAAATTAGAGTTTCAATATTCAAGAATCAGGATAAGTCCTAGGAAGCTTACTATTTACAGTCATCCTCATACTGATATCTCGAATGGTCCCATCGTCCCAATATTAAATTTCTAATCTTATAGCCCCTACCTAGTGTTTGCTGACATGCACACAGAACTTTTCATGTAAATAAGTTCAAATGCAAAGTGTCTTCTGATCACATTAGCACTATTAGTTTTCATCACATGGTTCTCGAAAAAAAATCAAGACTCTTAAGGCTCCTAATAAAAACCATTAGATATCAATCTAATAAGTATGTTACCCCTTCACATCTCCATAACAGTGTTGGGGAAACTTTTTGAAGGAAAATACACTGCCCACTTCCCACCCTAGTAATGGCCGCCCTTGCAAATACACCTTTTGACAAGAAAATTGTACAGTATATACTCTATTTTGACTTCAAATGACCAAATGCATTTCTTGGAGCAAAATTCAACTTTTTGTCCTAACTTTGCATATTGGCCCTCAGAAATGCAACTTGTCTTTAGCTGCATAGTTACAAAATCAAGTCCAATCAGTCTAACCAAAACAATTATCTGCTTATTTAGGTCATCAAATGAATCATGTCTTACCAAGGCAAATTAAATCAAAGGGTAACTGTGAGGGCAGAGGGTAGGTAACATAAATGTTCACGGAACCACGGTTGAACATATTGAACTGTCAAGCTTGACCAAGTACTTGAATAGAAATCCTCACAAAGTTCGGGCGCTTGGATCTACTAATCTCTCAAAAAGGAAAACTTTCTAGAATACTCAATCATAGAGAGAGAGAGAGAGAGAGAGAGATTGTCGCAACACAATGTACCGGGAAAAAAATTGGGCGATTTGTTGATCTCTGGATAAAGTGATTAGAACAAACAGAGAATTCATAAGAAAATCAAACTTTACAAGTGCAAATCTAAGTCATTGCAATAGCTACATATCTAAACTTTTGCCGGATTTAGGTTATAATCATAACATGGTAACAAACAAAAAAATGTAATAACAGAGTAGAGAAAACCTTTTGCCTTCCATAATTTATAAGTTTCCAAGAGATATTGCAGAATTTGTGGAAGAGGCATACCTGTAGAAGTGTTTTTTAATTCTTTTCAAGTTTGCTTGTTATTAATTAATAACATCCAACATCATACTTACACTTGATTTCTTACACAAGATTAAGAATTGCGAAAGTCAATAAGCTCTCAAGAGCAATCCCATTAACTATCTTATAGGTACTTGATTAAGTCAAATGCAATAGTTGATCTACTTAAGTCAATGAAATTTAAAGCTAAAGTACCCAAGTAATAATCTTCGGCAAGTTTACGTATTTTCGATGTGATTATCTTATCCATTAACAAGTTATAAAGGAGGGTGGGTGCCAAATCCAATAGCGGAATAACCATTAATTTTTTATTTATTTATCATTACCTTCCATGAACAGCAAGCGCAGAGACACCTGTTTTTTCAATTCTCCTTGCTAGTTCTACTGTATCGGGAGAATGTTTGAGAAGTCGAATCTTACATGTAACTGGTGTGTCCATATTCCTCTTCAAGGTAGTCAAAATCTGAATTGCAAATGAGAAAGTTGTAAACAGTATTAGATTCTTTAGCGATCTTTGGTAGAAAAACAAGAGTGATGTTTTCGGTATCAGCCAGGGAAAGATCAGGCGATGTGTACATCATGAATGAGCTCTGGTTTATTCAGTAGTGCAGCCCCCATGCCTCCACTCAAGGAAAATGACTTAGGGCATCCCATATTAATATCAACTGCAGCAACATCTTTACACCTGGAAACAAAAACCATGTCAGAATAAGTAGGCGATGGCAATGCTTCTTCCAAATTTTAGACCAACATCAATTGGAAAAGAGTGAAGAAAAATATAAAACAAGTGATCAATCACTCATTAAACTAAAAAACCAATCTCCTGAATTATGTTTTGTGAGGAAAATCAAGCATCACCCACTTCCAGCTCAGGAAGAGAGAGAGAGAGAGAGATCAGACACATTCAGGAAAAATTCACATAAAACTGAAACACAAAAAATTTGTCAATAGACCTCTAACACATTTAAGAGGTTTTGTGAATTTTGAATTGAAAATCCAATTCTTCTAGATGCAGTTTGAAATAGCTGATTTGATACATTTAATGAGTGAGCTAGGTCGTGGGACAATGGACTGTTTTGCAGGCAGGCGGTGTATATTGTCCTTACCTTTTATGGTCCACCTTCACCAACTTCTACCAGGCCACGTTAATTTTAGAAATCTAGGAGTAGCGTCTTTAAACAGGTCAGATACACAACTTGTCCACGGATATTTTGCAAGAAAGCTCCATAGCCAAACTTAAGGCTGTGTTTTGGAGAGCCTATGCTAAGTAATTAGTTTGCCTCTCTCCAAAATTTTGCTTTCCCACCAAAACGTAAAACCAATTTTAATTTCTTAAGTAATAAGAAATTATCTTAAATAGAAACCAATATTAAGTAGATAAACCCCTAACCCATAAATTCCCAACAACCTCATGTAACACAAGCCAAACCTTGAATAAGTGGTGCAAACATGGGATTGGTTGCATTCGATGGTGTGGAGAATCAAACTTATGCCATGCAACTAGTTCACACATACATGTCCATTCCTTCCTTCATCACTAAGCCAACTTCATGGATATATGTTTTCAAATGACTTTACTTATCCATATTTAGGCGTCCTAACAGTTTCAGGTGTTCAATATTAAGTCAAATTCCAACCCTACAAGAACAGGTGAAAGCGAAAGGCAAAATTCAACGCGAGGATACACTTGCAACCATTTACAAACTTCCAATCGATCCTCTTTAGGTACTACTATATTTATTTGGTTAGAATTCTCTCACCTATTTCATTCTATACTCCTTATGATTAAAATCTGTCATTCTTTTCAATTAATAATATTACCCCACGAATCTCAGAAATGCTATCAGAGATAGCATTCTGAGGCCATATTTAAAACAAATGAGTTTCACAATCCCATTGATAACGAAATTGCTTCAGTTCATGGAATTTACATATAAGGGCATTTCCGGCAATGCCCGTACCATTCCCAGGTCATCCTACTGCAAATCAAATGAATCGAAATCGTTGTGAGACAA
The DNA here is from genome assembly GCA_001662345.2 of Metrosideros polymorpha var. glaberrima. Lineage (NCBI taxonomy): Eukaryota > Viridiplantae > Streptophyta > Magnoliopsida > Myrtales > Myrtaceae > Metrosideros > Metrosideros polymorpha. The sequence goes on along the minus strand of BCNH02000008.1, from coordinate 14,679,489 downwards.
TCTAGTTTATTTAACGAGCCAAACTGCAAAAACTTATTTTCTAGTAAATCCTGCTCCATTGACTATTCACTCTTGTTGAAGTGTGATGATACCACAACTAATGATGTACCAAGATTACCCCAGCATCCTGCCTACTTATGTGACATGTACTTCACGACTGGCAGCAAATCAGCATTGCAGAGCTCTTAATTGGTGTGACAGCATAACTAAAGTGCGGAACAAACTAAATGACTGCTTGATAGCTTCCAGAAGAATCTTCAAATGCCATTAAAGGTGAATCACTCAACTCAAGAAAAACAAAGTATCATAGGAAAACCCAAATCTATGTTAGATATGCAAATTAATTGTCAGAGGAAGTTGTTAATATAACATGCTATCGTATTGCAAGGCAAAATATCACGTCACTTACACTATTTCTGCAGCACGTAGAGCCCTCATGGCATCAGAAGTACCCATTTGAAAGACTACGCGATCCCGTTCTTGCTTGCAGGTTCTAAAAACAACATTCTCTGTTCCTTTCTCCACAAAATCTGTCGAGCCAATGTGCTCTGATGAAGGAGGAAAAATAAAACTTCAGAGAAGAGAAGTTTCTTCACAAGATTTCTGATGCAGCCAACAAAACCATGCAAGATGACATTTGTTCAGATATTGACGTTCCTGCGAAGTTTGGTGGAAGATTGACTTCACAAATCAAATAAGAATCCTAAGGGATAAAGATTCATCTCATACATATATTAGCACTTATATCTTTTAGGATTTGATTCTCATTAGGATTTTATTAAGTTTCCTATATAACTGGATGTTGCTTATTAGGATTTTATTCTTATGAAGCATCTGGATGTTCATTTAGGCCTTACATCATGGCCCTGCCCTGCCCTCGACGATTCTATAGTTCTCTGCACTTCTCCTTCTTTTTTACCTTTGGTTTCATTTTAAGTTTCTCCACAATAAGTGCTTGAAATACCAAATACCGAACAACATTGACTTTCAATATAAACGCTTCAGTCAAGGCACCTTTTGTCAAGGCAGAGTCCCAAAGTCAAGACTTTTTCAAACTCACCTTATGCCTTTCCATTTATATAAGGAGAACAAGAAAATTAAGATTAAGGCTTAAATGAACAATTGGCTTAGCTAAAATCTTGCCAATATGTGTCATTGTCATCTCCAAGGCCAAGTGTATATCATCTTGGAGCATAAGTAAATGTCAATGAACTTGAGCAATATACATTGACTTTTACACTTGAGGTTTACTGGTAAAATATTATCACAAAGCATCAAGTGCTTATTTGCTAAGGTAATTAAATAGAAGACCTCATGCAAACAATAATCAGCAGAGTAGAAACACTTGCTTCTTAGTAAAACTTGAGGATTCCAGATATCAAAACCTATCTGCGCTGGAAATTTTATTGACTGACTACTGTCATAAGATAAAACCTACTACGGGTCTAGTAAATGTTTGTAGCTGAAAGGAATATCAATGTGATGTAAAGAAACATCCAGTTATTCTCTATTTGAGCATCTACCTGCAAGTCTTACCAATTATACTTGTATCCTTAATTTTCATGAGAACAATATTGGAAGAATGCAAATAAGGGAAGTGAAAATCCCATTGCCTCTCTCTTTGTTTGAAAGAACGCAGAGCGAGGGAAAAGAATATGGGAGAAATTTATACTCCCTTGTCTAGGATGGAGAGGATGATGGAATGGATGGCAAAAGCGTAAAGTAATGGGTCTTGAATTCCCCCCTTCAGAATATCACTCTCTTTCTCAAAAATCAAGATTGAAAGTCTCTCAGCTTCAGCAAGCAAGCCCACTTCCAAATTTCAACCTTCTCTCTTCGCTTTACTTATCAAAATATAAAACAACCGAAACTCTCCAATAGCAATTTCTAGAATAGCAGTAGCATGGGCCAACGGGAGCTCGAAAGTAGTCGGGCGCGAATTTAAAGAAACAAAAGCATCAGTATCTGAAAAAAAACCTGTCCTACATATGGGCTATCACATGGATTATTACACTAAAACCAAATTCAGTTCATGTCAGATTCTCCTGTTTACACTGTACACGTGGAATCAAACCACAATCCATTCACATAACACAACAACAGCAGACTTCTACCAGATTTTCCCTACTAAAGCTGGAGCACGCCGTACCGTTTATTCTCCGCTCGCATTTGAGGAATTTGTGGTCAATAATCTCCTCCCCGTACGTTATATCGGCACCATACTGAGCAGCAAGCAACCTGAGAGGCAGCGTCCCCTGCAAATTTTCGAAATTCGTTACCCAAAATTTTTCCGCAATAAATCGAAGCACGATGGCGCGAGTCAATCGGGAGGGTTTTAAGGAGGTTTTTCGAACTCACGACTCGAACCATGGGAGCGAGAACATGCTTGTTCTCGTACTCCATGTTCGCGGAAGGATACACCGCGGACCCGACCGGTTCTTACTCCCGGAAGTCGCGACCGTACCGACGTCTTCGATGGCTCGTACGCTGCCAATGACTTCGAAACCGTATCGTACCGGAGAGCGATCCGCTTTTGATGGCGCCGCCGCCTCCGGACGGACCTCGCCGTAGCCGCCGGCTGGCGTCGCCAAGCGCGTGGCGGAGCTGAACGCACAGAGGACCAGGAGGCGAGGAGGCCACGGGAGGCGAGTCTTGCCCAAAAGGAGTAAACCCGGCTCGTGCTTGAGGGAAAAAAGTAAGCACGTTATTTTTTTGGGTTCACCTCGAAAAATCCCAAAACGGTATCCTGACAAATTTATCTAAACTAATTTTTTTACTATAAAAAAATCATAAATTATTAATTTGGTATACCTGTGACAATTAATCAAAAATCTCAAAACTGATACATATGTGTAAGATTTATCGAAGGGAATGTCAGAGAAAATGAACCAAGCTCTATTGTTAGGATTTTTTTATGTTATAAAGAAGAGAGAAAATGAGTTAATTGAAGAAACGTTAACTAAATTTAGGATACATTTGTCAAAAGTATAGCAGTTTGGAGTTTTCTGTGAAAAAAAAAATAGTTTGAGTAAATTTGTCACAGTTGTACCAGTTTAAAGTTTTTCATGGTATTAACTCTATTTTTTTTTTTGTCGGATAAGTAAGCATGTTATTTAAATGATCAAGAATATTGTAAAAGGTAAATCCGTATTTCCTCAATATTCTTTTTAATTGTAAAAAGTAAATTCAACGAAATACTCATCTCTCATCGATAGATTGTCTCTTTTCTATAATGTTAACATTACGAAAGCTACCCTTATTTCTCTTTTGCCTCTCACTAGTTTCACAATATAAATATCACCAAAGTTATGCGTCTTGAGTAAGGGTGTACAAAGGAACCGGGAATCGCTCGGAACTGGATTGGCTAAGAACTGGTGGTTCTTAAGGGAATCAGTTCGATTCTCCATTCAATTTACTAGAATCGATGCGTATTGGTCCGATTTTTGGTTTCAAGTGTGGAACTGCCCACTTGGATTGGACCGGTAATATACTTGCGTAAATTTATCTCTAGTATATCTACACTTGTTATCCTAGATCTTGAAGTTCAAGAGACACTGTCACGCCCCGAACCCTCGAGCGCGCGACCATCCCTGTCACTTAACCATTGGGTCAATAAAAATTTCGACGTCCTAGGACGCATCGACGACCCATTCCTTTTATCTTTCAATTAGCGCATGTGGAAACATAAACAACCCCTGACAGCAGGGATAGCAGGAAAAACAGCAGCACCAATAACAGAACAAACAGCATTAACGAACCACACATTTTTATTTATCAACATGTTAACCATAGGAAGTTTATATTTACAAGCTCCCACTATCGGGCCACTTCCTACACGACCAACAAAAAAAGGAACTGGGGTCGGGGTTAACCTATCTCCTCTACACCAGGGGTACCTTGAACCGTACCCGTCGACCTTCCATTTTACGGACCTGAAAAAATGGTTAACAACAACAAATGAGATATAAATCTCAGCGAGTTAACCGCCTAAGCCTCGCGTAGGATACCAATTCACCAAGAGCATTCCTAAATATGCAACCTAATGTCGATGGCAGATCAATAGCGAGCAACACTCGCTCTACGCAACCTATAACGGGTTCGAGCAACTCACTCACCGATCAACCAACAAATCACAGGTGTTCTTATCTCGCCTTGGTACATGCACGCTCCCTGCATGTTATCAGTTATAATAGCATTCTAAAACAATGCATCAGCCAAGGCATGTAATCAAAACACAACCTCATTTTTCGTACACAATGCATCCTAACATGTTCCAATTATTGCCACCATTCTCAAGCATCCGGGTCACAAATCATCCGGGCATCCGGGCATCCGGGTCACAAATCATCTGGGCATCCAGGTCACAAATCATCCGGGTATCCGGGCATCATCCTCCATCATCATTGAGGGTCAATACACTTTTGTAATCACACGAGCACATAGGCACCCCAATTTCATAATGCTACTATAATCCATGCTCATGCCATGATCGTACTGACACATAAAATATATTGTCATTTTCACAAGAAAAATCACACGTGATCACAGCGACGTGCTTTTTACGCCCAACTTTGCATGCTTCACATTTCAAGCCTAGTGGATTATTCAATCACATAAAATTCAACATTCGGCATATCTCCACGTCAATTACCAATGTCGCATTAAAATGCATTAATTTCTACTAAAATTATTTTAGGCACGAGGAATGTTATTTCCATGGCCAATCTCGATATAAACATGTCTAGCACAATCAGCATAAAATTCTAACCTTAACTCAGCTCGGGTTAATTAACCTAACCATAGTTAATTAACCTAACCAGGGTTAATTAACCTAACCATGGTTAATTAACCTAACCAAGATTAGTTTAACCTAGCCAAGGTTAACTATCATAATCAAGATTAGCATAACCTAACCAAGGTTAACTATCTTAACCAAGATTAGCATAACCTAACTATAGTTTAGCCAAATTAACCATAGTTAAGAGTCTAATTGCATCTTAACTAACCCTAAGTGCAATTAGTAGCCTAATCAAGGATTAAGGGGTAAACTCACCGTTTAACGGCGAGACTACCACGGCGACGATGGTGGCGATGGCACGAAGACGGTGACGGTGGTGGCTCGGCTACAGCACGTAGATGGAAAAATGGGTCTTGACGGCGGCTCGACTCGGTTCGGCACGGCGCGGTTACACGGCGATGTACGGCGGCAACGG